>JAVRXN010000014.1:27711728-28274228 GCA_033556935.1 Timema podura
AAACTTTTCCTAATTACATGGTTTAGTCAGGAGAGTGAAATTTTATTTCATCGCTTCTAGTGTGCTCATTGTTTATCTGAAAATGTTTCAGAGAAGTTGACTATTTGAAGGTTTCATGTCAAAACAAATATTGTCGCTATCCATTGGACGATGCAAATTGGTATCAGCTCAGAAAATGAACAAATAAGACAATAACCAAATAATTAGTTGTTACTCATAAAATCATCTACCCACACAAATTGATTTATTTTACCTCAAACGTAAAGTAACTAACATAGCAACAATTCAATCAGTACTATCACATAAAATAAACATTTGAGGTACTAACAAAAAAAAATAGTCGCACCGCAGATAGTCTTCTACTATATATACAACAAAGTAGTCAGCACTATATAAAACTTTTAAACACCAAGGAATCAATATAACAAAAAATAAAATCAGTTTTATTGTTCACCTTAAACTGTTGACACAGCAACAATGCAACTAGGTGTACCCAAGCCAGTGAAGTAAGTACCTTCAATTTTAACAATACAATTAGTTCTAATAATGTTCATGTTTATTTGGTAAGGAGTAATAATAATTGATAGTAAGGTTATATCTTCCTTTTTATTCCTGTCTCCTTATTTAGTATACTTTTCTTCTATGACGACGACATGTTTCGGTGAGTTTTCACCATCTTCAAGTCTTATTTGTATTGATTTTACTTCATACTATTGGAAAGTTCGTGAAAATGTCATCGTCATAGAAAAAAGTATATAAAATAGGGGAGAAGGAATAAAAAAGAAGATATAACCTTATTATCAGATACAATTTGTGCCAACTAATATATTGAATGGATAGAACAAAAATGTAGTTTTTTTTTTACTAAAACCATTAATAGCTGACACACCAATACAATTATTATTCCTTCAGATCCTTAGTATCTGAAACAACAATAAAGTAGCAGTAACTCACATTTTTAACATCCAATTGCAACAATATCAATAAATGGTACGGCACACCGCACAGACTTTCTCTCTCTTTCTATAAACTCGTAAGATTTCTGAACGGAATAATGTACATTGTATCATCACCACTCCACATAAGAACACGCATAAAATAATATACAATGATATAGAATCAATGAGAAAAGAGGCGCATCTTTGTCCACCTAAGAACATTTCAAACAGTTTAATGTCTTCCACAAGGGTCAACACTTCGTATTAAAATTTCGATTTCTGGTTAAAATTTTAACATTTTAAAAGATGTTGCAGATCTTCAAGTCATCGCATTGATATTTAATTATTCATTTATACATTTTGACCAATAAAAAATGTAAATATTGACTATTGAGTCTAAAATGGAGATAGATCATTGCTATGCAAACATTTCTCCTAAGAGATTTAAGGAAAAATAACATACTTTTTTTAGATACTTACTTATATTTAATTACTCTATGGCATTGGAGTATTATTGCGTTAAGACTTAAGTAGTATATGTTTACAACTAAAGCTCACAAAATTGTATTAATATATTTGCAAATATCTCAGAAACTGCTGTTTTTATAAAAATATATGTCAAATAAAAGTTTTTTATTTCTAATAGTCCTACAATTTTGCAATGATAAGTTGTTTAGTTTCTCCAATAGTTGTGGAGATACGGAAATTAACGCTTCTGTAATGTACCCTAAAAATCATTTTCATAGGAAAATGAAAATAGCCAGTTTATTTATAATCTTAATCAACGCCTAGATACGAATTTTAATCAAAATCGTTTAAGCAGATTTTGAGAAAACCAAATTTTTCTCTTTTCGTCCTTCAGTAAACTACCCTTAATTTTAAGTTTTTATAGACACACATACAGACGGCATTGCAAAGACTATTTTTTAGAGTTCGGGGGGTCATGACACGTCGACATCCATCAACATTTCAGGTTAGTTTTTTTTTACGGTCGCAATACTTAAACTTTAATGTCCAAAAAGTTAAAAAAATTCATATAATTGCGTATATATTGAAAGTTATTGATTTTATAAAAATATGTTTCGGATAAAATATCTGTATTATAAATATATATACATATTTGTAATGCTAAGTAATTTCATATCTCAAATAGTTTCGGAGCTATTTAAAAAAATGCTAATTTACGCATCAGACCGGAGCCCTTAAAGCCATTTTGCCGAAAAATTGAGGGTAGCCATTTTGTTTGGAATATTTATTAATGTTTATAAATGAAATTTAATCAAAATCGTTGGAGCCGATTTTGAGAAAATCGACTTTTTCTCTTTTTGCCATTCAGTAAACTACCCTTAATTTTAAGTTTTAATAGACACACAGACAGACAGCATTGCCAAGACTATTTTAAAGGGTTCGGGGGGTCATGAGACGTCGACATCCATCAACATTTCAGGTTAGTTTTTCTTACGGTCGCAATACTTAAGCTTTAATGCCCAAAAAGTTAAAAATATATATATAATTGCGTATATATTGAAAGTTATTGATTTTATAAAAATATGTTTCGAATAAAATATTTGTATTATAAATATATATACATATTTGTAATGCTAAGTAATTTCATATCTCAAATAGTTTCGGAGCTATTATAAAAAATGTTAATTTACGCATCAGACCGGAGCCCTTAAAACGATTTTGCCGAAATATTGAGAGTAGCCATTTTGTTTGGAATATTTATTTATGTTCATAAATGAAATTTAATCAAAATCGTTAGAGCCGATTTTGAGAAAATCGACTTTTTCTCTTTTTGCCCTTCAGTAAACTACCCTTAATTTTAAGTTTTAATAGACACACAGACAGACGGCATTGCAAAGACTATTTTTAAGGGTTCGGGGGGTCATGAGACGTCGACATCCATCAACATTTCAGGTTAGTTTTTCTTACGGTCGCAATACTTGAGCTTTAATGCCCAAAAAGTTAAAAATATATATATAATTGCGTATATATTAAAAGTTATTGATTTTATAAAAATATGTTTCGAATAAAATATTTGTATTATAAATATATATACATATTTGTAATGCTAAGTAATTTCATATCTCAAATAGTTTCGGAGCTATTATAAAAAATGTTAATTTACGCATCAGACCGGAGCCCTTAAAACGATTTTGCCGAAATATTGAGAGTAGCCATTTTGTTTGGAATATTTATTTATGTTCATAAATGAAATTTAATCAAAATCGTTAGAGCCGATTTTGAGAAAATCGACTTTTACTCTTTTTTCCCTTCAGTAAACTACCCTTAATTTTAGGGGTAGATACCCAATTCCAAAAACCCCTCGGGGCAACCCTATGAAAACCCTAGATATCAAGTTTCAGCTCAATCGGTAAAATAGTTTAGGCTCTAGTTGGAGGTACAGACAGACAGACAGACAGACAGACAGACAGACAGACAGACGGAAATTCAAAAACCACTTTTTCGGATTCAGGAAGTCATGAAACGTCAAAATTCATCAAAATCTCGAGTTCGATTTTTTTGACGATCACAATACTTTCTCTACCTGTAAGATAGAGAGAAAGTAACAAGTATATTAAGGGACATAAAAAAGTTAAAACTTTACGTTGGTTAATTCACGCCATTTTAAGTCGACTGCCATGATTATAATGAGAATATAAAATAAATATTAAGATTTATCACAAAGATTTACATCATTATTGAATACAAAGAAATAATTATTTATATATCTATCAACGCCGGTATTCATATGGTCAAAAGCGTCAAGATCGCAATAGATTTTTGGTGACGAGGATGGGTGCCATGGAGATAGTTATTCAGGTGAGATTTATCACTGTGGCTTAGCAATCACATATTAAATTAATACGAGTCAATTTCAATAAAATTACCTTCTTCATCCCTAAACCATAGATAAGGCCGTTAAATAACCGTCATTTTAAAAGGTGAATACTGTAACAAGCAGATAGTTCAAGTTTCTATACACACTGACCTTGTGGAGCTATTTCAGTCTCAAGGACCTGTTCAAACTAGGAGTATCTCTACAAGAACCAATCTGAGAGCGTACAACGCTTTTGTAGGTTCGCTAGTATTGTACGGGTCAGAAACATGGAGCTCAACGAAGATAGAAAGATAGACACTAAGGACATTCGAACGATAGATAAGAAAAATATGTGGTCCAGTAAGAGAAGAAAAGAGGTATAGAAGAAGGAAAGATTGAGAAATATAAGAAACTAGCTGAATCCCCGTTCTTCGCACGGGATATTGTGTTATTATTTACTTTTGGATGAAAACGAGGAATTTGTGTTTGAATCATAATTGAATGGTTCTTGGCGCTACCCGATAAACACCGCGAGGATGGGACCATGTATCGTTTCTCATGGGGAGTTTTTCCACCCCTTAGAAGCAACTATATTTTTTTCGAAGGAATTATTAGAACAAACTTATTGTATTATTACCCTCTAAACGCTTAAAAAGAGTTTATAAAGCAATATTGTTGATTAGGGTAGATACCCCGATTTCACCCCCTTAATCACGAAACATCGGAATGAAACATCTTTAATTTTTATAAATAGTTTATAAGGAACACCTGTGCCAAATTTCAACCCTCTAGCTTCGTGGGAAGTGTGAGAATTAGTGATGAGTGAGTGAGTCAACCATAAAATATTAAAATAACAGACATTTTCTTTTAACTTAAATTTCAAACAAATAATTAGTTTTAACCGAGTATGCTATGCCAGAAGTTGGTAAAAAATCATATCCACTGATACCTTATTCATCGCTGTAGGCTTTGCATTAGTTGAGAAAAAGGGATGTTGACAACAGAAATAATATATAGGATGATGAAATAAAGATGTAGAGCAGAATATGCGAGCGAAGAGAATTATATGGGAGGGCCCTGTAGCCAGGATGAAACCATGAAGAAGCCCAAGGGTAGAGCTAGATGGCATTCCCGAATCTCACAAACCACCTGGACGTCCCAGAACCAGGTGGAAGGATGACGTCACCAAGGATTTGAAGGAACTAGGGCTATAAGACGATTGTAAAGAAGTGGCCTAAGATGGAAAAGGCTTGTGAGGTCGGACCGTGATCTCCAAGGACTGTGACCACTGATAAGAAGATATACACTGTGTTTCGTAATTAATGTGCAAAACTCTGAGAGTTATGTAGGGGGATACGAAAGGAGTGGAATGATGTGAGCGACCTGGTGGCTGAAACTCTTCCTCCCCCCCGCTCCCTCCCTTAAAAATGTGAACGAAGCCACAGGGACAGGTCGGCAAAATGCATCCCCATCCGCACAATCAACACTTGGCAGCAGCAGGCTGTGATCTCCGAACCTGACTCTCATGGACTTCTTCTAATGGATGAATATTAAATCACCGGTCCATTAAATGTTATGTGGGATGTAGCTGTGGTCAGCGTAGAAGACTTGGTCACTCGTGTTCTGGTAGCTTGTGAGACGGTGCCGAGAATTTTCTAACCAATCCAGAAAATAGTTGCCATTGAATGTGCTGGTCACAATTTCGAACAATTGTTATAATACAGTGGAGCGTCGTTAATCCGGATTGATCGGGACCGGGACCCATCCGGATTACTGAATTGTCCGGATTTTCACTAACTGTATACATACGTATTGTATTGACTAGAGGATACATGACGCTCGGATTCTACTGTATTGCAAAATAGAGGCTGAAGGGTTCGAAAAATACAGTACACAAAATATTTTAATAAAGTATATTGAATAAGAACATGTACATTATGTAATTTAGATTAGTAACTCTATAATACTTTTTAGAAAAAAAAACACAAGAATCTACAGTAATTAATGGAAACTTACTGGGTAAAAAAGTCCTTAAATGTTTTTTGTACTAGACTTGACCTGCTCTCACCGCCGATCCGGATTTGCGACGCTCCGGATTTTTGACGTCCGGATTTCCGACGCTCTACTGTACTTATGTGCTGATGTAACTAAAAGGTTGTGTGTATATGGTTCGACCTTTCAAGTCAAACATCCTTGTTCACTACACATGTAAGAGAGTGTCAATACCACGAGCCTATTGTGTTTCGTTGAAATTACGTATGCGTGTTGGCGACCTGCCCCTGTGGTTTTATCACTTTTTGAAAGGGGGTGGGGCTAAACGGTGGGGAGAGGAAGGGTTTTAGACACCAGTTTGCTTAAATCAATCCTCTCCTTAGCCCCCGAATATCTCTCTGAGCCCCCTACATGAATTATGAAACATAGTGTACGTAATACTTTTATACAAATAGGTTTTTTACATTATTACTTATATAGGACAATATGTTTTTTGGTAGAGAAAGATCTAAAACTTATACGGTTATATATTATTTTAATATGAACCTATTTTATTAGATATAATGCCTATTAATATAAAAATCTTAAAATTGATTAATAAATAAGGTATATAGAATGATTTTTAAAAAACTATGCATTGTAAAAATGTATGTCCTAAACGTTCTAATCTTTGGCTTAAGCCACAAATAAATAATTTAAATTTAAAGCTAATTTTTACAATTCATTATTGTTACAGTAAAAATAAAATTACTAAATATGAAATTTAATAATTATTTTGAAAAATAGTAAATCTCGCCTTTAAACCACGCGCTACGACAAATATTGTAAAAATTACGATTTAATTAAATAATTATTACAATTACATTCAAAAATCTAACCACAATTCTATGCTTTTTTAAAATTATGATATCATTTGTTTTGTTACCGGTACAGCAAAAAAATATTTTTTGTTGAAAAATTCTTTCTTATAATAAAGTGATATTCTCAAATTTTCTAAACATAGAACTAGGATACTTGCTAGAGATATCACAAAATCAGGCTGTAGTATATCCTTTATTAAATTTTAAAACTCACAACCTTTTTTTAAAAAAAAGAAATAAAAAACTCGTGAAACCAAGCATATAAAATGCTACACACTATGTAATACAAAATAATATGTTAAACCCAAAGCTGTTTTATCCAGTTATATAATTACATTAAACAAATGCAATTAGTGAATGAAAATGTGTTTGCTATGTTCCACGAAAATTTATTTTACTTAGTTTAGTATCCATTAGATCTATCCGATTAGATAATTTTAATCTATAATACTAAAATAAAGAGTTTGTGTATCTGTCTGTCATGATCGTTGCGTGATATCTACCACACGCAAAGTTTTGAAATTTACTATACCCTGTGCACGAACATGTGTGCCTCGAAGCTGAAATTTTAAAATTTACATTTAATATTTTAATTTATTTAAAAACTAGGTCGGAATAAATAATAATAATAATAATAGGCCTATTTTTTTCTCGGTCTGTTTGAAGCAAATATTCACAGGTAAAGCTGGGTACTTCTGCTGGTATTGTATAAATGGTGGCTCTTCTTCAATAGTAGATATTATTTAAATTAACTATTATATATTTAATTTTTGAACGCATTCACTACCATAACATGATCAGGGAAAATTTGAAATGATTTAACTATTAATATTATTATTAATACACTGCGTCTGAGTAACCGTTCGGGTTATACGTACTTACGCTAATTGTAATGGTAGGGTGATTGTGAATGAAATGGAGGACCTACAGTTAACGTGGGATCCGAACCACGGTGGAGGCCTGGCATTCCACACTTCACAAGTTGTGAATGATTTAACTATAACAATTGGGACCTTTATAAATAGGCTAGCTGTATTATGCGTATGAATAAATTATACATATATATCTTCCTTTATAGTCATAAATATGAATTGCACTCGGCCTTTAAAATATACCAATCAGAACACAAAGGTTTCGGGGCCAATCACTGGGTTTCTCCCTTATAGATACCAATATTGAAATTAAATACAATTCTCTCGTTTTAAAATTGATCATATTTTAAAAGGATGAAATAATTAATATTAGCATAACACAGTGATTAATGGCTTTAAAGGTCGTGATAGAAGGTAAAATGAGTCAAGTATTTTTAGCAATTTTTCTAACAAAAATTGTGTTCAAAATAATTCTACAATAGATATGTTTAGTTTAATTTTTCACTGATAGTATACTTTACAGCTATTTTATGTTTGTCTGTATCATATTATCATTTTAAGCATAACATTTTTAAATGTAGATAAAAAGTCTTGTTAATTATTGCTACGATACTATGCCAAATATTCAAGAACTAAAGAAACAACTGTGTGTAGAAAATTAAACTAAAATTTTACTACACGTGAACGATATTTTATTTATTTTAGCCAAAAAAAGATTTGTTAGTTATAAAAAGATAAAGATCCTGGCCATAAATCTATGAATGAACTACATCATTTAGTAAACGTGATTTATTTGATTAGATTAATTAAGACCTTTTATCGGGCAAGTTTATGATAATACAGTATATTAGTATTTCAAATCCAAATTTTCAAAATATATTTGCTTCAAATTAAACTTTAGTTACTACACCAACCTCCTCATTAAATATTATTCAAATAATTTTGTAATATTTGTAATGTTGGCAACTTTTTTTTATAAGCCAGGACCTTCATTTAACCAAATAAAATCACCATCGTTGCAAAATATTAACAATCTCATTTCGTTACTTAAGCAATGTTAATACAATTACATTATAATATATCAAATAAATTGTAAACTATTTTAAGGGAATTGTGTATTACATATGATACATTTAATACACATCAGAAATTACACAGGTGGTAACGCAAACTCAGGATTCAAAAATACTTGGTTACTGTGAGGTAGAGGTTCGAATCTCTTTCAGGTGAACTGGAGATGAACTTTTTAATAATATTAAATAATTAAATAGACAATTTCAGGAGATAATTTAAAACTATACAAGCTATCCTAATTAAAAAATATATTTCAGTTTTAGTTTATTATTTATAAGTTAAATAAAATATTGCTTATTTAAACAATACAATAAATCTCAATCTTAGACCTCATAAAACGTTCAATATAACGCGAATAAAATATTATGAATAATTTTTTCATGATTCCAAGAACGTTTGATTCACTTTAAATTATATTTGAGGATACATAATGCTATAAAAAGTACACAGTTCGGTAGAATTAAAATTAATCACCACGTCGTTAATAAGTATTATTAATATCCTTATTTTTATTAGTGGAAGTAAATTTAGTTTTTTAAACTTGAAATTTATTTTATTTTATTAGTGCTTTTAATCACTTAATAAAAGTGTATTTTCAAGTTAATTGCCTTCTTGCATATCTGTAAAAGAACCTCTAGGAACTCACAATATCTCTGCAGCTAGGATCTAACACGAGCGTAATTTTTTCTCCATGTTGAACCAACTAATCTTTCTTATGGTAAATAACTAATTAATGTACCTAACACCTAGGGCCGTATGCAAGAACTTGACTAAGTGGTGCTTCGTGGACACTAGGTGGGTTTGCTTGCGTCATCATAGGTTATAAAAATGTGTGGAGCCACACTATCTGTCCACTAAGCATTCACTGTCGTTCTTGCATACCGCCTTAGTATTAAAATATGAACTGTATGGACGTATTATTATATTGTTCGTGATTATTATTTTTTGCTCCTAGCACTCGCATTAAAGTTATAAATAGAGTTCTTAAAAATATGTAACTCAATAATGTTCAGATGTTTACACCTTTGAAACATTGTTCATGTAGCCTACAGTTATAAAAATCATAAACAATAGATAAAGCAATTACTTACAACATTAGTAAAAATATTAATTTAATTTCACTAAATAATCTACACAGACACAAATTCATTCGCGTATGTTATAATACAACATTAAAATTACTATGTAATACTTAATTGTTTAACCTATACAACATTTTGAACTTTTCTATTAAAATAGTTTAATGTTCCAAGTTTGAAAGTAAAATGGAGTAAAAACTCTATGGAGATCAACAATGATAATAATTTATAATCGTCAATGTCATGGAATGGAAAGGGGTGAACTATACATAATTAAGTGTTTTTTTATCATGTATGAATATTATTGGACTCACCTTTCCTGGTGGAAGCCGGGGTTAGAACCACGTAAGCACCCGACAACAATGCCAAACAGAACAGCAACTTCATCATCTTCTAACCGTGCCCGAACCGGGTCCACACTTCAGTTCACTTCGAACATTCCAAACTCCCGACTTTCACATAATAGCGTCAAACGCACGAATACAACCAAACTGTTACTTGGAGCACTACATTGGAGTTTCAATTATTGATTGATTTATTTTTGAAAGTACTGTGTAAATTATTACTTTTTTATATCCTCTAAAACATTGAAAAAATAAATGGTGTATTTATTAATTTACCGTCAGTTAGTCGCTGAAACAAACAAGTTTCATTTGTTTATTTATTCCGACGTTGACCAATTCGATAATTTATTTAGTTGTTGACAAACATAATGACGCTCCCTGGAAATAGCCATCAATGTGTCATCCAAACGAGTTGGGTATAGTCTCTTACAAAATTATCGTCACTTGTATGTAAACACATCGAAAAAACCTTTTGAAAAACGATAGGCCAAAATTTTTAAATTGATTCTTTTATCCATGTGAATTTTTTTTGCAAATAAAAACATATTTATCATAATTATTATTTTAATAAGTTTGAGAATAGAATAAGTTCAATCTCGTATTAATTTAAGTTGTATTCAATTGTTGAAAAGAATAACAAATAGGAATATTTGATTTCTTAAATACCTAATATATAAATAACATTCAATGGATCAATCAATTGGATAATTGCTTCATAGTTCCTAATGTATTTTTCATTGATTTTATATCGCACATCAATATTTGACCTCTACATTTGCAGTGTTTTTTTTAAAAAAACTTCCTTTTTTTACTTAATTCAAAAAAACTAACACTTGTTGGATTAACGGTTCAATAAATTCTGCCACCCTCTTTCATGACTCATTTTTAAAAAAGTCAACAACAGTTACGACCAAAAAAAACAAAACATTATCTCTTATACGTTATCACCAAAGTGACCACAACAGCCGCTACTGCCCCCATTAAATAAATAAAGAATGGGGCAAGGGAGTTCTTCACGTCTTATCTATAGGACAGTCCGGCGCCAACTGAGTTATCACTTTCCGCTCCGCGCTAGTCGACTGACGACGGACACACTGTACCTACCGACGCCTGGGGGCGACTGTGCAACCCCCACCCCCTCTCTTTCTCTCTAGATGTGATGACTGTTGCGCGAACAGAGATGCGCACACATCACTTCCCCACTCGTTATAGCCACACGAATACAAGCACCGACGGACGGTGGAATAAAGATTAGGGGGGAGGGGGGGGAGGTGGATTGATGAAAAAGAAAATATAGCCAATAATAATAAATGAATGTGTTTGTGCTTTATGTTTTCAATTTTGGTTTTCTATCAAACAAGAGGGACAGAAAAATGTATTTTTTTCTCCAGACTGTAGCTTTACTAAAACTAAATATCCTATCTTTTTTTGTTATTGAAACAGTACACATATTAAGAATTATATATATTAAAAATCTGTTCAAAACCTGTAGGTTATTAATTCAAAATTACTTTGTTTTATTATATTCACAAAAATTATTCATAAACTAGCAGTTTGACCCATTCATAGCACAAGAAAGCCACCCCATCATATACCAAATTATGACGCTTAAGATCAGCTGCCAACTATTTTTTTTGTATCTACTCCCTGCACAAACTTGAGATGATTTTGGAAATACCAAACCGAATATGTCAATAAATAAATTAATATGTATTAAATATTTTAAACAAAATATTAATCAACCCATAAACCGAGTGCAGAAACGAACATTGACGATCTAATCTTTGCCTAAATACGATAATAAGATAAGTAAAACGTAGTAATATACATTGTTATAGAAACTTGTTGGATAAAAGAGCATCAGATTTTCCCAAAGATTATAAATAAAATAGTAGACAGTGTTACAGAGATTTATTGAATAAATAAATGATCATCATGAGCTCCCAAAGAAATCACGCTCCACCGAGCTATGTCTCCAGAGGTTGTTTATTTTAATTATGTCGCTCTTAGATAGCTTATCCTTGGATTATTTTTATTTTGCTATGCAACTGTAACGATAGTGGGCCCCCTTAAAGATAATCTTGGGTTCTTATGTTCGCTTATTTTTAGGTTTTTCGTCTGCCTATGAAAACATCTTTTTTTCTGTATCTGGAAGATTTATATTTATTAGTTGAGGAAATTTTATCCACATTCACCTCCCAATATCCCGGACCATTATCAAAATTTCCAATTTTACATCTTTTATGAGATTCTGGAGCTGTCTCTCTACCATCTCACAAAATTTTTTTCACACTAGTGAAAGGGTGTTAATATTAGTTTTGGTCATGTCCATCCCAAGCAGATTACGGGTCTTTATTATAAATTTTAAATGTATGTAATCTTCTGGTTATTTGGGTTTTTCTTTCACATTTACTAAAAATTTAAATTTTTTATTCAACTAAAAAGTGTTTTATCCTATTGGTTTTATGTAAACTTTGAGAGCACTCCCCCTCTCTATTATTTTGTAGAACTTATTTGTGAAATTTAAAAATATTTATACCTTTATGACTCTTTTGCGTGGCCCTTACATATTTGCATTATAAACCAACCAATTTTGGGGGTACACAGTTGAAATAAACTATTTACGGGTGTAAGAAAAAAAGTTTGAATACCACTGCAATGATCGCTTCAGCGGCCGCATAGTCTAAGGCGCTACTATTACAGTAGACAAGACTGCCGATGACGGGGAGATCAAGGTTCAAATCTCGTTGGGTGTTCTGAGAGTGGTTCTTCCAAAATGGTTTTAAGCTCTCCCTCCACACAAATTCAGGTACACTTCCTTTAAATAAAAGCCATTCCTATTTCCTAAAATCATTAGCGTACATAAGCTTATAACCCAAACGGGTAATAAGACGCGATACTAAAAAAAAAATTACACTATACCATTTCTTGCACTATGTTTTTATGAATCAGTTTACATATTTTTAATTGAATAATATCTACATTTAACTTAAAAAATTATGTATGTATCCAGTCAGAATTAGGATACATACTACTAAGGATTGTAAAGGTAACATTTGTTTATTCTTTAAGTTAGCAAACTTTGCACTACTCCAATATTATTTTGCTTATAAGCTATGGTCATGGCTTAGTCCGTAAAGGTAATACTGCTAATATTCAGCGTAAGCGGAGTGTAAATAATCATCGGCCCTCATATATTCCAGATTGGAGGCCTTGCGGATAGATTATTCCTTGAAAAACAACTCAATAAAAACATGTTTTTTTAGCACCATGTTTTATTACCCACTCGGATTACACAAATATGTTATAATTACGTAATATGTTAGGGATTAGTAAAGTTACATTAATAGGAGTTGTAGACCCACTTGCTTAGAAAGAGAGTGGAAAACCATGTAGTAAAAAATCAAGCTCAGTACACTCGACTGGTATTCGAACTCCGTCAAGCAATAGTCCTAGTCTATTGCGTGAGTGATGCCTTAGATCATGCGGCCACCGAAACAGTTAAATCCTGTCATTACTTACTTGAGACGTTTGTAATTCCCCGCAGAAAAGCAGGTGATGTTTTAGTTCATAGTTCAGAACAATTTAATCTATTTCCATATGGACGACCAACTATCATGGTGCCCACCTCGTTAGCCTATCATTATTAAGTTACACCCGCAATATACTAGACCAGATCCTCAAACTGGGTTCCTGGACCCCATGGTCGCGAAGAGGTGTGAAGGGTAAGTGAGACTTTTATGCATAATTGTGGCAGAAATTTTATTAATGCTCCTAAATTTGTTTGCTATAAACGCATAAACATCAATGTCATTAGCTAAATATCTAGTTTAATAATGAAAAGACAAATAAATGCATTTTTAACATAATTAAAATCATAAAAAATAATTTATTAAATAGTAAATTAATAACAGTACATTTTGAAGTATATTCTATAATTTTCCCATTTAAAATATATAACATAAATGTAAGAAATATATTATATTTTAAACTTAATTTATAACATACGTTAACTACTCAAATATATACTTTTAATACAAAGCTCTAAAACGTGTAGTATAATTGTAGAGGGGAAGAGGCATAAGTACAAAGGGATTCCTCAGTAGGTTTCGTAGCTTTTATAGGGTTCCATGTGATAAAATAGTTTGGAACCACTGAGCTAGACTACTGACGAGGAAGTCTTTTGTTTGGTATTTTTGTTTGACTTTAGTGCATCCCGTATTTATTATCCATTCGGGCTATACACATAATACACTATTTGCCTTAGGGGTGAGAAAGGTTCATATTAAAAGCAAATGTACCCGAGTTTGACGTAAAAGGAGAGTGAGAAACTATTTTAGAAAAAAAAAAGCATTCTCAGTACAATCGAACAAGAAACCCGATAACATCGATATCGACAATCCAGTCTTTTGCGAGGGTGACATTTTAGACCTGGAAGGTCGAACTCGTTTGATTATAAGGTAAATTTAAAATTGATTATTGAAAATACTGAGTGGGCTGTATTTAAAAAAATACGACTAAAATTATATAAATCAGCCTCTAATTTTACTCGAGCTTGTTTGAAGTGATGATCAAGCTTTCTTTAAAAATGTTAACATAAGTGAAGGGTTCTAAATTTTATGTAATTAAATTTGACCAGGTATAACATTCTTTAAGAGATTATTTCCATAAGAATGATAAAAAAAGTTTACATCGTATCTTGATTCATCTAAAATTCCACGGACCGCAGATAATCGCGGTTTGGGCTGTTATTTTAACCAGCCCGCTTTAGACTATTATACCACCGAAGCAGGGGATTTGGAAGCAAATCCCAACCTTTTTTGGATTAGCAGAGAAATGCTAGATTATAATAAAATAAACTTCAATGGGAACTAAATGACAAGGCTTAAGAAGTAAAAGCAACAGTCAGAGAATTGTGAATTACTGTCAGGTTAAGTAAAGCTGTAAAGGACTTTACTATATCCTGATTTTGGTTGGAAGAACACTAGAGAAAATTCAAACATATTTATTTGCGGCCAACATTAATAACACCTTAATATATTATTTGTGTTATTTTATAGGTATTGATAATTTATATCAAAAGTGACAGCTGCAGACAACATGACTTGGTTTATGAATATATTAAAATTGTTTTAGTGAATTTAGTACCTAACTTCTACTGTTCTTCCTACCAAAATCATACTATAGATGTCATCCATAAAGCACGTAACGCTTTCTATCTATATCTACCCCCCTCCAACATGTTACACCAAACTAAAAGGTGGACTCTGATTTTCCTCAACATTATAATATTTAAGTATAAAAAGTTTTAAGGCGTCACTCTCGTGTTAGATAGACTAGAATGCCAAAGACGGGGATAAGAGGGTTCGAATACCGGTTGGGTCTACTGAGGGTAGCTTCTTCCTAAATGGTTTCCTACTTCCCTTCCACGCAAATATGAATAGATTATATCTAAAATGATTCCTTCTTCATCCCTACCCCATTAGAGTAGTTATCAATTTGCGTGTAACCTTAACAGATGGTAAGACGCAGTGATAAAAAAAAAATGTATGTGTGTTAAGTAACACTGTGATTTACCCATCCTCCCCTCTCATGTAACACCAGGTAGACATTAGAGCTATCTCTCTCTATTCCCCAATCTAAAAAGCGTTACGTAGTTTATGGAGGATTCCCTAGTAAACTGCCCACTGTTTGGTCACCGTATGTATAGACTTTTGGCCGCTCTGTGGGAACAGAACGTTGCCCAGGGTGTAATTAGAAGGTTTGCCCCACGTCATATCCGTAATTAGATGACGTGAAGATAGTGATTATGAAGGTGTTGAGCCAGTGGAACTCTTAAACCTAGCTTGAGACTAATTAACCAGACCATGGTGACCACATGAACCGTTCCCTTTCGAGAAAAAATACCTATGGGGCCGTCGGTAATCGAACCCGGGAGAGTTAGATAAGTAGCCAGGGTCACTGATCACTAGATCAAGAGGCTGGTAATTTCCTTTCTCTAATTGACCATTTCACTAAACACACAAAAAGTAATGCACTGAATGAAAGTATTTATGTTTTATTGAAGTATAAGTTTATATTGAATAGGCGGAAACAAAATACTAGCAGAATCCTGTCAGATCTTGCTTGCCTTGGTCACAACTCAGAGGCTGCCCCCCCCACCCCCCCACACCCCCCGCCCGCCCCTTTCAATCCAGGTGACAATTTATTGGATAATTGATAAAAGTCACCTTTGGTTCTTTTTATAGAACATATTTGTTCTCGCTTTTCCCATTGTAGCAGCATTGTGACAGAATTATCCAATAAATCATAGGATTTTTATTTTGCTTTGATTGGTGACAGTTAGTAATAGAAAGCCCTGCAGTTTTCATTATTTTACTGGTGCTGAAAATAATTGGCCAAAGTGATAGTTGCAGGACTCTAGTTTTGATGTTTAAATTTATTGAATTAGTTTAAATAACTTTTCTAGCGGCTATATACATTCCTACCATGATTCCGCTAAATATATATATATATTAGTAGAAAAACAATTTTATATTTTTTTGTGTGGTCAAAATTGATATCACCCTATCATATTATTACTTTATTATTACTTTATTAGGGTTGTTTTTATAGGCATTGAGAATATAAATCAATAGGTAAAGCTACTGATTACACGAATTAACGTTTAAATTCGCGAAAGTAGATATTTTTATGATCGTAAATGACAGATACGGCCATTCTCATGAAAATCTATATGTAACTTAAAAATCACTTAGTAAAAGATCACATTTATCAGTAACGTGGCAAATCGACATTCTACCTCTTATCTGTATAACTTTTTTTATTAGCAACAATTCCTACTACCCATTCACGTATATATAGGACTACTAAATAAAATAAATTGTTAGGGATGATGAAGGTTGAATTAAGAGGGTATGACCCGCTTTGGTGGCCGCGTGGTATAAGGCATCACTCTCATATTAGATTAGACTACCTATGACAAGGAGATCGGGATTATAATCCCAGTTGAGTGTACTGAAGGTTTAGAAAAAATTGTTTTCAACTTTCCCTCCATGAAAATATGGGTACAGTATCTTTAAACTCAACCTTCCTATCACTAAATAATTAGCTTAGCTTATGTGCGCATAACCTTAATAGGTAGTAAGACGTGGTGCTGAAAATAGATTATTATTATTATTATTATTATTATTATTATTATTATTATTATTATTATTATTATTATTATCACGTCTTACTACACGTTCGGGTTATACGCACTTACGCTAATGTGTAAATGGTAGGGTGATTTTGAGATGAAATGAAGGACCTACAGTTTAACGTGGAATCCGAACCACGGTGGAGGCCTGGCATTCCACACATTCACAAGTTGTGATTAATACACGTCTTTTCAGAGGTGAAGGAAGGGTTTGGCAATCAGATAAATCTGTGCCAGGACCAAGGATTGAACCCGGACCCCAGCACAGAAGTCTGACACTTTACCCCTAGACCACCAGGTCACCTTCTGAAAATAGATAAATGGTACCACACAATCGCACAAACTTTCTCATATTCTGTATTATAGCTTCGAATATAGTTTTTAAACATAGGATTTGAGTCAACTACCCCATAAAGACAAACACATTATCTTGTTAATCACAATAAACCCTCTTTATATTAAAATTTTAAATCAAGTTATTAAAAATATGTAACAAAATTAAATTTTTCAAAAAATTATTTGCTATTTGAAAAAATAATAAGTATTCTTATATCTAATGAAAAACTTTTCCAAGATTTTGATTTTTAATCCAATTTTCGAGGTCAATTATTTAAATTAAATTCAAATTTTCTATAATTTGTCCTACTGAATTACCCTTAATTTAATATTATTTTGTATGGATAAAAAAATACATCATTATTGATAATGTAAAATAGTTTCACGTTTGAATTTTGAACCAAATCGTTGGGAGACATCTTTTAAAAAATAAAATTTTACAAAAATCAGTCATAGGTTAACTTTTATTGAATGATTTTCTTAGGAAAAAATTTATACAACTATTTATAATGCAAACAACCCAACAGTTCCCATTTTGAACAAAATTGCTAATGCCATTTTTTAATATATTCAAATTAATTAAAATGCATGAGTAATTTCTCCATCACAGAATTTTCCTCCCAAAACCAGTATACAAGATTATTTATCATGTTCATGTCAAACACTCGTCAGATATATATTTTGAGCAAAACCGTTAGAGCCATTTTCAAAATAATTTGAATTTTCAAAAATCACTCTACAGAAAACAAACCTTTATCGAATTTTACCCAAACCAAGTATATAGGGCTATTTCTAATGTCAAATACTCCTAAGATATCAATTAGGAACTATATCGTTAAAGCCGTTTGTAAACTATTTCAAGTTTTTGGAATTTTATTATTCAGTTAACTACATAATTTAGGCCTAATTGAGTTTTCATGCCGTAAAAAAGAATACTATATTATTTGTCACATCACAAAATCCCCAGATATACATTTTAAACAAAATCGTTAAAGACATTTTCGAAATATTTAGATTTTTAAAAATATTCCCATCCTTAAACTACCCTTTAGAGAATGTTTGCCCAAAAAATGATGACACAGTGTTATTTTTCATATCAAACAAGTTTTAGATATGCGTTTTAATCAAAAATTTTACAACAATTTTCAAAAAATTTGACTTATAAAAAAGTCACTCGTCAGTACGCTACCCTTAAGTTGAGAGCTAGGGTCCAAAAAAATGTCCCAAGGTATGGCCCTATAAAATATACATTTTATTTAAGTTTGAACAAAATCCATCCAACCGTTTAGTATACGTGGCCAGGGACGGGCAGACAGACAGGCAGGCAGATAGACAGGCAGGCATGGGGACAGACGGAATGGTAAAATCCACTCTTTTGGGCTAGTGTTCACATAAAACGTAAGGATTAGTCATAATCTCTCGATAGATTTTCTCACGGTAACTTTACTTTCACTTGATATGAGAAGGTAAATAAAATAGGAAGTGTACCCAAATTTGCGGGGAAAGAAACGAGAAAACCATTCAAGGAAAACCACACTCAGTGCATCCAACAAATATTTTAACACCAATCATTCCTTGAATCGGTAATCCAGTATATTACGATAGTAACGTTTTGGAACATTCAATCATCAAAGAATGAAACGTTTTACTTCAAAATTTTTTCATGTGTTGACAACAGTGGTCTTGGGGTAAGGTGATCGTGGTTTCAAACCTAGCCAGGATCGATGGATTTTTCTTGAGCGACACAAATCTATAGCACAACTTCCTTCGAAGGGGAAGTAAAGCCGCCAGTCTCATGTCGATTGTGGCATGTAAAAGATTCCTGGAAGGTACGTTAAAATACCTTTGCTTGCAAAATTTGTAGGCCCTTTAACTTTAGCTCATAGAAATTCTTGTGTTCTAATAGGCCTATAGTAATTCGGTTCAGTAAGTGCACATTTAATAAATACAGTAAAAAATCAGCACGTTATAGTGCTCCTTGTGTTTATCAGATAAATACACAAATTTAATAATATAAGATGAAGGTGAATATTAAGTAAACCCATCAAAATTAATCAAAAGTGATCAAGTAAACACAATATTGGTATATATAGTGTGGTAAATATGTCCTATTACCATCAGGAAGCGGTATTTCAACAGAATCCCAATTCACAAGACCAACTCTGAGAGAATTCATGGAAGCCAGCTAAAACTGAATCATACCTTCCAACCCCGATTGATAATAACCAATAAATACACGCTTCCGTGGCCAAATGCTTTAAAAGACGTCACTCTCCTGTTAGATTGGCCAGCTGATGACGGTGAGATTGAGGTTAGAATCTCAGTAGGGTCTACTGAGGATTTTTTTCCCCCTTAAATGGTTTCCCAGTCTTCTTCCAATCAACTGCTGGTAAAACAACTCTAAAATGCTTCCTTCCTCATTCCTAACCCACTAGAGTAGTTATAATAATTATATGTGCATAAATTGAATGGGTATTAAGATGCGGTGATAATAATAGATATACATTTAATATAGGTAAATAAAAGTTCTGTCATTTTTGCCAGTATTCGGAATCATGTACATTTTAATTGGGTACCATTATTAGTTATTTTGCCGTTTCACTTCTTTACTACCCATTTATAACTGTACTCAACGTGCCCTTTTGTCTTCCAGTGAGCTTGCGTGGATCAAACATGGCCGCTTATTCAAAGTTTATTTTTACTAATATATATATCTGATAATATATATCTGATAATATATATCTGAATCAATAACATAATTTTAATTAAATATTGAATCCATGGAAAAGGATTAACAATTGTTAATTGGGATTAAAATTTAAAAATCATAATAGGGAATCAAAAAGAATCGAGATAAAAATTAAAGAATCATAATAGGAAAGAACAAGAATTGTTATATAATTATTTAGTTTTCAGATCATTTAAGTTAGATATTTATTTTAAATGAGGTTTAGGAATGAGTTCTTGTTTATATACATTTATCTGAATATTTATTTAAATTTAAAATGATACCCACCATCGCAGAAAATGTGTTCCTATCGTCAATTATGGATTTATAAGTGCATAAGAGATGCTACAGTTCAATTTAGCAAGAAATAAACCTTTTTAAGAAAAAAGTGTTTATTTTTGCCACAACGCCTTAGTACACATTATGGATATATGCTTATGTACTAATGGCGCTAATGGGGTTTATGGAAAATAGAAGCTATATGGGGAGTAAATGTACCCGCATTTGCGTGGAGACAATGTAATACAATTTTGGATTAAAAAACCTCAGTATACCTGACCAAGATTCGAAACTCGAGTTCCCAGTCATCGGCAGTCTAATCTACTGCGAGTGTAGCACGTTAGACCACGCTGCCATCCAAAGCGGGTTTTAAAATAATTTACGAATGTATAGGTAGTTGTAACAAACTTTAAGGACTCCAAATGCGGCCTACCGTAAATACAAATCCCGTGCAGGTTTAAAATCTGACATATTGTGATTTTAATTTATTTTCGACCGGGACTGTACATTCGGTGTGATAAGTGGTCGAATTACGCCTCCTCTCTCTCTCTCTCTCTTGTGACTCCTTGGCCTGAAGCCCTGTTAGGTCCCATCGCCCCGGTTAACAATCCCTAGTCAAACGGACGAGCCCTATAATCTCTATTACTGACATCCTGTGTTCTGTAACCATGGATAAAGATAGACCCTCCCCCTACTACTGTTCATACTATATTAGTGAGTCTATATACACATCACACTTGAGAGTATAAGGGTGGTATCAGGCCAGTGACAGACTGACGCTTTGGTCGCAGCGACACAAAACGCCACGACTAGGTCGCTCTAGTGTATTGCATTGTTTCAAATGAGAGGGGTCGCAACGCCCAAGAAACGCTCACAGCGACGTTTTCAAATCTGTCGCGGCGTTTGTGTCGCTAGTCTCACCCCTCTCATATGAAACAACGCAATACACTAGAGCGACCTGGTCGCGGCATTCATGTCGCTAGTCTGACCCCTCTCATATGAAACAACGCAATACACTAGAGCGACTTGGTCGCGGCGTTTGTGTCGCTAGTCTGACCACTCTCATATAAAACAATGTAATACACTAGAGCGACCTGGTCGCGGCGTTTGTGTCGCTAGTCTGACCCCTCTCATATGAAACAATGCGATACACTAGAGCGACCTGGTCGCGGCGTTTGTGTCGCTAGTCTGACCCCTCTCATATGAAACAACGCAATACACTAGAGCGACCTGGTCGCGGCGTTTGTGTCGCTAGTCTGACCACTCTCATATGAAACAATGTAATACACTAGAGCGACCTGGTCGCGGCGTTTGTTTATCTAGTCTGACCCCTCTCATATGAAACAACGCAATACACTAGAGCGACCTGGTCGTGGCGTTTGTGTCGCTAGTCTGAACCCCTCTCATATGAAACAACGCAATACACTAGAGCGACCTGGTCGCGGCGTTTGTGTCGCTAGTCAGACCCCTCTCTAATGAAACAACGCAATACACTAGAGCGACCTGGTCGCGGCGTTTGTGTCGTTATTCTGACCACTCTCATATGAAACAATGCAATACACTAGAGCGACCTGGTCGCGGCATTCATGTCGCTAGTCTGACCCCTCTCATATGAAACAACGCAATACACTAGAGCGACCTGGTCGCGGCGTTCGTGTCGCTAGTCTGACCCCTCTCATATGAAACAATGCAATACACTAGAGCGACCTGGTCGCGGCATTCATGTCGCTAGTCTGACCCCTCTCATATGAAACAACGCAATACACTAGAGCGACCTGGTCGCGGCGTTTTTGTCGCTAGTCTGACCACTCTCATATGAAACAATGTAATTCACTAGAGCGACCTGGTCGCGGCGTTTGTGTCTCTAGTCTGACCCCTCTCATATGAAACAATGCAATACACTAGAGCGACCTGGTCGCGACGTTTGTGTCGCTAGTCTAACCCCTCTCATATGAAACAATGCAATACACTAGAGGGACCTGGTCGCGGCGTTTGTGTCGCTAGTCTGACCCCTCTCATATGAAACAATGCAATACACTAGAGCGACCTGGTCGCGGCGTTTGTGTCTCTAGTCTGACCCCTCTCATATGAAACAACGCAATACACTAGAGCGACCTGGTCGCGGTGTTATGTGTCACATCGACCAAAACACCAAATTGTCACCATCCTTAGACTGATATGTTTCATTCATGCCGTATGCTCACCTCAGGACTCAATATTCCTGGGTTCAAACCCGGGCAAGGTCAACGGTTTTTTCTTGAGTGATTAAAATACGTTGCACAACTTCCTTCGGAGAAGAAGTAAAGCAGTCGGTCCCACGTCGATTGTGGTATGTAAAAGAACATTGGAAGGTATGTGAAAATACCTTTCTAACAAAATTGGTAAGCCCTTTCACGATCGCTCATAGAAATTCAGTGTGGACGGCAATGGGTAACCACCAAGCTTTTTGAACGCCCCTACTAAATAGGATTTATAACAGATTGTGAGGGCAGCACTAACCAGCTAAAGAACTGAGTAGGTTCCCAGCTACAGATGGCCGAATGGCCAGTGGATCATGAAAGGTTAAATTAGACAGATATCAAAAATCGGTATTTTATTAATACCAGTGAGCCCTTGTGAAACTTTCGCAAATTTAATCTTCCCCTCCCCCCTAATAAATATTGTCTTTTATTGGGTTGTTGAAATTAAATACTCAGCGAAGTGTGACACAAAATAGCAAAGAAAGTCTGTTTTCGGTAATTGATACAAAAATATTGATAGATTTTTTAAACTTAAATTTTAAACAAACAATATGTTTTAACGTAAACTAAGTAAGCAATGTCAGAAATCGGTACAAAATCCTATCCACTGATACCTTATTCATCTCTGTAGGCTTTGTATTAGTTGATAAAAAGGGATGTTGACAACAGAAATAATATATAGGATATAAATAAATGTCCGCAATTTTACTGACATCTTAGCCCTATTGATAGTACGTCCAATTATTGGATCAATTTTACCGGGTTTGATTCCTGTGACAGTTTAAACATCGATCACGGGAGGAAATTAAAACTTCCCTTTACACAGTGATGAATTATCGTCCATGAAACTGGATATTTTAGTGTCGCGCGTATGGGCTATCCGATTGTTAGGTAAAGCTAAGGAAGGTAGAATTTATATTTATATATACCGGCATTTAGAAGAAGACAGAGTGCGAAACAATTTTGAAAAAAAAAAAAACACGCTTGATAACACCCAGTCGGTATTTGAAACCTGACCTCTTCTTAACAGGAAAATCAGAAAATATACAAGATTAAAGCATTTGGCTGCAAGGCAATTCTCAAGGATTAAACTTGGAGTTGAGACACTTAGAAAATTAAGTAAGTTTTTGAGTCACTGAATGGTATAATCAGTTGATTTGGAAAGTGCAAGTTAAATAAAACTAAAATTAAAAAACAAATGTTGGTTACATGGGTAGTGAGTGATCCCTAATCACGTTAGATTATTATTATTATTATTATTATTATTATTATTATTACTACTTCTATTCCTAAGGCTTAGAGGCGCATTAACACATGGTCTTTAGACCGTTCAAAAAAGAATACAAAGTGAAATCACCGTAGGGAAAAAAATAGAAGTGAAATTATATAAATTTATAAAAAATTACAAAAAAAAAAAGTAAAATCCCCATGGGGGAAAACAAATTGGATAATATATCTGCTGTAAACAACAGATGTTTAAAACCTAGATAGAAAATACAAATATATTAAAATATAATAATCATGTTAGAGAAGTTAGGACTTCATTTTGGCAAGCTGAACTAAGGTCATGATTCCACATAAATGATTTAACATCTAATTAATCTGCTGATTAATTTATTAACAGATAACAAAACATGTAATAAGTTGCGTAGCTACACCCTGGCCACCTCAATCGGCTGTATATTAATTATTGCACAATGTTCAACATTATTTATAAATTCCCAGGCAAGAGATGCGGCTTAACTGCCAAATCATCCAAAGCTTATTAGCTCAAATGTCCCAATAAACTGATTGTTAGTCTGGTTGGCACCAAAATGTCTCTAGTTATTCACATTTTATTTTCGGTCTCTTCAATGCAATGGAACTTTGTATCATATAATAAGATTTGTCACCCGAATGACGATTTCATGGCTGACAGCTCGTAAACAAATATGCTACCATCAAAACGGTATCTTATTTTTTATTTGCATGTATTTATGAACTTGGTGGAGAACTGGAAGAATATTCACAGTAATAAAAAAATAGGTCTTAATATTCATTGTGACTTAAGAAAGACACCCAGGAATAAATAAATTAAAGAAACACATATGCTTGAAATTTCTTTTAATAAAAATATATATCACAACAGAGATATTATGTTGTTGTACAAAATAACAATCGAATGTATTATTTGAATAAAACGATGTAAAATTCGGAACATAATGTTATGAATGGTATTTTATTTAGAATACCTATAAACATAAATAAAAATCCAATATTGTATTTATTTTGTATTATATATGCACGATATAAATAGATCTTTGTTTATTTACAGATATATATCCAATCATATACATAAATTATTTGAATAATTACCAATAGTTCTAGATTAAATATAAGTTTGTGAAAAATGGGAATGAAAAAGGTTTTCGTTTTATCAGTTTTTGTTTTAAATTGAGTTGATTAGCTATTTTTGTTTGTGCATTATTTACGTTATTGTAATATATTTATATGTACTGTTTTTAGCTCTATTAAGACATTAAAAAAAATTATGTAGATACATTTCATAAATACCCATTTCGGTGGTTGAATGTTCTTTAGAGTACGTTTATGTGTCATACTCGCTGCTGGATCATCGCTGAGCTGTGTACATCGATGTTTGGCGCTACTGAAACAAGAATAAATACTCTTTATTAGAGCATTTATCCTTTAGCAGCGCTGCCCACTGCTATCCTCACCAGTGCTTTGATGACCAACTAGTTTGTTTTCCGAGCCTAGACCATCGTCGGGACGGTGCACACGAATTGCCTGGCAACTAATACGAGTTCACACGAATTGCGGAACAATTCATCCAAGGTTGGCAATATCCTTACACGAACTGTGGAGTAAAATTTAAATTCATAATGACCCTGTTAAAAATGGAAAATGGAGGTTAGGTTAGGTTAGGTTATGTTAGGTTAGGGGTTAAGAGTTGAATGGGATTAAAAGTTGTTCCAAAATTCATGTTCACTGGCTTACAGGTATATAATTTATTCCGTAATTCGATTGTACACCACCGGGAATCCCGAAACTTACGCTGTGATTGGTTAAACTCACTGCGAATCTCACTATTAATATTTTTTATCTCTTCACTAGTACTCGTGCTATGTTCACAATTTCTGGTTCAATAATAACCAAAATATACTGGAAGGTCAAAGGTGTGTTACAACATCTTTAAGTGCTTGAAAATCCTCTCTGGATAGTTTTTTTTATCACCACGTCTTACTACCTACATATTTAGATTATATTTATACGTATTAATTGCTCTCTTGAGTTAGGGATGAGGAAGGTTGAATATAGAGAGAGTGTACCCTTATTTGAACGTAGGTAATGTGGAAAGCCATTTTGGGAAATCCAGCCTCAGTACACCCGACCGGGATCCGAACTTTGCTCCTCCTCCTATCGGAATTCTAGTCTATTGTGAAAGCTGCGTCTTAGACCATGCATCCACCGAAGATCTTACCGATGTTACTAGAAATAGTTTCATATCATATTCATTCGTCAAATCTCATATTTAACAACTGTAATATTTGAAAAATCATTCAATATGAATAAAATAATAACGTATAATATATATATATATATATAATCAATATCAAGAGAAATAAAAAAAGTGTTATGCGTTCTAAGCCTTCAATTTTATTTTGGTTCCAATATATGTGGGTATACGGCTATAAGTACAACCTACATTCTGTTTTGTGGTTTCATTTCCTGGAAATGAATGATAAATTTCATCAAGTTTCATACCTGCACAATTCAAACTAACTCACCTTCTTTTGTGGTGTAATTTCCGTGAAACATAAATCTCAAATATTCAAGCACGCAGCACCGTAGCGCTCTGGGTCGCAGCTTAATAATAAAAGAAAAGGTAGAATACAAAAAGAAAGGCGAGTAAAAAAAATATATATATATATACAAAACTTTGTATACGTGAAATGAGAAATTGTGTGTCCCTCCCCCCTTTTTGTGCGACTTGAAATGGTTGGTAGAAAGGGAGAAACTCTTCTATAAGAGGAATTTTAGGGGCGAACTCGTGTCGAAAAGTCTCAGTAAGAAGGGTGGCGTCATTTTATGTTAGAAATGAAAACACTCGCCTTCTGGGAATTCATTTTACTTTCATACAATGATTGAAGACGTGACAACAACAAAAAGTTGGATTGAAATAGAAGATCATACTGACAATTTTTTTTATCAAACGTAGATATATCTTTTCTTTTTTTTTTTTTACGATTACTACCAACATTAAGTTGAAATACCGTATGCGTGGACGTACTTTACCTTTGATGGTGAGGAAGGTGTTAACCACATTTGTTTTGGAATAGCTGGTGGTGGAGTTGTCGGTGTTCGAACCCCATATCACTGTACTGAGGGTGGGCTTATTCCTGAAATGGTTGTCCACGCAAGTGGTGGTGTACTTCCTCAACATCCTAGCTTCCTCTTCTTTAGCCCATGGAACCCGCCTCGGTGGCGTAGTTGGCTAACGCGCTAGTCGTGCTGAACTCTCAACTGCCGAGGACGGGGAGATAGAGGTTCGAATCTCGGTCGGGTGAAATGGGAGTGGTTTTTCCTAAATGGTTTTTCACTCTCTCTCTCTCTCTCTCACGCAAATGCGGTTTCACTTCCTCTAAATTCAACCTTCCCAATTCCTAATCCATTAGCATAATTAGTACTTAAGAGTATAACCCGAACGGGTAGTAAGACGCGGTGCTAAATAATAAATTTAGCCTATGAATGTAGACTTGCAGATAACCCGAACCGATAGAAGGACGAAGCAAAAAAAAATCTAATTTATATTTTTTATTATAAGATAATTTGTAAACAATAAAATAAACTACTTTTCTTTTAAAATAAGGACCTCTGATAACAAATTTATTAATTTAAACAGAAAGTGAATATCCAAATAAACAACAACGATCTTACCAAGTTATGTGTTTTTTTTTTATCATCACCACGTCTTACTAACTGCTCGGGTTAAGCACATAATGGCAACTACTATAATGAGGAAGGAAGTATTCTAGAGGTAATTTACCTGCATTTGCGAGCAAGGAAAATGGGAATATATTTTTAAAAAAAACACCATTAGTAGACACAAATGGGATTTGAACCCTAATCTACCCATTTTCAACATGCCACTCCAACAAAATATGACACAATAAGCCCACTTTTATTTCTAAAATTTATTTATACAACAAAATTTTCAAATACATTTCAAAAAATTACTTAGATACTTTAAATACATTTATTAGTTTACTTAAAAGATAATATAAAAATGAGATAGTAAAGGTTAAACACTTGAATTAAATAAGTACGTTGTAGTAATGCAGAAGTATTAAATCATTACTATTTTTTGTTGACACTCTTTTGCTATAAAAAAAACTAAACATTTGTTTTAGAATATTAAAGATAGTCGAAATAAGAAATATCATTTTTATTTCAATTTACTTTATCATGATTTATATTAATGTAGTTTATGTCTTGAATTATTTTATCTTTTACATGTTTGTAATATATAAGGTAGACGTCTATAAATGGCCATATATTATATGTTCCATAAATTGTGAGGTTAGCAAAAAGAAAAAAAAAATGTGTAAATGAAAAACGTCTTCACAGTAAAATTTATCACACCAAGAGTTTTGGCTTTCCTCAAAATATTATTCTAAAATGTATCTAAAGTTAATAAAATACAAGCGAGTCACCAGTGGATCAATAAAGTGTGTATTGTATGTGTACAGAGCTAAAATGATCCTAATATATTTGTGAAAAGCAGTAAGCAAAAAGCATAATTCTAATATGATGAAATAAACTTTAGGATATTTTCCAAATTTGTCTCATAACTTATCCAAATTAAAAATCAAGTGACAATTAATTAATTTATATAGCATCACATTTTGTTAAAGCAAATTTCATAAACTCACAATAAACTTGTTTTTTGTTGCCTTGAGGCTGCTTTCCCACACGTGAACGGCACTCTCTTAACAATCTAATCCGTGTATATTCTTCCTCATCTACTCTCCTAATCCTTATCCCTTAGATTAATTCAATTAAAAACATTGTTTTAAATGTACTAGTGAGTAACGTTAGTTAAATATACAGTTAGTAGGATTTATACATAGACTTGTATACATACTTTTAAGTATATTTATATACTGTATATATAGGTTCATTGCATCTGAATGTTTAAAACAATTGTTTAGGAATGAGTAAGATGTAATTTAAAGTAAAATATATCCGCATAATTGTGTAGGGAAAGTGGAAAATAATTTTAAAAAATACTATTTTTAATACATCCAGGCAGGGCTTGAACCCTGACCTACCCGTTACTTGGAAAATCAGACCAGAATAGGCTACGCCCTATCCCACGTGCCCAAAGACGAAGGCAGTAAAATAATAAATTATACATACCATAATGTATTTATCGAACTATTATTTAAGAATCAAATATCCAAAGTTATTATTTATGCTTTAAGTGAGGATTTCTCCATCTAAGATATCATATTCTGAAAATTGAAAAATGACTCCTGGCCACGGGAATTGAACCTGGGACCTATCACTAAGTACGTCAATACTCTAACCACTGAGCTATCCAGGAATCGTCCCGTGCCCAGGGTCATTCTTCACTGATAGTTTAAGGCAGAGCCCATGATGGACGTGCGGAAATCGTCGGCTACAAATGTGTGATTTTTATTAAGATCACGAGCCATCGGATAACGCAGCCATCTTCGAATCAGTAGTGGGTTTATTGCTGCCACTTGAACAATTATTATAATTGTAAGGGATTGCATATTTAAGAATCAAATAGCCGAAGCTATTATTTATGCTTTTAGTAAGGATTACTCCATCTAGATATCATATTCTGTGTCCAGGTGTCCTTTTTCAATTTTCATAACTATTATTTGTTTACGTTTCTCTACAAAAATTAAATATTATCTACAATTATCTAAGTTTTATTTTCCTTAGGATGTTGTACCTGCATTGGTGTCATATTTTACAACATTATATTTCATTCAGAGCGCAAAAGAACACCAATTAATATGAAATTGAAATAATACTAGGCCTATTTATTGTGGCTTTTTGTTTTTAGTGAATTGGGTGTGAAGTAAAGTTTTTCATTCGAGAGAAGCTACCAATATTTTATAAATATCTCAACGCAAAATGGTACGTAATGTATTGTTTTTATTTGCATTTGGGTTTTACCTAGGGAAATTTATGAGCAAGTATATATGTTTGTATATATGTATGCGTATGCGTGGTTTCGATAAATTATTGTTTATGTTTTAGGGGATATAACGTTTGTATAATGCTTTTTTTTTTTTTTTGTTGTTGAATAGGGAAACAGTACGTTCATATAGCTTCAAAACTAATGGCTGCCACGTTAACAATTTGTTCGCCACCAGTTGGCCTCAGTTGTTAAATAAAACTGCAGATAAACACGGGGATTAATTATTTTTGATGCCCACATCTGATAAAAGGGGGGCATTTAACGATACACTATAGTCTCGAAAATATTATTCGATGATTACTAGTGACAGTGACTGGTGTCGTACTATTATTTTCATGGGGGGGGGGGGTAGGGAAGGGGGACTTTTAAATGTGAAAAAGAATTAAAGTATTATGGACATGAAAATTAGTTTTTATTTCCCCGCCCCCCCCTCGTAATGAGAATAGAAATAGTAAGCTATTATTTTGTATAACCATTATATATTTTTCAAAATGCGTTTTAATATGCATAGCTAGATAACCATTAATGCATAATAGAGTAAGAGCACTGGAATTATCCATATTTAATTAGCTAGGTCAAATGGGACATATGTTTGTATGTACCTTTTTTTGCCTTTCCGGTTCACCTCTGAACCTCTGAACAAATAACCCGTTTGTAATTATAAACAAACAAAAGAAATACATAGATCATTACAGTACACTTTTACAATAGTATCAAATATTCGAAGCATTTTTTATTTTTTTTGTATTTTTTAAAATGAAAATGTTGAATAACTTCTGAGAAAAGTGTAACTATGGTAGCATGTAAAGAGAATATAGGCAAATGATTCATGTACAGGTCCACTGGTATTACACTACAACTACTACTATACTATTAAGTAATCAGGCTGCCATTGTGTCATATGCTACAAATCCATATTATCCTTTCACTCAAACACCACTTCACCGATTGAGCTGAAATTTCACTTGAGCATAACTCAGACTTCGGTTAGCATACATCCCAATTAAAATTACTTATATCACTTAACCCAAATCACCAATTTCACCCCCACCTCCTTAACACTTCCATACGTGTCTACCATAGAAAAGTGATAAATATAGAAACGCCACTGCAATGTTGGCAAGTAGAACCACATTGCTAGCGCTCGCGACGTTAATTCCACGAACTAAAAGATTTGAAGCAGGACGTTACACTTGGAACACAACGCACTTTCTATTGCTGAATGTTATTAATCAATTCTTATATTAAATTCAATCAAATGTAACTAAATTCAATATTTTATAAATAAGCCATTTTGTTAATTGTAAAATCTAGATAGTCTAGCTAAACTCCTTCTTTAAAATAAACGATAAATTTCTAACCAAACAGTACTGGAGAGTTTTATATAGACTTCACCCTTCCTTTTTTTATGGAATTCACGTCCACGCATGCGCATTCCTCTGTGACGTCATTGTAAGCTGCTCCTAGCGATAGTGCCCCAAACTAGTTTACTGGATCAGCTAGTCCTATAAAAGTACCTATCCCATGCGTATCTACTGAACGACTAGGGCTAGAATGTCGCCCTTAGAATTGGGGTACCCACAGGTGCTAGACTTCAAACCCTCCCCACCCTCAAACTCCTAGCCACACCCAGAAGAATCTCGGTAACTGAAAAATCATCATGCAGATTGAGATGAAATTTCATATGGGCATAGCTCAGACGTTTGGTTAACATACAGGCTAATTTTAATTACTTATACTATTTAACCTAAAACATTAATCTCACCCTCCTCCTCCCTATCATCTTCATTTATATTATATATCTATATATATTATATATCTATATATATTATATATCTATATATATATATATATATATCCGGAACCACTGGAGCTAGGGTGTCACCCTTCGGGTGGGGGGTACCCACGTGCTCTAGACTTCTAACACCCCCATTTACCCCCCTCACCATCCTCAGACGTATATCCGGAACCAATTGGGAGAGAGGGTCATCTAAATTTAACAAAATACTTTCAATATTTAACTGCCACTAAAAATTATTGTCCTTTGTAAATAAAGAAAACGACCATACTAATAATTACTGACACACAACACATCAGGCCACTTTAGCAGCCTGATGTTCCACTAGTTTAATCTAAATTCCACCTTCTTCAGCCTTATTCGATGTATATATGTGCATGGTGTGGGCTACATAGCCCAGTTTGTGGGAAGTTTACCTGGAACTAATGTATTATCATCAGGAGACGCCCGGATGTACTAATAGTACATCCTTTCAGTGAAAGATCTTTCCATGCCCCTATGGGATTAGGTGATGGTTTAATATTAAAATATGAAACTAGTAGATACTCTTACCTAATTTAAGCTAATAACCAGACCCTCGTGACCTTTGGGATAATTACCCTATCAGCAAAAATATTAAAGGTACCAGCAGGGGAATCGAACGCGGGACCCCTTGGTAGGTGTCCAGGTGTACTGACCACTACTATACCACGTGGCCAGTTACCCCTATTTGATTAGTTTGGTTAAATTAGGATAACCCAGACGAGTAGTAAGATGCGAGTAAAAATAACGACTAAAAAACAAGGTGGTATTTGCCCTGAGCTCCATCAGAGCGTCGCAAATGGTGAGTACGGTGTATGATCCACACTACCTCTCTTTTTCCTGCCCCGTTCTCCGGTCAAATGGACACGCTTCACCCCGCTTTGTGGCGGTTAGTTAGAGCTTTATATCAACCCCAACAGGCCACGCTTCTCTCCCGTGATATAGGAGCTATTATTCCAATACACCGATGATTAATTAGGTTTGATTTTATTTTTCTTCTTTTTATATAAAAAAATACGAGGATAAAAAAAATACCTCTCTTCGACGAATAGTAGTCATTCGCATGACTACGCCATTTCGTTCGCTTCAACCCATGTACAAAGAGTTTGTTTCACATAAAAGTGGAGATTGGGACACAAACTAGAATATACACATTTTTATGTAAACTTTTTTGTTTGCTGTGTCTCAATATTGAAATTAATTGAAATTATTAGCACCGCGTCTTACTACCGTTCGGGTGTACGAACTTACGCTAATGTGTAATGGTAGGGTGATTGTGAGATGAAATGAGGACCTACAATTTAACGTGGAATCCGAACCACGGTGGAGGCCTGGCATTCCACACATTCACAAATTGTGATTAATACACTCTTGTCAGAGGTGAAGGAAGGGTTTGGCAATCAGATAAGTATGTGCCGGGACCGAGGATTGAACCCCGGACCCCCAGCACAGAGGTCCAACACCTTACCCCCTAGACCACCGTGTCTCAATAGATGTTCAGGTTGTACACATTAAAAAATAAATTACTGCTTTTTAGTATACCCAAATTGGGTATATTACAGTAATTGCATCGGTGGCCACATAGTCTTAGGTTTCATTCTTGTAAGAGACAAGACTGCCGATGACAGGTAGATCGAGGTTTGATCCCGATCGGGTGTACTGAGGGTGATTTTTCATAAAAGGTTTTACACTCTCCCTCCATGCAAATGCTGGTGCATTTCCTATAATTTAGCCTTCCTAATCCCTAGCATATTAGACTAATTAGTACATAGACGTACAGCCCGAATGGACCCCCTCGGTGGCGTAGATTGTCTAACGTGCTAGTCGTGTTGAGCTCGACCACCTAGGATGGGGAGATCGAGGTTCGAATCTCGGTCGGTTGAACTGGGGGTGGTTTTTCCTAAATGGTTTTCCACTCTCCTCCACGCAAATGCGGGTTCACTTCCTTTAAATTCAACCCTCCCAATTCCTAATCCATTAGAGTAATTAGTACTTAAGCGTATAACCCGAACGGGTAGTAAGACGCGGTGCTAAATATTATTACAGCCCGAATGGATAGTAAGACGTGTTGATAAAAAAAAATTATTTACTACATTAAAGCCATTATATTTTAAGTTGTTACCATAGTGTAGACCGTCAAGGTAGGTTTGATATCTTTCAGGGTAAATGGAGGGTACATTTTCATGTGAGGTATGTAGAGCAGAGTTGGTCAAATGGGAACCGAGTAGGTGAGCAGTTTTCATGGTACGATAACTAACATGCTGTTGGTACCTTTTCAACATTCCACTACACGACACTGTTAGTCGGTCGACTATTTTTCTAGCCCTTATTTTAGAATTAATAAAAATACTATATTTATTTATAATAGTATTACGTCAATGATTGGTTTTTTAGAAGTAGATTTTGATTGATTAAGACCACATTTACACATTTATTTCCGTATGATCTAAAAGTGTCAATTTAGTACGGCTTTAGAAAATATTTGTATTATTACTAGGTTTATATAATTTCTGGCACCTGTGTATGGAAGTCTGTTAATAGTTTGTGTGTATTAGATAAAGTCAGTTTGAAATTTTCATGCTAATGTGAGTACAACCTTTTGTTTAAAATGTAAATGTCATCAACCGCACTTATAGAAGATGAACCAGATCCTCTATAATTAGGAATATCCAGTCTCGAACTAGCTCAAGATAGGGACAGTTTGTAATGAGGTGGTCTGGATAGAACAAGCTCAAGATAGAGCTAGGGTGTAATGAGATGGACTGGATATAATTAGCTCAAGACAGGGATAGGTGGTGGACTATTTTAAGTGCGTCAATGAGCTTTCGAGTTCCTAATGACATACAGTAAGTAGGTATATATACATGTTAACAAGTATATACATACATACACATATATATATTCTCATACATTTATATGTATGTATTATATACATACATATTTATAGTACATACGTGTGTATATTAATATAATACAGGCCTATGTGTATATATATTAATATATTACTCTTAAATAGTCTAGTTTGCCGGTATCTGTAGGATCTAGGCTCAAATCCCAGCTGAGTCAAAGTAGGTTTTTTTCCTAAATAGTTTACTCGTTTCCTTCATGTATTTCTTATAAATATTACGTTATTTATCTTTGCCCTTTTAATAATATTTGCAAGACAATATATTTTAGCTAAGATGGAACAACATTCTCATAGAAATATCTACTTAACAAGAATATTGTGGAGACTTATGTCGCTGTGATACTAAATCAAAGAGTGGCTGTAAGAGGATTTTGCCAAAGGGTAGTTGGGGTTTTCCAAGTCCCCTTTGGTACTCAGGGAGGTAAAGGGGAAAATGGGGTAGCGTGGACCAAATAAGCTGTGAAACCTGCAAGACCGAAGAAGAGGTGGTAAGGAAGGGTAAACCGAAGGAGGGAAGTCTAATTTAAGAAGCTTGAGGCCAACACGCCTTCGAATTGACAACCACAATTTTTTTTTTTTAACTCCGATACATGGGAGTTAATCCTGCCCTTTTTAAGCTTTAATTATTTAACCATATTTTTTAATAATACTAATTTTGCATGTTTTACCTAAGCTACTTTGAAAAATGTTTTAAAGCCCAAAAAAGAAATGCAAAATTATGTATTTTAAATATTTTTTTATACATGCTGGATGAGCAAGTAAACTAAACATCATGATCATAAAAAAAAATTTCAGTGATGGGGAGGTTGATTTCTCCGTGCCGGGTGCACTGAGGGTGTTATTTCATGGATGGTTTTCCATACTCTCTCCACAGTATAGTTTCCATTTGCTTTACCTCTGTTAAAACATATTAATGTCGTTAAACACGGATATCCCGGTTGTATGGTAAACAATTTGTACAAAACAAAATATTGGTCCATGCTTTACTACATCTACTAACCATTTAATATTTACATATATATTCTAATGGGGTAGGGTAGAGGAAAGTAGATTTCATTACGTGTCGTGGAGTGATGCCAATATAAGTAGAGCTTGTTAAAACTACATGTGTATGTTCTCCCCGGCTTATTCCTCATTTGGCCAATCGCACATGAACTCCATTCTAGGTAGGTCACATGGGAATGACTGTAGTTGACACCTGGTCAATGAGTACTCTAATAAGTGATGGGAAGGCAACAGTTAAAAGTTTAAACAAGTTAAGGTCGGCTCTCGATGAAGCGCGGCACTGCACCGCGTGACTCCGTATGTTTATCTGAAGCGCCCATTTGGACACGACACGCTGCGCCGTTGAGAATAAAATTCTATTGTGTGCTTCTTATCAAGACAAATGCTGCAAAACAGTGTGGTGCACCGTGACGCGACACATGGAAGAAGTTTATGGAATTTCCATGCCATAAGTATCGATGTTTCTAGAGTAGAATGTTCTCCTTTTGCCATGCCGCACCTGTGTGTATGGGGGTAGATGGAAGGAACCACAAGAAAAATACGCTTTCATGTCATTTCGACACTTATCGGGTGCATTGGTTTAGTTCTGGCATGTCTCGTACTACGTACGACATGTGTTTGTTCGCTCTGTGTTGTGAAATGTGAGCATTTTGTTTTCTTTTCTCACCGTTCATTTTGGTAACTAAACTGCACATTTATGCTAAAGTATAATTCAACATAATCACCATCGAACAGTAAGTGTTTAAGTGTTTTTATTTGTAAATTTAATTAGTTAAAAATAGAGGAGAAAAGTGGTAAACATAAAGCAATTGTTTACTTTAATAGTTTGACCATATGAAAATTATACAACAAACTTTTTAATGAAATTTTTCAAATAAACTAAAGAAACCTTCAATATATACTGCATTTCCACAGCGGAGTTACGTTATATGGGCGGACCTCTGAAAGAAGTTGACTGGAATGTTCCACGTGGCATTTCGGAGCAGCTTACCGTGGTGAGCGACTAGTTGTATTCCCTCGCCGAATGCATTGTTCTGAGACGTGGCTCCACTAAGAAATTGTTCCACTTTAATACAGTGACACGCTGCCGTAGGGACGGACCTATATGCCTACCCTAATACACTCCACTATAAGCTACTGGTATAATTTAAAGTAAATAACCTGCATTGCTTGAAGGGAAGTGTAAAACCATTTTAGGAAAAAAAACCACCTTCCCATGATTCGATACCCTTACAATCACCAACCAACAAGATTAATGGTAGGTTGACGTCTTTATCCACATCCCTTCAGGTGTGAATATTTATAGCCTACTTGGTCGTCTCTCCATCAGAGAAAGGACTACAAATTTAGGAAACAATGTTTGCTACAGAAGGACTTAAATAATTTCAATCAATTATTTTTTACATAATGTGTGACATCCTGACTTAATGGTTAACAATAAATGTTTTGTGGCCTCTTTTTTGTGTGTTAGTCTGTGAGTCAATCCATATTTGTTCATATATATTATTTACAATGCCCTATATCTTTTGGCATAGGCTAGAGCAAGTCATTACTTTCATTATTCTGTTTCAGTCTCACTTATGTCTCTGACAAACATGAAAGTGAGGTATGAACGATACTAGTAATAGTCATTCAATATAAAGCCAGTCCCTATGATGAATGGAGTGAAGGTGTCACTTGTAGGGTCACTTGGTGATGTATTTCGGTGGGGGATGACTGATGTGCTATATTACCTTCTGATTCAGTGAGTAAAGAAACTGGAAACTACCTCACTCATTTCCCTAAGTATGCATCTTCAGTACCACCTAGACTTTACAGATGACGGTAGAACTGTTGAGGATTCAACCAACCTTCGGGTTGAGTACTACTGTTGATTTGTCGGCAAAGTGAGGATAAATCCATTGCTAAGGAAAATGTACTTTAATGATCCTCAGTTTAAAATTCAATAGCTATTAAAAATCTAGGATTTAGTCTAGTAATTGGGTTTGTTGGGGTTGAGTTGGATATTGGTTCCCGTCTACTTTATGGCTCTGGGTTTGAGAGACTCGCATTGATGGATACGAGGTATATTTGACAGTTTTACCTTGGCATATTTTTTTATGATGGGGAGGTGATTTTTTTTCCTTGACAAGGTGTATTGAAAGATTTTTTATTAGATTGTTCCTCCTCTCCCTCAACGTAAATGTAGCTACATTGTATCTCAACTCTATGTTACTCATTCCTGCTTTATAAGAGTAGTTAACATGCGGATAGCCCAAATGGGTGTTATAAAAAGAGAAAGAAATGCCACGTTTCACTCGCACGAGCTATCTCTCCCTTTTATCTTAAAATAGAGATATTTACTAAAAACTCTTTAATATTTGTGAAACAAAATAATGTACTTGTTACAGAAACACCCCAACAAAGAACATAAATGAAAAAATTTACACTGTTATAGAAACATTAAGAAAAAGGAACATATCTGTCCACCAAAGAATATAACAATAAATTTCAGTTATCAAATAGTTACATAAAACTATATAGACTGTATTTGATTATCACACAGAAAATATTGTTTCATAAAAATATATTCAATTAAAAGATTTTAATTTTTGAATAATTTAATAACTATGATAATAGCCATGGAGATTGAAGAAAATTGGAATTTCTGCTCAAGTAAAGTAGCCCTACTCTAAAAGTCATTTTCATGGGAAAAGGAGAGTAGCCATTTTATTTGAAATGTTAAGCGGTGTTTATACACGAATATTAATTTAAAAAATATTTAGAACAGCATTTGAGAAAATATAGTATTTATCTTTTTTACCTATTTCTCTTCTTTACCCTTCAGTAAACTACCCTTAATTTTAGGATTAGATATATATATATATATCTAATTCCGATACTCCCTCGGGGGAAACCTTATGGAAACTCTAGATAAAAAGCTGTAGCCCGATCTTTAAAATGATGTTGTCCCTAAGCCAGATACAGGCAGATGAACAGACAAACAGGCAGATGGCATGGCAAAATATTTTTTTTGTGTCTTGTCAGAGGGTCATGCATGAAAAATCGCCACTTATCAAAATCTCGAGTTCGATTTTCCTTGACGATCACAACACTTACCGAGGGGTTGAGAAAAAAGTAATAAGATAAGACGGGGGAAGTACAAATACCATTACAAAGTGTCGGTACTAAACTCTGACCTGCCACCTTTGTACCAGGTGTGCTAAACACTAACCCAAAGAAGCAATCACTTGTTGATTCATAATTTGGCCACTTTGTCTCGCTTTCTAACTGTATTGGAGTGAAGAGGTGAGTGAGTGATGTCGGGCTGTAAGTTCGCGACGCAAGGCCACCCTTTTCTCCCCACCCCTTTCTTGTCTTAATTGCTTCATAACTCAGTGCCTGCGACTCTTCGTCCCCTTTATCCCTCTTCCTTCTTCCCTTCATCAGCCTTGAACAAACCCTGTACTTAGGTCCCGCACGATTACTGACAGTGAGGGGAAATTTCAGAAAATGTTCTGAAGTGTTTCCCTTGACAGATCTTATCAAGCAAGTAGGTTACAAAAACACAACCTATAATTCTCTAGCAGGGTTTATTAAGGTGGGGTGCTAGTGAGCGCCAGTTTAGTGCATTAATTTTGAGTTTTTATAGCATAAACATTTTTTGGCAAAAATAGATAAATATTTCTTCTATAGAAACATAGAGTTTAGCTTTATCACATGCTAATCTCAAGAGTTCTTGAATACCTCTCATGAGCATAGCGGCATTTGGTGACAAACTTTTTAAATGCAGAGAAAAGGTTGTCACTAAATTCCAGGACACCCTTGACAGATATTAAAGAACTGTTGAGATTAGCATGTGCGGAAAACTAAACTATATGATTCTATAGAAGAAATATTTGATTTATTTTGGCCAAATAAATGTTTATGCTATAAAAACTTTGAAAATACTGCCCTAAACTCACGATCACTAGCACCCCATCTTAAGATGCGGCACGGAAGGGTCACGAGTATGATATAGCAGATCTTACCTATGGCTATTTAGTAACCTAATGATTTAAGTATAATTTATTTACCACGAGTATAACTGGATACAAATGCCTTATTTACATACTTTTTATAGAAACAAACATGGAATTTGAAAGTTTACTTTGAGAGAATTTGATTTATAGAAACAAAACGGATTAGAATATTGGACACTCTGAGAGGAAATTGAAATATTAATTTTCGTTGTATATATATTGACACAACAGTGGGATTTAATCATTACATTTTCGTGATATGGCATTTTTGTTGTTTTGTGTTAAAGCTGGCGCCCCTAGTACTTTGTAGCAGCTAGGAAAACTAGCGTGAGAGAGAGAAGATATAGGCCAAACAAGAGAAAGGGAATCTTGTTGACATTTAAACGAAACGAGCTTTGCTTTTCTTAATCTATAAACTTTTAAAAAAAAGTTAATATCTTAAAACGATTCTATTATATCCTCAAATTATTTTCGCTTTTCCAGTATTTCTTACCTCTCTATTTTAATATCATCAATTTAAATCTACATTTTCGGGATTTTTTTTTTTTAATATTTCACCTCTTAGACTCAAGTATGGAACGTTTTTGAGCTATCCCTGGTGAAAGTGAGCTAGCCCAATTAGATTTTTGATCGAGATTCCTTATCTTGACGTCATTTTAAAGATCTCGATAATCCACAGTTATTAATTTTACCACAAGAGTAAATATTATCAAAATGGTATTAAAGTTGAAAGTAATGTGTCAACAGTTATCCCTGGATATGAACTAGGACTGGGAATATTTGTGAAGAGAGTTCTCAGGTATTAACTGTATTATAAAGAATTTTATTTTTAAATAATTTTCTACAATACATTTTCAACAAAAGATAAAATCAAAATGGGTGAGCTGGTTCTATTTTTATCTGAGCTCTATCCTCCCTATTCCAAGCAATCTAAGAACATATTTTACTCCAAATTATTCTACAAAATCTGAACTACAACCATCAAAACTATTTTTCCTGCATATTGATATTAACAAGTCTATATTTTTAACCATCTCACTTTTGTCAACTTTCTTTGTTATGACATCAACCATTGTTAAGCTATAATTAATTGATTTGATAATTTTAATAATAATCATGATTAGTATGAGCAAATTAAAATTTGGTTCACTTGCAAACATTTTTATTATTTTCATTTAATTTTTTAAAATAAGTTTCTATTCACATTGATAAGTGAACATATTTTCCAGATTTAAAATTTAATATAATTTTTTTTATATATATTTATATTTTTACATTTCAAGTGTATTTGTATTACTTTAGAACTGTAGCTGCTATCGGAGCTCCACTGGAAGGTGATGCTGTTAAAGCTAAGATTACATGAATGATCCAACAAATTATATAAAATATTTTTTTTATTTTTTCATCTCCATCCTCATACATTTACTGCATTAATATTGAAATGTTTATTTATGAAAAAGGGGTAAATGTGTAAAATGGGTAAAAAGGGTAGACGGGTTAAATGAGTTAAAATAATGGTAAAATACTTTTGATTGGATATAATTTCAACCCTTTAATAACCAATTATTTATACTGTGGTACACTTTTTCCCTTTTATTAGCACTAACAGGCAATAAGTGTCAACTTTTAAAAATGTTCATATTATATCTCTATTTTGACATTGTGCATTAGTCAGCTTACTTTCGAGTATTGTATCTTAATTTAAACCAATAAAGGATTAATATTTAAATATAATCTAAGATTTGTTATTTTTCCCTGTGGTTTATTTTATATACTAAAAATAAAAACGCTACTTTATAGATTCTTCATGCAAAGAACTATTACACCTGCTAGTTATATATTTGCTGGTTTACTTTTTTTTTATATACTACGGTGAGTTAATAATAAAATTTGTTTATAAACTTCAACTTTACTTAATTTTTCTACTTCAAACTTTTATTAATATCGATTTTTTTCTCTCTACCGATATTATTGTCAATAGTCTATCAGCGTGTTCTTGAAAGTAAAGTGAACCTCTTTTAGTGACTCACTTCATTGAGTTCCATCGAACAAAGTTACACTCGGATGAGTTTTTGTTTTACGACGTCGCCCGTTTTCTTTCACCAAGAGCATGGATATATAGTGACCCCCTTTTCTGGCTCCCCTTACCCTTCTCCAATCCTCCCCCCCCCCCCCCCCACCACACACACACACACACACACATTTCTTCCCCTTTCCTTTCGTTAGGGTTGGAGGATCCCCAACGTTCCAGCTCTATAAGACGTATAATTACTAAGCCATCCTCGTCGACTGGCCTTTCACCCTTTTGCCTTTGTCCCCTTCTAAACCCCTTTTCCTTTTTGTTCATCTTCCTTAAAATCCACCCCTTACCCCCTTTCCTTGTCAGCGACGTTTTTAAGGAGGCACTCGTGTGGAAAGGAGATATCACTCCACTGTTTCTTACACTTTATATTCTCCACAAGAAGAAGAAAATGCAGGTAACATGTCCTATTGACGTTGAAATCTTACTCTATGAGAAATGTTATAATATTCGTCTTTGTGTTGAGGCTACAAGGATTCTTCAAGTAAAAAAAGATACGGTACATTACATACTCATACATTCACACACTCACATACAAGAACACAAGCTTTAAAGTTCTTCTTCCATAACCATAAAAACTTACTAGGTTCTCTTCTTTTGCGGAAAAAAAAATTACTTCCATCATGAAGAAAATTACGACGGTACAGCAAAAAACTGTTAGCCAGGGATTATTTTTGGTTTTCAAAAACATGAATACCCTTTCTAAGTTGTGTTTATATTTTTTTATATGCTTGAATATAAAATCTAGGTATTCTGTTGTATTTACCGTGGTATTTTAAATTTGGTTTCAACCTTTCTGGTAATATTATTCTAACTAGATTAGTAGAGTATAATCATCGCGACTGTATTTTTTTTTAAGTAGGACAAAAAATATATTAAGCATGCCATGAATATACTAAAAAAAAGCTAAAAAGTAAAATAATTAGAGCAAATAGATGTAAAATAATAAAGGTGGACAAATCAGACACTGACAAACCATACCATACGAGCTTAACGTTTAGTCCACGTACTCAACGATATGACGTAGCTAATACCCACGAAACCATGACTGCATTTGAAGATAAATATTAAATATTGATATATTATTAATTTTTGACTGCCTCTGTGGTCTAGTGGTCAGAATTCCTGGCTACAGATTCAAAGGTCCTTAGCTCAATCCCAGGTGCTTCTAGAATTTTTCTGTGAAGCTGTGGGTCTGCAACGGGATCAACTCAGCCTTGTGAAGACCAAAGAGGAACTACTGGAATAAATAGGTAGTGGGTTTGGTCTAAAAAACTGAGATTAAGTGCTGAAGGGTTCATTGTGTTGACCACATGACACCCAATCTCCATCAATGTTAGCACTATTATTGCTATTATTGGTAGCGGTCGCTCGGTCGGTATAGCTTAATTGCAGGTTCACACCATGGAGATATTTGTTTTATTACTTTTCATACTACGTAATTTTATAAAAGATAAACACACAATATTCAGGTAGTGCCTATGTAATGCCTATATTTTTAACGGTACTTTTTTTTATAAACACAGTTCCCTTCTCATAACACACAGTTTAACTTTGATAAACGTTAAGCTCTCAGGACCCAGGTCAGCTACGTTGGTAGGAATACGCGCTACCGATTAATAGTTCATCTTATGACCGATTAACCGGGAAACTATATACAAAATGTAGGCTTTAGCCAGAATTTGTTTTGAGGTGTGATTTACTGTAAACTTCATTTTACAAGAAATAATTTATATCTGTTTGATATTTTTTTATTTTAAACTAAATGGTATTTAATTTGTTTGAGTGTTTAAATACATAATAAAACGGTTTCATTGGTCTTAATGCCACTGTATTTTAAAGTAAAATACGTAAAACTTTTACAAAATGCGTTGATTAGCTCAAGATGTATTATTTACCTTAGTAAGCTTTAAACTGGTGGTAAGGGGGTGGGGGAGAGATTAGGTTTTGGTGGAGAAGATCTCTTATACAAAGGTGTATGTGTGTGTGTGGACTAAATCTTTTTAGAGTGGTAAGAAAATCATTAGACATTGTTAATGAGTTTACATATTTAGGAACAGCTTTAACTAGTAACCCACCTCGGTGGCGTAGTTGGCTAACGCGCTAGTCGAGTTGAGCTTGACCGCCGAGGACGGGGAGATCGAGGTTCGAATCTCGGTCGGGTGAACTGGGGGTGGTTTTTCCTAAATGGTTTTCCACTCTCCCTCCACCCAAATGCGGGTTCACTTCCTCTAAATTAAACCTTCCCAATTCCTAATCCATTAGCGTAATTAGTACTTAAGCGTATAACCCGAACGGGTAGTAAGACGCGGTGCTAAATATTATTATTATTATTACTATTATTTAACTAGTAATACCGATATTAGAGTGGAAACTAAGAATAGAATACAGTAGGAAAATGTATGCTGCTACTCGATCAGTAAGTTGGTAGCCTGTAGCATGCTGTTATGGAATGTTAAACTCAGAATATATCAAACAAAATAGTTTTACAAGTTGTTCTCTATGGGTATTAAGCATGGTATCCTACTTCAAACGACTAAAATAAATGTAGGCTGTTAGAAAACAAGATGCTTCGGAAGATATTTAGTCTGAAAAGGAATAAAGGTACTGGGTAGTGTAGGCTACATAATAATTAGTTACATACCCTGTACTCATCACAATATATTTTTAATGATGGTCATATCTCGCAAATTACGGTGGGCATGACATGCATCATGAATGTAAGAACATAGAACCATGTTCAGGGTACTAATTGGTAAACCCAATGGGAAGACCTATACGCAGGTGGGAGGATAACATTAGAATTGAACTGAAAGATATAGGGTGTAATGAGGTGGATTGGCTATAACTATCTCAAGATGGGGAAGGTGGCGTACTTTTATAAATGCGACAGTGAACTTTAAAGTTTTTAATGCAATAGAATAAGTAAATAAGTAAGAAAGAAAGATCTATTTTAATTTAGCATATAATTATGAACTTCAACTATAATTATACTATAGGCCTATATATTATCAATACATATAAATAATAATAATAATAAAATATCAATTGCAACCCAAAAAATATGTTTATATTTGTAACGTCCGTATTATCAAAATTCTAAAACGCTTATTCTGTATAAGAAAATTAACCAATCATCAAAAATATGACACACGTCCAAAAAGCTATTTCGTCTGGTGTACTGGTAGCGAAAGGTTTGAGAATCGAATCCCAAAGGTACACATTAAAGTGGCTTTACCTTTACTTAAATAGTAATCTACTATTCCTCTGCGAATATTCTGGTACTCTTCCTATAAACCACACCTAATTTGCGTAGTAATAATAATGCGTATAGCTCAAATGGGCATTAAGACAAATATAAAAGTAGAAATAATCTTACAACATTAAATGTACTGTATGTACAGAATGTTAATGGTAACCGACCATCCTATAACTAACGAAAAACCTGAACTAAAGGAGCTTACTATAATTTTAACCAAAACATATTTCCTTCTATCAATAAGGATTTCAGAAATTCAAAATAACCTTTTTGAACCGTATTCGAAATTTTCCTCAACAAACCTCATTTAACAGTATGATTAATGCTATTTTTTTTATCTCTTCCCTCTCCCTTAATTTTCTTTTCTCGAAATCGTTCTAAACTCTACCTTGTTGATTCTGTTCGCCTAATATAAAATCAATATCGGTAGCGTGTGCCCCAATCATATTTCACTCAAAGCAATCGTATTACCGCCATTTCAACTTGTTTGTATAATTTATTTTATCCAAACATAGAGGATAGGAATATTGAAGGATAGAGGTTGATGATGCGTTTATAATTCGAATAAGTTCTTTTTAATATATTTCTCAAACAACCCTCTAAAAAATGAATTGCTCTCATCGTTATAAAAGGAAGGTATATACAAAGGGAATATTTTTTGTTGCTACACTAATCGACTTTCACTAATAATGATTGTACAAAAGTATTTAATAATTCTAAGGAGTCACTCTCGTTATAGACTGGAATGTTGATAATGGGTAGATCGGGGTTTGAATCCTTGCAGGTTGTATAGGGTATAGTGATTTTTTTCTAGAGGGTTTTACACTCTCTTGCCACAAAAATTAGGGTACACTTCATCTAAGTTTATCCTTCTTCCCGCTTAATACATCAGCATAATAAGTACATATGCACCCTGCTTCAGTAACCGAATAGTTCAAAGCATAAGTCTAGCAGTAGATTAATCTGCCGATGACGGGAAGCTCGAGGTTCGAATTTCGGTCGGGTGTACTGAGGGTGGTTTTCCCAAAATGGTCTTCCATTCTCACTTTCGAAAATGCTGGTACAGTTTCTATAAATATAACATTCCTCATCCCTAAAACCATTAGCTTAATTAGTACGTAAGCGTATAACCCAAACGGGCAGTAAGACGCGGTACTAAAATAAAGTATATACGCGTGTGATCCGAAAGAGTAGTAAGATTCGATGAAAGAAATAAATAATATATTTTTAAATTGTAAATGTAATGAAATTTAACTATAATTCTTGATTTGTGCTTTTTAACTGATCTTTATGAAACACTTATTATATCAACAATAGACTTAACATTTAGCTTAGTCATACAACTGACACAACCGCCAGTCCAAAAGCGGTTAGTGCATCACTGTGAAAGAGAAGTCCCAATTTTATCAACTATATTTTTTTGTCCTTTGTGGGGAATCGAGCCCGGGATTATCAACTCACCAGAGAGACGTGATTACTGACTTAGCTGAGGTGTCGTATTCTACTCTTAAGGTGAGAGGTGAAGTGGAGGCATGATTGGATAATATTTTTACAGTTTATATAACAAAATATAACTATACTTTTGTTCAAAATAAATAAAATATTATATCAGTGTTTTTTTATCACCGCGATTTACTACCTGTTCAGGTTATACGCATATGTTCTAGTGACGTTGATGAGTTAGGGATGCGTAAGCTTGAATTTAGAAAAGTGTACCCACATTTGCGTGGAGGGAGGGTGAAAAATAATTTTGGAAAAGCCACCCTCAGTACACCCGACCATGATTCGAACCCCGATCTCCCCGTCATCAGCAGTCTAATCCAACACTAGAGTGACGCCTTAGACCATGTTACCAACGAAGCAGGTCAACAATTCTTGAATACATGTACTGCGGAGTTTGAACGGGAAATTTTCTCTTCTTTTAAGAAGTTTCTCGTCAAATTTTATACAATATCCGTGACAAAATATACTCAAGAACTTTTGATATTACTATGAGTTTAAGATTCAACTAAAAGTTTTTTTACAAATTAAACATTTCATTTTGACGTCGTAACCGTAAAAAAAACCCGTTTAGTTAGTTTTCGGCTAGAAAACAATATTTTTATAATAAAATCTGCAAAAGCCCTGATCTTAAACTAACATCCCCGTCCATTCCACCTTAACAGCTCTTCAAACGGCGATCCGACTCTAGTTTCCAGGTTTGGCCGCATCGTAGTTGGCTCCCACACTCTGTATCAGACTCTCATAAAAGCGCAAAGCTAATCACTATAAAGGATTATAATAGTAAGTACCTTCCTTTTGAACCTGTCTACGAGGCGGTGAGTTTGAAGTAGTATACTTGCTTACAATGCAGACACACAAGCTCTTGATGTTGTGCCGCCAATATTCACTCGAGAGAAAAGGACGTTCTGTGAGGTTCAGGACCAAGCTCTCTGATAACTTATACACGTTGTTGTGGAGAGTGGTTGATAATTCATGGGCATCCATAAATGGGTGATAAGAGGGTCTTCAGCAGTATTTACTTTTCTTTTGTTAATTTTATGAAAAAATAAAATTGTATATCTGGAATTTGGCTGCAATATGCTATTAACAAATTTGAATCATCAATATCCTAGTTAACAAAGATACAAGTGATGAAATGTAAATTTCCTCCCATGCCTTTTTTAATAGCTTTATTTTCATTTTGTTCTGTTCAGTGAACTTGTGAAAAATGTTTTTTTCAATGGGTTCGGATACAACTAAATTTGATTTCTTTGTTGATTTTTCTGAATTTTTTTTGCGAAAATTGGCTCTTGAAATTCCTATAATTATCTAAGGATTATAAAGTTAAAATCCTGAAATTTTCTCCAATCCGCCCCCCATTTGGAAAATACACATGGGTGCCACTGGTTGAGATATCGACTTAAGGGACGATACTGTGGAATATGGAGACCAATTTTGAATATCACCTTCCCTAATCCGTGTACGTAACTAGATTTTTTCTAGTTTAAAATAAATAGTAATTATTAATAGGTGCGTGAAAAATGTACTTTTCGAATGTGAAGTGAAGCTGGATCTTGTAGAGCAAAAACTAAGTCAAAATAAAAGTTAATGTTTTTGTTGTTAGCACAAAAGACAGTTTTCAAATAATTCATTATGTGTTTTACTATTATAAATATTTACTCTGTCTTCTTACGACAGGACCATTCCTTTTGTCAGTGAACTTAGACCACCAATGCTCTCTGTCCTCTGCCTCCTCTCAGAATTTTCTTCTATCCTTCAAGTCATCTAATATTTGAAACCTCATTCTTCCTAAGCTCCTCTTTCCTTCAGCCTTTACTTCTATAAGTTCGTACAGAAAACAGTTCATCCTAAGAATGGGTACGATCTAGTTTGTTCTGTACCGAAGAAACCATCCAAAATGTTTTTCTTCTCACCCACTCTTCTTAGGATGTCTTCATTCGTCACCCTGTCTGTCCACTTGATTTTCTCAGGTCTTCTCCAGCACCACATTTCAAAGCTCTCCAAATATTTATTTTCCATCTTCTTAAATAAGAGTTCAAGTTGGTGCTCCTTACAGTGCGATGCTCCAAATGTTACATTTCATCAATAAGTCTATCCATGTAAAATAGAAAGGCTTTGAAAAAAAAAATAAAGCAAACTACTCTATATTTTATTTATGTTTATATATCTGAATGTATCTATTCTTGCAGTATAGATGTATTTTGTAGTTGTTAAAGTACTGTTTAATAACTGCCCTAAACTTGAATATAAGTGGAAATGCTTAATATTGTGTGATCTATTTCAAATCTGCTCATAATATATTTCTTCCTCCTTCGAAATTTTTGAAGATGCAAAGACTATGTATGGCGGGTGTCGAAGTCAGAGTGAAGAAGATTTAATCTTTGACTTCGACATTTCAAAGGTTCACACACCTCTTATCATCAAACGTGTTTTGGTGTGCATTTTACTCCATTTAGATTAATAGAAGGTTAGTTTAATTTGGAGAGTTCCTAAAGAAAGGAATATGAAAGCGCAATGACCTACAAACTAACATTACATTCACTGTTCTGTATAGGTATATAGCTAAATTTTGATCTAGTTCTAAGGGAAAATATAATAAAAAATATTTTGGAGTGCGTTTACTTCCATTTGGATAGTTGGTTAATTTGATTTTGGATGTTCCTAAGGAATCAACACTTTCAGAACGTTAGCTAAAACTAGCGATTTAGGGCATATTATAATTTATTACAAAACATTGAAACCTTTCACCAAGAATCACAATATTAGTTGTAATTGTTCCATATCTAATGCCTTAGCACACTCAAATTATATAGAAAGAGCCTTTTAGGAGAAACAAATATATTTTTACAGCCAACATTGATAAAATGTTACTACTATATATATATTTTTAAAAAGTTATTAACAGTATCTATCAAAATAAACAGATGCATATAACATGACCTGAAGTGTTAATACGTTAAAATAGATCTAGTTATTTTTCTAGCTGTCAAATAAGATTAATCCTATATAAATTGAACTGTACATTTCCAGGCTATCCAGATATTTACAATAGTAGAGTCAGGAAATAGTGCGTCGGTCAACCTAGCACAAAATACAGCTGGTTTATAGCTCTCCACTATACAAATCAACAACTTTTGTCCATGCAACCTGAATGATTTGTAGGATGCGATGCTAAAGAAAAATCTGTTAATTTCCTGACGACAAGTAAGCAATTTCTTAATGACCCCCACATGACTCTAACCTATAGCTACAAAAATTAATGAGGGGTCAGAACTCATGCCTCTGAAGATTAACATTTCCAAACGATACAACCTGATTAATAAGCAATAAATATTGTTTTTTAACCGTAACGTGACATTTTATCTTCTTTAAAAGTGAATATTGGTGCATTTTATTAATTTTACCTCATTTATACATTTTTCTTTAGTTATTATTTTTTTGGGGGAGGGGGTCCCTGTATCTTACTACATATCTGGGCTATTTGCATACATACAGATAATGAATGGGTTATAAATAAATAAATTAGAATTCAGAAGAAATGTAGACATGTTTTCGTGGAGGGATAATGTACAACCATCTAAGAAGAGCCATCCTATAAAAACCTGACATGTATTTGAACCCTGATACCCCCGCCATCGACATTTTAGTATATTACAAGAGTGGCGCCTTAGATAATACGGTCACTGAAGCGGGTATTAAAAAATATTACATTTTAATGGTTAGGGGTGTAGCAAAAGCTCTGGAGTGGAAAACATTAAATAATACTCATCGGGTTTTATCAAACATATCCTTTAGAGCTCGACCTTCTAAGTAGATCCCTCCCCCCTTCTTACTCAATTGTCATTTTAAAAATAAAAGTATATTCTAGATAGTCATGTTTTATCAAACCCCTAGTTAGTATTTTAAAACTTTCAGGTGGACCAATATTTTGAACCAATGCCCAAGTATTGAAAGCAAAGTTATTTTTAAGACAAAATCATTGACTAGGTCACATCTATCTGTCTGCAATGTAAAACTGAATTAATTTAATACTTCTCACCTTTTGGAATGTTTGTCCTTGTGAGTTTTTACTAAGATGTCGTGAGTGCAAGACTAACGGGGCCTTTACCGGAAACTTAAAATAAATGGGAAATTTGGGCTGTGTTTAGTATGAGATAAAACATTTGGTAAAACGTTTTTCTGTACCATCTCTAAGAAGGTTTAAAATTACAAAACTTGAAGTTGTTTGGTTTAATTTGCAATTAATAAAAGGGGTGCTCCACGGTAATGAGAGGAGATAAATTAACTAATTCACGAAAAAATAAATTGACGAAATAAATCTATTGTCATTCTGAATATTTTCTTCGACGAGATTATGCTGGAATTTCTCTTTCTATGTCCACACCAAATCAACACACTGTATATTACACTTCTTTCGGTTCAAATGTTTGTCTGCCCGTCTACAAATGTGTTTGTACGTGATTTACAACCGTAAACCGTAGTTGATTTATTTCAAAATAAACACTTAAATCTTAAATGATCATACCTCGAAGATAAACCATGATTTTAATCATTACTATAAAATTAAGGTTATTTTACAAATTACTGATTGTTGAATATTCGATTTTTTTATAAATGGCCAAAACAGTTATTTTCAAAATGAATATGTGTGGAGTGCTTTACAAGATAAGCAATAATACATTTTTTAATTAAAAAATAATTTAGGACCAAAACAAATTCAGGGTGTTAGAAAACAAGGTGCTTGGAAATATAGTTGTCCAAAAAGAGATGAGGCTACTTAGGAATGGAGGAGATTTCATAATGATGAGTCATATACCCGGTAATCATCACAAGATATTGCTAGGATAATCAAGTGTCGTAGACTACGGTAGGCAGGACATACAGCGCGAATGGGAGAATCTAGAATAATGTTCCAGGTATTGACTGGTAAACCCAATGGGAAACAATTGGGAAGACCTAGACGCAGATGGTAGGATAGTATTAGAATGGACCTGAAAGAGATAGGATGTAAGACGGTGAACTGAATAGAAGTAACTCAAGATAAGGAGAGGGTGTAATTAGGTGGACTGGATATAACTAACTCAAGATAGGGATAGGTAACGTATTTTTGAAAGTGTGGTATTGAACTTTCGAATTCCTAGAGCCATAAAGTAAGTAAGTATATGAGTAGTTTAGAAATTACTATGTATTTTTGAAAATTTTAATTTTCTAAAAAGTTGCTTAAATGAATGTGTTCAAATTTTTATCTAAGAAGGTTTATGAATAATATTGCTTTCGTGGGTAGGACCAATTAAAGGATGTTGTACTAAAAATCTGTTTTTGAAAATTTTGTTCCAAGCTATAATAGACTTTAAATTAGAAACTATGTATTGTTGTATCGTAATATTTATCTTTAAGTATTTGTTTTGCCGCTCAAGTTTTGTTCAAATTAATACTTGTGAAACATTCCTATAAAATCTTGAAAAACGCTAATCATTCACAACTTGGCATGAAAGCTTTGATGCCCCAAGCAAAAGGAATCATGTTCAATTCATATATAAGCTGTGTCAGCTAGGACAAAATGACTAACTTTTTTAATTATGTTTTTAAACTACCACAATATACCATAATATCTTTCTTAACTACCAAAATATAAAGCCACAGTAATGTCAAGACAATTACTAAACTAATCTGTTATGTATGAGAAAGGTTTAATTTAGATGAATTGTAAGCACACTTGCATAGAGGGAGGGTGGAAAACCATTAATGAAAAACCACTCCTAATTAACACGACTGGGATTTGAACCTCGATCTCCCCTTCACTGGCAATCAAGTATATTGTTAGCTGGACGCTCTAATCCGTAGGAACACCAGTGCTGATAAAATTGTTTAATATCAAGTTGTACAATTTAAAGCGATTGAGCTCATGTTTGAAGTTTAATATTAACTTATATTTGTAAATGATTAATTTTTTATCCATACTTATGTATATATATTTATATATAAACAACTATTATTATTACTAGATGAGTGATCAACCCCTTTGAAAATGTTTGGTGTTCTGTAAAATTTGTAGTCTGGAATTCTTTCTAAAATATTCAAAATATACATCAAATGTCATAGATTGAAAAATAAAAGTAATCTCGTTTGTCCTTATGTCATGAATTGGTTTAAGATGCTATCAAGCAAAGTTAAAAAAAAAGAGTGTTCGTTGTATAATTGAAAAGCAACGTATAGCGTTCAAAGAGAATACAATACAAACATTCGTTTTAAAGTAGAGCCTACTAATATTTTCTATCTGTATTTTGCGTGTATTTATTTTAGAATTCTACTAAAGAATTAATTACTCTAGAGTGAACACAGGAAAAGAGACAAAATGAAATGCTTGAGGAAGAGTCAATGGAGCAAAGGCACGAAACATTCTCACCCTCCTTCTTCCAATCTTTTACCAATTGTAAAAGTTTGGTTGAACAACTACCAACACAACTTCAATTATTTAAAGTAACGTCTAAATCTTGGAAAGGTTGAACCAGCCAGTAACTGATTATTCAGCATTAACCATTTCTCAGTGTTTTTAAAACTCTTTTAGTAATAATAATAAACAAACAAAAATCTTTTTCAAAGTAAGCTTTTCAGTATATTCTTAGTCTTACATATACATATAAAAAAAGAACTATAGTCAATTCACCATAGAAATAGCATTTTTAAAACATTAGAATAAATTTTGAGCATTTGACATGTTCAGAAATTCACTTTAGTTTTCTTAAAGCTCTCCAAACAAATATCATAGATCAAAAGTGACAGTTACAGACTAAATAGCTTAACTTATGAGCATATTAAAGTAGAATTAGGAACATTACGAATTTTCTGATTAGGTTAATTCTTTACCCATTTAAACCTTGGAAATTTTTCTTAGGACATCAATATAAAAATAAATAAACAGCCAGTATTGTCAGAAATTTTCATTATTTGATTGATGTTTTAAAAGAGAAGATTTGACTGGAAAGGAAGAGAATGAAACAGTTTGGTCATGTTCACAAACTTTAGCCTTAACAAATGAGACTACCTCGAGTAAAATTTATTTAACTTGTGGATTACGTAAAGGGACAACTTAATAATAAATGTAGCCTAGGACAGTACGACCAAACTGAATATTACCACTGAGGTAACCGCATGGTTACTATTGTGAAACAGCGTTGTCACTCTCTTGTTTTAGTGTGGTCAATCTCCCCTCAAATATAAGACAAGTTTTGCAACGCTGGTTATTCGATGTTGCCAGTAGCTCCTTCTTATCCCAGCTCACCACCTTCAGACATAACTTAGAGCAAGGAGATTTGGCAACAGTTGACCCAGGGAGATCAAAGATAAAGCTTTTCTCCATAAGGCCTGCAGTGATAATGGGTATAATCATTAGCGATGAAACTATCTAGAGGGGGAGGGGAGAGGCACAAGGAAGTATCTCCCACCTGGAAAAAATATTCCCTCACTCTCTCTTCAGAATTATTTATTTCCTCTTCTTGTATTCTCGGATCTGTAGCAAAAGTAAGACTTCATGGTGTTGTGACTCACAATTGAGCAATACCAACCACGTGGCCGCCCTCTGTTGGAGATGATAGTGCCAATTTTTTCCGGATAGAAGGTGTCGTGCTCAGTGTAATGAACCCTCAAACCACTAAACTCTGTTTTCTAGGTTGGGGCTATTATTTTTTCATTCAAGTAGCTCCTCATCTGTCCTCTTCAGGCTGAGTTGACCCCGTTCCAGACCCACAGCTTCACACCAGAGTACGGATGCTCCAGGGATTGAACCAGGGACTTTTGAATCTTTAGTAAGGACCTTTTTTTATCTATATCTGGTAACCCTGACTAGTAGACCACAAAGGTAGTCTATGTAACAAAAAGCACACTTTAAACCAACTAAATTATAATAACAAATGTACAAGGCTTTGAAAAAGTACATATAGAGAGATTAAATAAATATGCTATTATATCTGATAATTACGGTTATAGCCTCATCTAAATATTATATTCTCTAAATTAAAAAAAAACCTGTAAACGGGAATCGAACCCTAGACCTTTGGCTAAGCCCGTGTTCAGGTATCATTTTTCAATTTAAAGAATATAAAGTACATATACTTATATGAAACTACATTAGTAAGGGTTTGCTTTAAAACTATATATAATACTAGCTTTTGCCCGCGGCTTCGCTCGCGTTAATGTAGATTTTATCAATAAATTCAGGTTGTCGATTGACACAGGAAATATGACAATAAAAACGATGAACATATTGAGGTTGTTAGTCAATAAAGGAAGAGATAAAGAAAAAAACAAACTACACAATAAAAATCAGGATTAAGTGTAGAAGTAGAAAAGAAGTAGCGGAGTGTGTATCAGTAGAGTCATAGGCTATGCCTTGCCACGAATTGGAAGATCCTACTCCATCTTAAATTTTACTTACAGTTAATTAACATCCCTTATTTACTCCGCTTGTTCTTGACCGTTGCAATTATGGGCACAGAATAGATAATTATTTTAGGACGCCCCTATATACTACGTTGTATGTCCTTCCATTTGGCACAAATACATACAAATTCTGGGCATTGGACACACGCGAACAGGCTACATATAGCTGGCCATGGGAAAAACATGGCATTTCCAAATGCACCCCTGCTACCTGCAATGTTTGCCCTTGCGCTTTGTTAATAGTAATAGCAAAACTAATTTTGATTGGAAACTGGAGTCTTTTGAATTGAAATGGTAGGTCAGTGGGGATTATTGGGATTCGAGGTATGATTACAGTTTCCCCTTTTCCCACACCTGTTAAAATGGTCGCACAGATTATATTTTGCCCTAATTGTGTAATTGAAGCCTCGTCCCATTACATAAACGGGGTGCATCTAAATTTCGCATAAGCATAACTGGTACACCTAATTTCAATTGTAGTTTATGCAAGGGTACACCCGATAGCTCCAGAGAATTTAAAAACTCAGCGGGATATGAAGTGCTCTGTTCTGTGTCCATGATTGTATCTATTGACAAATACTCCTTTATTTCTCCCTGCACCTCTTTCAAAATGTCAGTGTTGATTTTGTTAACGATTTCATATTTTGGTGCAAGAATTGCTCTTGCACACAACCAATGATCACAATTTAAATTTAGTTGTAAGTCTGGGTAAACATTAGCAATGAGCTCCACATCATTTTCCACCAAATTACAGAATTTTTTTGTAAGTAAATACAACCTTCAGCATCTTTGTCCAAACGTCCATCGCCAATTTTCAATAGTGTCTCTGCGTAATGTCCTGAATCTACGTCATTATAAAGGTGGACTCTCATATTCGTTGTTAGGCTGATGTTTTTCACTTTTGCCCACAATCTTGATGACTTGAGACAGGCTTTGATTTCATCTGCATGTGTGCCCCTCTGGATCACCGGTAGAGTTTGTCGGAAACTCACATTCGCATTTTTTTTTCTGGATGAAAGGTACCTTATGTCCTTTTCTGTACCCATGGCAACGTGTATGCGTAATTTCATTATGATCGGTCGAGTAGTTTAGGCGTGAAAGCGTAACAAACAATAACAAACAAACAAACAAACTCACATTCGCATTTTTTCTGGATGAAAGGTACCCTATATCCTTTTCTGTACCCATGACAACGTGTATGCGAAATTTAAAGATGATCGGTCGAGTAGTTTAGGCGTGAAAGCGTAACAAACAAACAAACAAACAAACAAACTTACATTAGTTTTTTTTCTGGATGAAAGGTACCCTATGTCCTTTTCTGTACCCATGACAACGTGTATGCGAAATTTCATGATGATCGGTCGAGTAGCTTAGGCGTGAAAGCGTAACAAACAATAACAAACAAACAAACAAACTCACATTCGCATTTTTTCTGGATGAAAGGTACCCTAATGTTCTTTTCTGTACCCATGACAACGTTTATGCGAAATTTCATGATGATCGGTCGAGTAGTTTAGGCGTAAAAGCGTAACAAACTATAACAAACAAACAAACAAACAAACTCACATTCACATTTTTCTGGATGAAAGTTAACCTATATTCTTTTCTGTGCCCATGACAACGTGTATGCGAAATTTCATGATGATCGGTCGAGTATTTTAGGCGTGAAAGCGTAACAAACAAACAAACAAACAAACTCACATTCGCATTTATAATAGTAAGGAATAAGGAAAATTCATTAAATTGTAAAAGTGAGTGTCTTATACCATATTTATTTCAATAACTTTAGTAAAAGCATTCAAAGTAACACCTTTATTAAAAATAAAAATGATTTGACATAGGCTCTATGTTAAAATAAAAACATAATATAATATAATATAATATAATATTGGCATATTAGTTTGAAACGTGTTGTATTTTAATAATAAATTGAAATGTCCGTTCATAGCTTGTTGCTTTCAACAGCACACAAGATGCACTTAAGTACGAGAAAATATGATTTCTACCCGTTGACATTAAACAAAGTTCATTGAGACATGACATTGAATAACATAGCTGTAGATATATTGTTAACTTCTAAATATTATATACCGGTAACCTGGCGGTCTAGGGATTAGGTGTCGAACTTCTGTGCTGGGGGTCCGGGGCTCATTCCTCGGTCCCGGAACAGATTTATCTGATTGCCAAACCCTTCCTTCACCTCTGACAAGAAGTGTATTAATCACAACTTGTGAATGTGAGGAATGCCAGGCCTCCACCGTGGTTCGGATCCTACGTTATACTGTAAGTCCTCCATTTCATCTCAGAATCACACTACCACTACACATTAGCCAAAGTGCGTACAACTCAATTGGGTAGTAAGACGCGGTGCTGATGAAAATAATAATAATACAAATGATACCATACTGGGAAAAGTTTTATTTTGTGTACATTTATCTCGTGTCAGCGCGTCACATGAATCGTGTTCGCATGCCGCCTAATGGTTTCTCCTATAATTGATCCATCCTTGCCCTAAGACTTGTGTTCAACCCCAATTAATACCTATCTTGAGGGCCTAAGCAGCAACTGTCGATTACTAAGTTATATTTAATTGATTAATAAAACCTTTGCACCGCGTCTTACTATATGTTCGGGTTATACGCTTATGTACTAATCACGCTAATAGTTTTAGGGATTAGGAAGGTTATATATCAATGAAGTGTACCCACATTTGCGTGGAGGGATAAGGGAAAACCATTTTGGATAAAAAAACACCCTTAGTACACCTGACAGTAAACACAATAGGGTTAAAAACCCAATATCCCCATCATCAGTGGGTCAGTCTATTACGAGAGTGATGCCTTAGCCCATGCTGCCACTGAAGCGTGTTTCTCTAGAATTAAGTTAGTCTACTAGTCGTGTGCTGATATAATCAATCGGTTAAGAAATTGCACCTTAAATAGCTCAAATAATATTTAAAAAAATTAATAGCATCTGAAATCTAACTCTTATTAATTATAAACTTGCAGACGAGCACACGCCAAGGGGACGGTCTTTTCAAACCCGCGTTACTTCAAGTAATTTAAGTAAGATTGGTTGTTCTTGTACCAAAAACCCCCTTCAATATCAAATCTATTCTGTTCCCCAAGTTCTTTGAAGCGCCGAGCTTTTGATGTGGACAGCTTGGCAGGGCGTTCTCAAATGTAGACGTAATGCATACCACCCGACGAAAGGACTTTCATTCTGATCCTTTGTTTGTTTGTTGACTGATTTTGTGTGGGGGAGGGTAGAAAGAGAGAGAATCTCTTTGAACGTGTGTATTCTCATGTTTGCGGAGGGTCTGAACGTGTGGGAACGCCCAACCACGACTTGAAATTAATTATTGGTTCATGAGAAAAAATATTTGCTAGCCGGGAAGAGTTATTGAATGTAGTTTCTCAAATTAAACAGAACATATATATATTCTGTTCTGTAATCACCTGATTTCAAAAGTATATATACATAGTATGTATATATATATATATATCTTTGAAATCAGTTGATATACATATACAGGATGTTTCAGTGAGAGCATGCAAAAGTTAAACAGGGCACAGGGGAATCTCTATCGAACATTTTGAGATAGGGAACGTGTGGTCTTCGAAGCCAGCTAAGAGGGATATGGGCCTAAACAAGTCCAAAACTGTTACTGATGTCCAGTTAATTTACAGCTAATCATTACACGTAATTTATTTATATTTAGTTGTAACATTACGTACAAGTAGTACCGTACAGTATACATATATTGACAAACCGGAGGAAACCTACCATTTCGTACCTCACAGCAGTTGCTCGAAATGACGGCCATCAACTTCAATGCAAGAATGACACCGGCGTACGAGATTCTACCGCACCCGTTCAAATATCCCAAGCGTGTTGCGAATCACGTCACAGGCGACGACAATCCTGGCAAACAATTCCAAGTCTGTGTCCACTGGGGTTTCATACACATATGATTTGAAATATTCCCATATGAAATAGACTTCAGGCTCTCCCCCACATGTTTAGGTACATATCTCCCTTAGCTGGATTCTCAGACCACACGTTCCCTGTTTCAAAATGTTCGGTAGAGCATCCTCTATGTCCTGTTTGATTTTAGCACGCTTTCACTGAAACACCCTGTATATATCACCTGATATGTGTTCATATTAATAACCTGATTTCAAAGTATATACTTATAATATACTTTTGAAATCAAGTGATTAATATTATTATTTTACTTTCTCATATCAAGAGAAAGTATCGTGATTATAAACATTTTCGACTTCCGAGTTTATGATCACTTTATGTAGCGTTTCTGTCTACTGAGCTAAGAGTCCTGGGTTTAATTCCTGGCATGGACTGAAAAATTTACCTTTATTCAAATGTGGGCTCTTTCACAGTGACGAATTAACGGCAGGGGGGTGGATGTTGTTGTTCTGTTCTAGATTTAAGTTAGTTTATAATTCGTTTGCTGATATAATCAGTTGGTTCAGAAGGAACACGTTAAATACCTAAATAATAATGAAAAAAATGAAAAATTTACCTTTCGTGTCTGAATCAAAAAAATAGACTTTACAATTATGTATGCCCCCATGTCAGTTTGTCTGGCTGTCCGACTATCCTGACCATTGATCTTAAACGGTTTGAGGTTTTAATTAAACTTTATTATTATATATATGTTATATAGCAATATCTCAGGACGATTTAACGATTTAAACCCTAGCCTTTATGTTAAGAGTAGTTTATTGATGAGTAAATTACTGAATTTTTGCTTAATTCATATAAATACGTATACAAATAACGGAGAAGTAATGCGTGGTGGGAAAATTAAGTTTGTACCAGGCACGATAATAGTTAGCGTGTACTTAATTCAGTACGGGAACATCGCTCATATCTACGGGGCATTATTTTCTCTCTCTCTCTCTGTTTCACACACAAACACACACATACACACATATATGACCACACGGACCTAGCTCGACAGTGTAAACAAACAATTTTCCTTGTATCAATCTGCGGTAGGACGAGAAATGTAACATCTGTATTAAAACATTAATTTTCAGTACAACCAACATAAAAAAGCTTTGGTTCTTAAAAAGTAAATAAAAATAAAACTCTTAAGTACCCTATACCTATGAAATATTTTTATTATAGAATTCAATTTACAAATAACAGTAATACGTATTTATCAGTAGGTATGTATTTTATTCATCTCTTCTTTCTAAATCATTTTCAGTCTGATTCTTCTGATAATAGTAAAGAAATTATAAATCAATTAAATGGTTGAGAATTTAAATATGTGTATAATTGAGATTAAATAAATTTATAAATGTACGGTATTTAAAGTGTTATCCATAATAGAGTTTAATAAAATAATGTACAAAGATTTTAAAATAAATATTAGGTTTAACTCATGGAGTTAAGAGGTGTTAAGAGTCTATATATAGCTACAACTGATAAAATATTTAGCACATTAAATAAACAACATCTAAAATTAAGATTTAGGTTGAAATAAATTTGATAGAAAGTTAGATGTTATAGTCAGAAAATTCAAATAAAAATATATAGTGTACACAATAATATATTTTAAATATCAAAAAGGATGATGCTGAAAAGTATGTTAAAGATTATAAGTTTATTAATTGTAAATGAAATAATGGTTTTCTTTGTCTGAAATATAATCCATGCTACTTGAAATGGTAGTTAGGTTGCCTGTTAATGTCAACTAGTTTTAACTCACTGGCATCCTCCTTAGGACTTTATGAAACAAAACAAACACTAGCTACCAAATATGGTTAAAAACAATGCAACGCCAATAAGGTTGTTATAAAGTGGTTAAGCTGGTAGAGGAAAACAAATTAGATGAATTAGTAAAATATTAACCTAGACAAGAAATAAGACGTGCATCTTGGGTCATGATCTGAGAAAAATTGAATTTAGAAGTGAAAAAATAGTGTATATGAGCCTCTAGAACCAAATACTAACTTGAGAAAAAATCAAAGATAGTGAAAAGGGGAGTTATGAGGCTGAGGTGAAATGAAGTGTAGATACGGACAGATAGATAGATAGATAGATAGATAGATAGATAGATAGATAAATGGATAGATAGATAGCTAGATAGATAGATAGATAGATAGATGGATAGATAGATTGATTATAAATCGAATAGTCTTTTAAATAAAGATTAAGTGATGTTACATAATTTAGAATCAGGGGTAGAGGAGAAAAGTGACCAGACTGAGTAGAGGAGAAAAGTGACCATACTGGGTAGAGGAGAAAAGTGAACAGACTGGGTAGAGGATAAAAGTGACCATACTGGGTAGAGGAGAAAAGTGACCAGACTGGGTAGAGGATAAAAGTGACCAGACTGAGTAGAGGAGAAAAGTGACCAGACTAGGAAGTTGGAATAAGGTTCAAATCTTCTCAACACTGACCTAATCCGGATGGATGGGCAGGTTTGAGGGTTGGGTTTAATGTTGGTGTTTTGTGAAAGTTTACTTAAGGCTTTAATAACTTCTTGGTTTTCAAAATTGGTTTGTTCATGTGGAATATTTTTACTATTAATTTTGCTATTGCAGTTTGTATAAATGTTTCCAGAAGTGTTCATTCTGTTACATTTGGATGAGTTGTAAAGAAATTTCATGCAGTTTTATATTGGGGTGTGTTGTTGTAGAGTATTTTTGAGGTGTTCAGATAATTTAGATTTATTTCTGTCATATTTGAAATCACTCAAAATGTCCAGAAAATATGGTTGAAATTTTTCTTACATTTTGGCTTTCAATCTCAAGTGAATTTATAGATGTCGCTTTTTATCATATTTATTGATCTGAGCCCTCGATATCTGAATCAGAATAGTAATTATCAGAATATTTTCATTCAGTGTTTGATTCTTCTGAATACTATTTATCTTTATATCTCATAATATATTGTATTCTGAGCCGTCTAGAAATTTGGGTAGAAAAAAAACTGATTCTAAGACTCACCCAGTTTTTAAGAGACATTTAAATGAGAAAAAAAGTGCGTCTAAAATCAAAGAGCAAAATTGACACTGAAAGTTATATAAATTGACGTATCAATACGTTAAAGTAGATATAATAAGTTTTCCATTTGTCAAATAAGACTACATTTAATGAAAATTGGACTGTCGAGTTGATGTATTACTCTAGGTTAGTAATTTGTAAGTCATGGGAATATAATATAGGGTTTGTGTTTAGATTATGTATTATTTCATATATTTAACTCGCACTTTCTGAACTGATCCAGAAGGTTACTTAAACTTGCTTAGTTCTAGATTAGACACCCCATATCCAGCCGTTAGTTTATTAAGGCACCATACAAAACCCCAATTTTAGCCATGATACAGTTTTTGGCCATACCAAGAAACAAACCTGGGACTCGTAATTCAATAGATACGTACTACCAATTGATCTAAAGTGTCAGACGTGTGTTAAAAATATATCATGTTTAATATATTAATTAAATATATAATTTATAAATATCAAAAAAATATATTTTGTTTATTTTTATATGACTATAAAATATCAGGAATGCAATATTTAAAATAAATAATATTCTTGGAGGATGGAAGAAAGCCGATTGTGGATGGGGGAAAAAAATTGACAAGTGGAGAAGTATCACAGAGTATATAAAAAATACATAGTAACAAAATAAGAGGATTTATATTTCTCCTTACATTCTTCAAAATTCCCCAAAGCACTTGGCTCAGAAGAATTTAGAAAATGTATTCTACACAGAATCTCTGGTCTCTTACCAAACTTAAAGTGGAACATTAAATTCTATTTAGTACATTACATTCTAAGCTAACTAAAATAAGTGATGGATATTAAGTGTAAATAAGATTGGTTTAACATGAGATGATGAACAGTGTGATAATATATGTAATCCTATATTTTGTATAATTATGTTTGTGACCTGTGTGAATTAATAATAATAATGGTGTGTTTGAGCTACATCAATCTTTGGCTCAGTTTGTGGAAATAGAAGCCAGTACTAATGTACCGTTGCCTTGGAGACACCCGAATGTACTAATCGTACACTATTTCTGTGTAGACATGTTCCATGTTCTGATGAGCTGAGGGAATGATGATAGTGAGTATGACTGTTTGGAACCATGAAGATTTTAAACATAACTTAACCTAGTTAACCAAACCTTGGTGACCCTGTGACTTATTCCCCTTTGGAGAAAAATCCCCTACTACCAGCCGGGAATCAAACCCGGGACCTATAGGACTCTGACCACTACACCATGAGGCCGGTTGTTTGGCTTGTTGCAAGCCGTTTTGACCCTAATACGTAGGTACTGTTTTAAAGCTGACGTTTTGATAATGCGGTGCAAAGGAAAGTGAGTTAAAGTGATAAATTTTGCAATTCTTCAAATAAAAATTAATTTTCAACCAAATAGAATAAATATTTTTTAAGGAGATTAATACATTTAGTTAAATTTTCAACACTAGTAATCTTAATAATTATTGAATATTTGTAATAACCATACGAACATACATTTTTAAGTTAATACAAACAATTATAGTCAAATTAGGCGATGCCCAGTTAAATATTCAACAACAGTTACTGTTGAGAAATCTATGTGCATAAAATTAAACTAAATGTATGTGGAGATATATTTTATTTGTTCAAAAAGGGTTTTTTGCTATAAAAACACTCGTTTCAGTAGCTAAATGCTCTAAGGCGTTACTTTAGTGTTAGACTGTCTTGCTTATAGCGGAGAGAATGGGGTTTGAATCCCATTCGGGTTATCTGAGTGTAGTTTTTTTCTAAATAGTTTCCCACTCTTTTTCCACGATATTGTGGTATACTACCTTTAAAATGCTTCCATCCTCATCCCTTAACTCAATAAAGTAGTTATCATATATCGTATAGCTTGAACAGGTAGTCAGACAGGGTGATAAAAATATATATATAGTATATATATATATAATAGTTATATAGTATATATAGTATATATACTAGTATATAGTATATATATATAGTATATATACTATATATATATACTATATATATATAATATATACTATATATATACTATATATACTATATATAGTATATATACTATATATATATATATATATATATATATATATAGTATATATATATATAGTATATATAGTATATATATAGTATATATAGTTAATATATATATACTATATATATATTATATCATTTTATAAAAAATTATGAAATTTTGTATTTGTACCCTAAATTTTAAAAATAACACCTGGGCACAGGAACTGAACTTGGTACCCTCAACTTAGCATGACATTTCTCTACCATTGAGCTATTCAGTATACGTTACAAGTCAAGAATAATTCTACACTCATAGTTTAAGGCAGAGTCTGTTATGGACGCGTGTATATCGTTGACTTACAATAAGCCATAAGATACCACAGCCACGGTGACTCATGAGTCGACTTTATTGTTAGTTGACTATATCCACACGTCCATCACAGAATCTGTCTTAAGCTATGGTGAATAATAACCCTGATCACGAGACGAATCCTAGACAGCTTAGTGTAGAGTATTGGTCCGCTAAGACTAAAGTCCTGGGTTTGATTCTCATGTTCAGGTACAATTTTTACAACTTTCGGATAAAGATACGGATTGTATCCGTTAATAATGATCCTTTCTATCTGGTGAACAGTGCTGGCCATTATATTAAATTGTGTAAGCTTTCGCTTACTTCCAAAATAAAATATTGTGTGAGTAAAAATGTTTGGTTTAATCGTCTACACAAACTAATATCAACAGTTTCTGACCCGCTTCGGTGGCCAGTGTTTCTAACCTACTACTCTTGCAGTAGACTAGACCGCCGATGACGGGGAGATCGTGGTTCATTCCCAATCGGGTCTACTGAGGGGGTTTTACCAAAATGATTTTCCACCCTCTCTCCACGCAAATTTGGGCTCACTTATTTTAAATACAACCTTCCTAATCCCTAAAGCCATTAGCATATTTAAAACATAGCGTAGAGCCCGGACTGTAAACTGACGTTCTAGGGGTAAGGTGTCGGATCTCTGTGCTGGGGTCCGGGGTTCAATCCTCGGTCCCGGCACAGATTTATCTGATGGCCAAACCCTTCCTTCACCTCTGACAAGACTTGTATTAATTACAACTTGTGAATGTGAGGAATGCCAGGCCTCCACCGTGGTTCGGATTCCACATTAAACTGTAGGTCCTCCATTTCATCTCACAATCACCCTACCATTACACATTAGTGTAAGTGCGTACAACCTGAACGGGAAGTAGGAAGCAGTGCTAATAATAATAATAATAATAATAATAATAATAATAATAATAATAATAATAATAATAATAATAATAATATAGCCCAAATGGATAGTAAGACACGATGCTAGTAATAAAAACAGTTTTTGAGTTTCTGTCATGAGCATTGCAGCAATTTAAACATTAATACGCTCGTATCTGATGAAATTACAACGTTTCAGAAAAATAACCTAAATATATGTACTGAAGAAATAAGTTTTAGTTATAAAAAACTATAAAATAGTGATCTGTAATGGAGGTGTCTTTCCACCCCAAACTTAACCCCCGGCCATACAAAGTTGCACCCCATTCACAAAGCTTCCCTCCTATAAAATGACAGGTAAGTCCCAGGTGATTGATACGTCACTCAATGTTCCCTGGAAGGACACACACAATTAATAATTTGACAAGGTCATAAGCCCGGGAACTACTCTCCTTCTAACCCTCCCTTTTAGAACTAGCGGTGGGCCAACAAATTGTTAGGATACGTGCGTTCGTGGCTGTGGAAGGCCAAGGGGGAGGGAGGGGTGGAAGCAAGGGGGACGGATGTATTTCCTCCCCTCCTACCTATCATAACATGTGTCCGGTGCAGGACACGAACTAGAACTGAACTGCTAGTGGCTGGGGTAAAGCCAACTTGACGTCGAGTTAAATGGAACTCGCGCAGAATGAAGAAATAAGTCGGACCCTTTCTCTTCTATATAAGGTACAGCCAGCAACAAAATTATTGTTTCTCTAGTGAAGAAACACAATAATGTTCTTTTAATGAAGTTTTATTCCTTTGCATCTCATCTTAATAACCGGTTAGGCCAAAAAAAAACTCAATTGAGCCATACCGACCAAGCGACCGCAATCTGTTGTAAAATATAATGCCAATGTCTGCCAATAGAGGATTTTATGAAGTCAGAAGAACAAACCCTTCAGACGTTACTCTCAGTTTTCTAAATCGTAGCTGCTACATTTTAACGATAAGAAATCAAACTATTAAGTAGCGATTTCTAATATTTATGAAAATCAAGTTTATATTGATAATATTATGTGCAATTAATTTGGAAACCTGCATTAATCTTACTATCAAATCTATTAAATATTTAATTACATTGTGATTAATAAGGTGTTAATATTTATTTAACTGTTTAGTAATGTATTATTTACTGGTATCATTGTCATGGATTGTTCCGACCAATATAATAAACACTTTAACGTTCATTCACAGCCTTATTTTTGGTACTTCTGAAACAGATATACAAAAAGGGCAACTCTAGAATTACATCAATTCTTATTTTACTACTGGTGGTCTAGGGGTAAGGTGTCGGACTTCTGAGCTGGCGTCCGGGGTTCAATCCTCGGTCCCGGCACAGATTTATCTGATTACCAAACCCTTCCTTCACCTCTGACAAGATGTGTATTAATCACAACTTGTGAATGTGAGGAATGCCAGGCCTCCACCGTGGTTCGGATACCACGTTAAACTGTAGGTCCTCCATTTCATCTCACAATCACCCTACCATTACACATTAGCGTAAGTGCGTATAACCCGAACGGGTAGTAAGACGCGGTGCTAATAATAATAATAATATTTTACTTAATTTCAATAGTTTCTCATTTCAAGCTTGAATTCATCATTTTCTATTGCTTAATTGGTTGTTTTATTTTTTAGTACATATTTACTTGGGCATGATCACTAGACTTTTGGGAAGTCTTTAATTCGATTCAAATATAATTTATCTCAACATTAAACTTTAATGTACAAGTATTTATTAAGGTATCAATTAAAAACTTTGGAGAGGTACTCTTACCATAATATTTCACTTTCATACAATTTATTATAATGTATCTATACTTGCGTTAAGAAATTAACGGTCAGACATGAAATGTTGTTGAAAGTTATTCACATCATAGTTTTGTATTTTGTCTCTAGGGAAAATGAATGATACGTTTTTTTTCTAAGTAAAAACTTACTTAAAGATAGTTAGCCTAAATAGAATTTTTGAAAATTTGACCCCAAGCTATTTATATACTAAGCTAAACTGTGCCATTGTTCCATTGTTTCGTTTCTTGACTTATTGTGTAAGTTGTCCAATGTATGTGTTGGGATTTTGAATGTTACTGAAAGAATTCAGTCGTTTCTTTGTAAAAATGCAGTAAAAGTGAATATAAGAATTATAGGGCAATTAGTTTGTTGAGTATTCCAGGTAAAGTTTATGGGTGAGCCCTATTTGAGAGGGTGCGTTAAAAAAAAACCGTGGACATTGTTTGGAGTGTGCAATTTGGTTTCATGCCAAATAGAGGTTGCATGCATCAGATATTTGCATTAAAACACAAGGGATTGAGAAATGTATTACATTAAGGAAAAAAGTGTAGTTGGCATTTGTTGATCTGGAGAAAGACTACGATCGTGTGAATAAGTTTATGTTATGGGATGTTCTGAGAGACTAAGGTGTGGATGCATGGCTAATAAAATCTACAATTATGGCGATATTTGATGGGAGTAAAGATTGTGTTAGGGTGGCTAGAAAAAGTTTAAAATTATATTTCACTTCCTTTTTCATCCCACAATGCAATTTATAAAAATACTACTTAATGTGATGTATTGTTACTTTCTCATATCCAGAGAAATCATTGTAATTTGAGAAAGAATCAATCTCTAAATTATGATGAATAATTACGTTTTATATGAACCCAAACCCAAAAAAGTGAAGTTATTACTAAGTTAGTCTCTAGCCACGGATCCGAAATGTTTGGAGGGATTTTGTTCAAACTTATTGTTTAGAATTTTTATAGAGCTATATCTTAGGACTTTTTTGATCTTGACCTTTAGATTAAGGATAGTTTACTGATGAGAGTTTCTTAAATTCAATTTTTTTTAAATGGCTCAAATTATTTAAATCAAATTGTGTATTTAATATTTGTTTGACATGACCAATAGCACTATCATTAATTTTTGGGCAAATACTCGTTGAAGGTTGACTTACTGATGGAAAGTTTTGGAAAATCCAAAGTATTTTAAGATTCTAACGATTTTGTTTGAAATGTATATCTGGGGATTTTGTGGTATGTCAATTAACACCATATACTTGGTTTTGGGGTAAAAACTCATTTATGGATACGACTGATTGTTGAAAAACTTGAAATTCTTTACAAATATATTTAAATATTTTGTTCCGAATAGATATCTTGGGACTGTTGGACATGACAAATAACATTAGAGGGCCTATATTTGTTTTAGTGGTAAGATCACTAATATGGGTAGTTTACTGAATTCTGGTTTTTCAAAAACTTAACATATTTTTATAATTTCCATAATTATTTGGTTCTAGATTTGTATCTAGGAAGTATTTGTCATAGAGAATTGCAATGTAAAGATGTTTTTTTGAGTAAACGTTTGTTTAATGGTAGTTTACAATATCCTTATTTTTTAATTTTTAATATTTCTAAAATGACTCTAAAGATTTGGTTACAATTTTTAAAATGATTTTAGCAAATTGGTTTAAAATATATATATATATATATATATATATATATATATATATATATATATATATATATATATATATATATATATATATGAAATAGTTTATCTCTCAGATAATAATTGTACATGCATACTGATGCATACTGGTTTTTTAGCAACAAATTCGTTAGAGGGTTATTTAATGACGAGTTATTTTCTAAAGTAAGACCTTTTTTAATGACTCAAATAAGTTCGTTTGAATTGTATATCAAGGGAGGTTTGATATGACAAATAAAACTGTATACTGGTTTTTGGGGTTGAATTTGTTTAAGGGTGGTTTACTCATGACATTTTAATATATTTGATTATTTTAGAAAAATGGCTCTAGTGATTTTGTTCAAAATGATCACTTGTTAAGATTTCTACATAATAAATAATTAGATATCTAGCTTTTCTAAAAAAAACACCAAGGTAGAATACTTAAGATTGATTTTTGAATCCATACTGGTATTGTTCAAAATTATTATTGGGAGAATACTTTACATGACAATGAGTTCTAAAATATATTTTTGTTAATTTAAATTAATCTAATGGTATTTTATTTAAGACAAATGGCAGAAAAATTACATATTTCGTAATTGACCTTAAAGATTGAGTTCAAAATGGGTGTCTGGAAATAGATTTTCTAAATAAATAAGAATACGTTTCTATTTATACAAAATACATATAATTATATGGTCGTTTACATTTTTTTTAAATTTGTAATTTGTTTAAAATATTTTAACGATTCGTTTTAAAATTAATAAATCAAGAGTTTTTATTATGTTGTTTATTGTGATATGAGTAAAACTTACATAAGGGTAGTTTACTGAAAACCTTTTTTATTTTTTTAACAATTTCTTCGAAGCTTTTCCTTCGAGAAAGTTTGTTCGATTGTATCATACCATTTATCATGAAAAACATTTGTTGTATATGTAAATTTAGATAACATACATTATCAGGATTTTGATAAAAAAAAGGCTTATAAATACAAACATATTAGGCCGTAAACTTTGAAAACATTTTACTTCATTATTATTATTGTTTTATAGGTAGTCTATAGATATTATCTATAAAAATGATATTTGGAGATCATGTGACTAGATGTATGAATATATTAAAGTAATAATACTTAGCACCACATCTTACAACCCGCTCGTATTATACGCTTATATTTTAGTAGTTTTAGTATTTTTAATAAGTTTCATATAACCTATTTCTCGCGAGAATCCAAATATAGCATTCAAAACAATATTCAGCGTACCATTCAAGTATGGTGTTTAGGAGCCGCAAGAAAAGATAAAAGTTTTTCATTTCTTATAGCAAAACATTTTTAGGACAAAATTAATAAAATATTGCTTTATACAAACATATAGTTTAATTTTATTCACATGGTGACCTCAACAGTTGTTGAATATCGGTCAAGGGCTGTCCTGGAATTTAATGACAATTTTTTCTCTTCATTTAAAAAGTTTGTCATCTAATGCCGCTATGTCCATGGCAGATATTCAACAACTTAGTGTATCACCATGGGAAAAAAATTAAACTCTTTGTTGGTATTGGATAAATATTGTATTTATTATGTTTAAACTGCACAAACACTGCTCTTTTGTCACGTTTCTTGTATCCCCACCCTAATATTTAAATGAAGTCCACGGCTATAAATCTGTCCAGTAGGAAACAGAAGGAAAATAGAAGGTAAGAGAGAGAGAGAGAGAGGGCTATAAGAGACTAAGACAGCTAAAATGTTCACAGGGATAACAGAGAAGTTAAAAGGCGAACATAATACGAGAAAGAGACAGGATACAGGTCAGTCCTAGGATAGAAAGACACCAGAAGAGCGACTCTGACCAAAGAGAAGAAGAATAAAGGAAGGCGGAGCATCCAAGAGCCGGTCAAGGGCGTATTGAAGAGACTTGACGCTTTGGTCTGGACCGCCCTTGATGACCTTATGAATTATTCACGCGCTGAACTCCTAGGAAGCCCCCGCCGCGAGCACAAATTGGTCACTCTCAGCTTATTACCTCTGATATTAGGTTGTAATAAGTCGACATCTCAGGTGGCTGCACGGTCCGAAACACCCTCCCCCACCACCCTTATTTTCCCCAACCCACTTATATTTCACAGATTCCCACGTACACACATTGGCTTATTGCCGGGTGGAATATGACAATTATTCTAAAAAATAAACTTTAACTAATAGTTTTGCACAATTCTAAAAAGAAAAGATTTCAATTTTCTTATAACGGTCCTTTTAGGAAATAAAAACATATTTTTATTTGTGTTTAAAATATATAGCAGTCCTCTATTTTATGAGGGTTGTTTTATAACTATTGATAATATATATCTAAATAAACAGTTTTAAATCACATGACTTGATGTATGGCTAAACTGATTTTGGTGGGGAAAAAAATATTTAATAGTTACTAAAGTTTCGAAAACAATTTTAATATATTCATACATCAAGTAATGTTGTCTGCAGCTATCACGTTCGATACATATTATCAATACCTGTAAAATAACACAAATAATATTGTAAAATATTATCAATGTTGGCCGCAAATAAATATGTTTGAATTTTATCTACTTTTATTCCAACCAAAAAGGCTATAAATCGAGTAACTACTCTGTCAGATAGGGTCCTTCTTAAGAAAACTGGATTGCAATTCTTTAATTTAACTGTTCAAAACTGTAATAAATATATATCTATTCGTTCATTGGTTTACTGAGTAAGCCAGTGTTAATTTTAAAAGCCCATATCACCCACGCATGACACATATATTAATCAGTAAGATAAGTAGCTCTAATAACCTTTTATAACTGTCAAATATCATGTCCATTCGTAAGAAAATTAGTGTAAAGAAGAGCTTACCCTCATTAGTAGAAGCATGGTAAACTGTTTGTCTATGATGTGACTACATTTTCTCTAAATTCTATCTTTATGAATCTGATGTATTAAGAAGTGTTATGTAAAAAAAATAAGTATCTTTGGGATGTAGTGAAACATAGTACATCTCAAGACTAGCACTATACTAAATACAGGACTACATCTACCTAAACTCGAATAGAATGGGCCAGTTTTGTATATGAAAATGGCCTATTCAATTTTGGTATAGGTAATCTCGTATTTAGAATAGTGCCGCACTTGGGGCCTACTCTCTGACTATGAAACTGGCCCATGCCATTCTGGTCTAGGTAGAAGTCGTCTTGTATTTAGTATAGCGCTGCTACCACCGAGGACGGGGAGATCGAGGTTCGAATCTCGGTCGGGTGAACTGGGGGTGGTTTTTCCTAAATGGTTTTCCACTCTCCCTCTACGCAAATGCGGGTTCACTTCCTCTAAAATTCAACCCTCCCAATTCCTAATCCATTAGCGTAATTAGTACTTAAGCGTATAACCCGAACGGATAGTAAGACGCGGTGCTAAATATTATTATTATAGCGCTGCTCTTGAGGCGTACTAACTCTGAATATCAAACTGGCCGATTGTCGACGAATGAAATTAGTGTGTGTCTTTCTTTTAAGAAATGTTAGTTCTGAATACCAGGAATACTCTTGTTGTGATTTGTACTTCTAGATTTAACTTATGAAATTAGGGATCGATTACAGCCCGGTGCAATAGAGGTTGTATTCTTGTTGAAAGATGTTGATTATATCACCGATGTCATAGATTATGATCTACTCAAGACTATACACCCAAAATTATGTGCACCTTGGAAGAAAATTTGTGTTTACGAAAATAATAATTTATATATTCTCATAATTTTGGTGCTTGAATTAATTTTTAGTTATGCCTACTCATAGCTTGATGCTTAATTTCTCTTTAATTTATATTTATAACATATTTACTAAACAATCTTACTTAATCTAAGCTATTAAAGGATTAGACTGAAAAATGTATCTTATGTAAGAAAAGTCAATAGTGGTGACAGGCCTACATATGTACCTATTTATATATAAGTGTTACATAAAATTAACTATAATAATTAATGGTGAAAACGCCAACTATATTAAATTAATTAAGTAGGATCCACTTCGGTGGCCGCATGGTCTAAGGCGGTACTCTTGAAGTAGACTAGACTGCCGATGACGGGAAGATCGAGGCTCAAAACTAGGTCAGATTTACTGAGAATGGTTTATACAAAATGACTTTACACCCTCCACACATACAAATGCGGGCACATTTCCTATGTATATAACATTCCTCATATCTAATACCATTAGCGTAACTAATTCATAAACGCATAAATCTAACGGGTAGTAAGGCGTGGTTCTAAAACAATTAAATTAAATACGGCTTAAAAAGGGTCACGGGAATCGCACCCGGTACATCTGTTTTAGGACGACAATGCTATACCGATGAGCTAACCAGGAAAACTTTTCGTGCTTAGGGTAATTCTTCACTCTTATTCTTAAGGCGTAGTCTGTTATGGACGTGGGATTAACCTGGATCATGAGACAATCCCTAAATACCTCAGTACTAAGAACATTCAACTCTTTAATTTAAAGATGTATTTAGCTACGTCTGTATCAGTAGTGAAAGTTATTTTCCATCTTTGTGTTAGAATTTAATTAGGCTACGGTCTGAGAAAGGAAAAATTTAGAAAGAAAGTACCAGCGTTTTCTTAAAAGATATGGAGAGACCATTTATGGAAAAACAACTCTCTAAACCGGCTGGTATTTGGACACCAATCTCCTTGTCACTGGCAAACCAGATTATATGATAATGTAGTTTATTTCATATACCCACAGATGTTGGCGACAATTTATTAAACAAGATCTTCTATACGTTTGTAATGAGTAGCCTACAATTTTAATTGGTAACAAAAGCAATAACTAGTCATAACAATGAGTATTAAAGCCATTGTTCTGAAAACACATTTTTATTATATAAGAATCCACATGAGCAGTCGCTTTGTACAAACGCGTCATTCGCATGTTGGATTGGAAAGATTGGGCTCAAATCCTTTTGGGATGTACTGTGGGATGTCTTTTCCAAAATGATTTCCCACTTTCCTTTCACAAAAATGTGGTTGCACTTACCATAAAATTCTACTACCTTCATTTCTAAAAACAAATAACTAATAATTATTATCTCACTTGCTTTTGAAATACGTAAAAACCAAATGCGGGTTCACTTAATCTATATCCAACCTTCCCGATTCCCACTCTATTAGCGTAATTAGTACTTAAGCTAATAACCTTAATGGTTAGTAAGACGCGGTGCTGAGTATTATCAGTATTTAATTATTTTAATTTCTTCCTTTGTACAGCTTGGTTTTGATTAAAGTGTTGTTGTGTCAACGCACCGTTAAAAACTAACAGCAATAATAATAATAATAAATAATAATAATAATAATAATAAAAATAATAATAATGTAATTTTTATTTTCCAACAACAAACAGTTTCTTTGGATATGACAATGGAATTTCTATTCTAGTTTCCCCTATGCTTTTATTAATAATAGCTTTTTCATATTTATTTCCATCCCAAAACACTCGTTGCCAAGTAAATTTATTATTAGTTTCACTGCCAAGGAGACTTACAATGAAGATTTATATAATAAAAGTTAATATAAGCTATTCGAAATGTTACAAACTTTAGAGGCAAATCTAGCCACAATAACAGTAGATTTTTTTTTTTTACGTTGCTTTGCTCGCTAAGGATAGAGCTTGATGGTAGGTTTATATAATTTACCCTGTTCCCTTGAATATAAATAGTACAACAGAAGTCCCGTATAAATCCGATAGGTACTTTTTGAGTTTACTGGCAACAAACAAATAGAAAGAAAATAGCTGCAGAGACAGATTTAGAGTTTTATTATATGTATAGATGATAAAATAAAGGGGCTTAACATTTAAAACATATTGCTATTATTTGATCCACACAAAAATCAAAAGACATTCTAATAAATTGTATATTATTAATATGCCTAAATTTCCATCATGCCTTTATATTAAATAGCGTTCATACCAAATTTTTATTTCTCTAGGACTCAATTTGTATGTTTAATCCTTCATTTTGGATTCTCCCCTTTATATTGTTTCGTTTCTTTTTTTTATTTATAAATATAGCATGCTCCACAACGTCCATGCTAAATTTAAGCTCTCTAGGACTCAAGTTGCACGTCATTTTGGATTTGAATTTTTCAGGTTTCGAATTTTTTTTCATAAAGATTGCATGCTCTATAGCATAAATAAAACTCAATTATTACGTTTCATCTACCATTTTGAATAGGCCATTTTAGATTTTTCAAGTTTAGGATATTTTTTTTTATAAAAATAGGATGCTATATAACTTTTATACCAAATTTCAGCATTCTATGACTCCATTTGTGTATTTATTCCACCATTTTGTTATTGCCATTTTTAATTCTTCAAGCTTTGATATTTTTCATTAAGATGGCATGCTAAATAGCATCCATGCCAAATATCAACTCTTTATGTTATACTAATTATGCTAATGGTCTCAGGAATGGGAAGGTTATATTTATAGAAATTATACCCACATTTGCATGGAGAAAGAATGGTAAACCATTTTGGAAAAACCACCGCGGTGTACCCGACTGAGATTTGAACCTCGATCTTCACATCATCAGAATTCTGATATACTGTAAGAGTAGCACCTTAGACTATGTGGCCATCGAAGTAGGTAATAACTATTAATTACATAACATTACTATGCAAAATAATAACTATTATTATTACTATACATAGTAAAAATGATTATTATTTTATCTTACACACATTCATACTGTATCCCTACTTGTCCATAATTTAACCTTCATGGCGATACTGTATCCATAAATATCCATACTGTATCCTTACATATCCATACTGTATCCTTACATATCCATACTGTATATCTACATGTCCTTACTGTATCCTTACATATCCAAACTGTTTCTCTACATGTCCTTACTGTATCCTTAAATATCCATACTGTATCTCTACATGTGCTTACTGTATCCTTACATATCCATACTGTATCTCTACATGTCCTTACTGTATCCTTACATATCCATACTGTATCTCTTCATGTCCTTACTGTATCCTTACATATCCAAACTGTTTCTTTGCATGTCCTTACTGTATCCTTACATATCCAAACTGTTTCTTTGCATGTCCTTACTGTATCCTTACATATCCATACTGTTTCTCTACATGTCCTTACTGTATCCTTACATATCCATACTGTATCTCTACATGTCCTTACTGTATCCTTACATATCCAAACTGTTTCTTTGCATGTCCTTACTGTATCCTTACATATCCATACTGTTTCTCTACATGTCCTTACTGTATCCTTACATATCCATACTGTATCTCTACATGTCCTTACTGTATCCTTACATATCCATACTGTATCTCTACATGTCCTTACTGTATCCTTACATATCCAAACTGTTTCTCTACATGTCCTTACTGTATCCTTACATATTCATACTGTATCTCTACATGTCCTTACTGTATCCTTACATATCCAAACTGTTTCTCTACATGTCCTTACTGTATCCTTACATATCCATACTGTATCTCTACATATCCTTACTGTATCCTTACATGTCCATACTGTATCTCTACATGTCCTTACTGTATCCTTATGTTCCCTCACATCAAATACAGAAACTCTACCCACAGACATTGAGCAAGCCTTTGATTAAAATATATTACAATGACATCATACTTAATATCTAAAGCAAGGGCACTACAAGAATCTATAACAAAGTGCAAGCGAGTATTTGAGACAATGGTAAGAGGGTTCTTGCTATCCAAAAATCCATTAAAAAACCATTTTGCACATTGTCAAGAAAGTTAAGCGCACTCGATTCGACCTCCCCCAAATCGGTAATTAGACGTCGTTTATTCGAGTTCACTGTTTCATTGTACCATTCAACAGGCTAGTTTTATCCTAGAGGAGCAAACTACAGTAGGAGGATGTATTAGAGCTGGGGTGGCTAAACTTTTCTTTTTAAATATTTGTGATCTATTATGAAACCATGGGCTTATATTGTTTATTTCATTAATAAAAAAAATTAATAATCCAGTTTTGTATTTTAATATTAAAATTATATTGCATATAAAAACTTATTGTCCTTTCACACGCTGAAACTGAGATTTTCATCAAACCAAATATTATGTATAATTTTCCTAAAAATTATGTTCTCATTAAACACTTGACTTTGAAGTTGATGCATGGCACCGCATAATCTTAAGATAATTTGTTAAATGAAAATTCATAATTACTCTGTCATAAACAAAGGCAGAATTGTAAATTCCCATCAGTCAGCTTTGATATTTCGATTTTCTAATGTTGATTTGACAAAAAACGGCAAACCCGCTCTTTCATTTTTTCTCTCTCAATCTTTTTTCAATCGATTGACCAGACGATCAATCAAAGATGCAGCCTCGGTCGACAGGACGATAAATCAAACTTGCGGCCTAGATCAACCAGACGATCAATCAAACTTGTGGCCTAGATCAACCAGACGATCAATCAAACTTGCGGCCTAGATCAACCAGACGATCAATCAAACTTGCGGCCTCGGTCGACAGGTAGATTGCGATCAAAATTTTGGCCACTTCTGTATTAGAGGGTGTAATATTGTTTTAAGACGATATTTGTTTATAAATATGAAAAAACTAAATAAGCTTTTATGGATATTAAATTACCCTCGCAGGTAGGCACGTGGAATAAATGTAAATACCATATAGTCTGGTTATCTGATGACGAGGAGTTCGGGTTTTGAGTCATGCATGGATGAGCTGATTATTGTTTTCCCCTAAATGCTTTACTACTTCACCTCAAATTTTTATCTTTATCATTAAAACCAAACTAGCTTAATTAAATGCGGATGGCTTGGAAGGGTAATAATAAACGTTATAAAATTATTTGTCAAATTAGATTATAATTATTTAAAACATTCAAAATATTCTAAATAAATTTAATATTTAGTTCCTTAGGGATTGATTTTATGAATGTTAATACAAATATAACTCCCAAATATTTAAAAATAGAAATATATTAATTGGGAGCTACATTCCGAAAGCGCACAGTTGGAATTTGTGTAACTGCTTTGTGGTACATCGGAAGTGCACAAGGTAGATGCATAAAAAACGCAAGATTGTTTGTAGTCTCTGAAACACTTATGTCAACACCGCTTGTTGATATCAAACTAAACTAACCTAACCTAGACTAGCAAAAGATAATTAAAAGCTATTAACATTGGCTGATTATATTTTGGAGCGCTACATTCAACGTGATAGCTCATTCCCGCCACTACAAGATGTTTTACATGTTGACACTTTATACAGTTGTGTTTTCCATTTGTGCTTTTTATACAAGTTCTAGGTACCAGTTTGATGCATATCTTCGTGTTATTTTGATATGAGTTTTTTTCTCGCTTGTGCGCTTTCAATACTATCCGAGATAAGAAAGATAATAGCCCTCCATCTTCATTGCCCACGACACTTCAGCGTTTATCTGAGGTATGCCCTTTTTTAATCTACCTTCACTCAGAGCTCACTTACCGATGTGCGTCAATAAAAAATAACTGAACTTCTCAGAAGTTCTGCAACATAGATAAAAAATATATATTTATGAAATATCAAACTGAGATATAAATGTCTATATAATGTTGATTCAATTGAACTTAATCTTTTTGTGCAGTTGTCCGCTGGTCTCTGTTTATGTTCGTAGATAACTTACAGATCACAAATCATAGTGATATGCTCTAAATATTTTTGTATTCTCTTTGCTTACTTTCAGAATAGATCCCCATTTATATTAATATAAAAATCCATACCCGGTCTGGTGGTCGCATGGTCTAAAGTGATAACCAAGCTGTAGACTAGACTGCTGATTACAGGTAGATTGGCTTTCAAATCTTGGTCGGGTGTACTGAGGGTGGTTTTTTCAAAATTGTTTTCCATTCTCCCTCGTGCAAATGCGGGTATACTTTCTTTAAATCTAGCCTTCCTAATCCCTAAAACCATTAGCGTAATTAGTACATAAGCGTATAGCCCGAACAAGTATTAAGACTCAGTGCAAAAAAGAAGAAATATATCAAAGTAGTTTGGTGGATAAAACCATTTTTTAAATGATTTTCTTTGTTTAGAAACATTTAAAACTAATTTTTTATTCATACTTTTTTTGGTCTTTAATTGCGGAACAAATAGATGACTAAATGCGAAACGGTCAAGACATGACTTCGCTTAGCCCGGCAAAAAAAATAAATGTAAAAATGTATTTAAACAATATTTTTAAACTAGCTATTGTAATTAAATAACATGATCAATAAGTAATATAAAGTGATAAGCTTCGTGTTGTAAATATCATCATTTTGAGGTACACAGGTTTATTTAATAAAATGTTTTAGTTTCAATGATTTCAGCCCTTTATAGACAGGTAGTTCATTTCCGGCAAGTAAACATTCGCTTAGTCAATCAAATATTGATTTTAATATTATATAAATATTATGGTGTAGTTGATACATTGACGAGTATAAAATAAAATAAAACTAAAGCAAGGTAAACCTACCTTGTGTGTAATTTCCGGACGTAACATTTTGTCGTTTGAAAATGTGTACGCCATGGAAATATAGACAAATGTATTCATACAGTGAGACTGGAATACTTTATTTGCATATTTTGTTTATTTTATTGTGTTTACTTTTGTTTAGATACGTCTGAATAAATATGGGTGGACAAATATCAGTGTTAGAAAGAAAGGTTGGAAGGCTTGGGCTTGATTTTACCATTTGGCACGTCACGTACACGTGGCCAAGGGAAAAACGGAGGCTTGAGGGATGAGTTTGATCCCAGATGCGGGTGTTTATTATATTGTTCTATTTTCTATTTTATTTTACACCATGTTTTAGTAGCCATTCGGGCTATAAACCTACATTATTTACGATGGTGGAGTACTGAAAAAGAAGGTTGATATTTAGAGAAAGTGTGTCTGAATTTGCGTGTACGGAAAGTGGAAAAACCCTTAGGAAAGATACACGCTCAGTACACCTGACCGGGAATCGAACCCAGATATCCCCGACATTGGAAATCTATTATATCATGAGAGTGAAGCGTTAGCTCTTTATACCAAAGAGGCATAAAGGCATATGTATAATTTTAAACTATGTCTTACTACCCGTTCATATTATACGTACGCAATAATATTCTATTGAATCAAACGTAACCCTTAAATTATTATTTTTTATGAATGAGCGTTCCTGGCGCTAGGGTAGGTTGGTGGTCATGTACTGAATATATTACTTTTCAGAAGTAAAAATCAAAATGATTTATTATTAAAATGTGTATTTGCTTACTCTATGGCAGGAGTCAAGAACCTTTCTTTTTGAGTCCCGATCGACTTTTAAATTTATCAAAGTCTCACGATCACGCTTCATTTCTCCACTTTACTTTTAAATCTTTTCTATTCATCTTGTATTTATTACTTAAATTCAATATTCTCTACAGTAATTTTGTTCGTGCCTTTATAGAAAATACATAAAATAAATAAAGCTTACACTACATTTATCCTGAATGGCAGCAGTCTTACCTTGACTTAATACACTATGGCCCCATATTAAAAGCTGTACCATAGTGGAATAATGCAAGGTAAGCTTACCTTTCGTTGACATTGTAGTTTTCATATACGATCGACTGAAAATTGCTGAGAGGTCGCTCGGTCGAGTGCTAACGTCCTGTTGCCGACCCCTACTTTATGGCATAAGAAAAAAAATTATAATATTTATATATGTTCACATGTTAGCATTTCTATTTATTTCCAAGAGCCGCGCATCCTCAAGAGCCCAAAGAAGGAAGGCCAAATTCAAAGGAAATCAAAGAACCAAAAAATCTTATTTCTAGTTGAGAATATAATATATTTGTTTTGGTACGGTTTAGTAAAGGCTTTTAAGGTGAGATGGAAGAAAATGCGAATTAAGGTCATTATTCTTTTAGCTTCTATGAATATAAATCAAATATGGTTTCATTAGATACATTATATATATTAAATTCTACATATAAATACTTATCTCGACAGTCTCTAAATATCTGCAATGGCTCTTGACGAATATCAGAAATGTTGAGATTAAATCAAATATGTTTAAAATAAAACTATACTATACTACCGTAGAAACATATTATTTATTTTGGCCAAATAAATGATTTTTGAAGTAAAAACTACAGAAATAAGATCCCCGGTTCGCGTTTCTTTCCTTACAACCTAAAACTATCTCACCTTCGGGAACAAAATGCAAAGGCCCAATTTTAATTAACGCCCTCCTTCCAACACACGCATTTGTTACTGGAGAAAGGATGATAAATCACGTTGTGAGAAAACGCTCCCCATTGAAATTGGTCCGGGTCAAATCCAGCTCTCCAGAGTAAAAGCCAGCAAGGCCTGCTAGTTATTAGGTGTGACATTATCGAGAGGTAGTGCAACAAATAGACCAAATTATTCTTTTATTTGTCATTCTCTGATAAGAATAATATGTCTCATGTTTATGTTTTTACAAATTTAATGACATTGGCTACTTGGAGGTTTTGAAGAGGGTTGCATCTTAACTTGACGCACCTAAGCAGTCTAAGCACTATCATATTTAGACGTAAATGTACAAAATAGAAAGAGAGGGAAGAAATTGAGAAGTTCACCGTGAGAGGGCTTTTGTCTATTTGCTAATAGTAGTTTCCCTCTTCTTCTGACGAGTTTACAACTTCACTTTAATATTTGTGCCTTTAAATCTTTGACTTGCTTTATAATTTTACATTTTTTTGTTTACTATTCTAGATAGACATAAGCTACCACGGACTTTTTAAATCTACATACCTGCAGGAAGAGTCCTGCAGGCTATTTTCATGACAAAGACAAATCGCCTAAGCTGTATAGGATTGGTAAAAAATACTTTTATAAAAAACTATTTAAAAGATAAAAATAATTTTGTGACTGTAGGACTATTTTCAGAATTATTTAAGAATCTATTGTTTTTGTTTCAACGTTATATTTTGAAAACTAGCTGTTTGAAACGTAAATTCATTAACATGGGAAATTCTATCTTGACTGGCCGTGACGTCACAGTTAGGCAATGTCTAACCAAACTATCTTCATGACTGTATATGTCAAGTCATTATACAGATATTATTTATATATATATATATATATATATATAGCTATAAGATAGTAAAATAATATCAATATTGACCAAAAAAAATATATTTGTAATTTCTTAAGGATTATTCCTATCAGAAATCTACAAAAGTTATTTACAGACACGGAGGGAAGCGCAATTATTTGAGTTAAGCTGGAAAATATTTTGATTCCCTGCGTTCCACGTCTTGTCCTTGTAATGAGTATGATATGGATGAAATAGGTAGAATTAAATGTTCCAGCACTTGCATAAGGAAAGCGTAATACATAATTTAGAGAAAAAAACCCAAACTCAGTACACCTGGGATTCAAACCATAGCCTCTGGATCACTGGAAAACCAGACCAGATTATGCTGACTTTTTTTCCGCTTGTCTATTTGGAAAATATATATAACCAAATTCTCGTCAAGGTAATTTGTTTTGTATTTAAAACTCCGAATCATGTTTAGTATTGTTTTTTTAAATGAATATTTTCTTTGTTTCAAAAATTTGTATCACCTAAAATAATAATTATATAATATCTAAAAATAACCTTATTTTTTTAACCAAGGAGACGTAAAAAGACTAGAAATAAAAATAATATATTAGGCCTGAGTGCTGCCATGAGCTTTGAGGCCTTGAAATTCAGTAGGCGATCTACCTTAGTTTCTGTTGAAGTTAAATGGCAGTCTTCACATGTTTTGAGGGGGTCAGTGCAAAGGTAAGTTATTTTATTCACTTTTAAGTGTGGTATTGGGTATTCACTCTCCTCTTTTGTCACAGATTGTGTTAAAATAATACGTACAGTACTAACAATATGCATGGTAGTGACAGCTTAGCACTATTTTAATATAAATTAAATTATTATATATATATATATATATATATATATATATATATTATATAATTTATAGATAATTTTGCAACATATTAATTTTTTTAAACTACTTTCTTTCCTTAAGATACGTCAACAGATCAAAATGTCTGATCAAAAATAAAGTTTAATATGGAAATTGGTACATAGATTGTGCCAAATATTGTGGTTTTAAAGTATAGTTCCATAGTGGATTATATTATTTAGTATCTTATTCAGTAAAATATATTATTTCACTAATTGTGTTTCGTAAGAAAAATATTTATATGTAGTGACCCTATGCCCCGTGGGCTGGTGCTGTCAGGGTCGTTTGCGGGAGGGGTAAGGTTGGCTTGCAATGTAGGTGTTTGGTTTCAAAATAATATGCAGGTTTGTGAATTTTGATTTAATAGTAGATACTAAAATATTATACAAAAATATGATGTTGGTCTTATAATATAAATAATAATAAGAATGGACACCCATTCTCGTGGAAGAACTGGCTTATCTTGTGAATACTTTGATTGACCAAGTTGACTGTTACTACGCGGTGCTTCTTCTAAACTCGATCTTGGTACCCTGGTCTCCGACGATTCCCTCCAAGTACCAGTACTAAGGATGACCCAAAGATTTCGTATGTATCGATAAGGCGTCGGAAAGATTGACCACCCATGTTATGGATGGAATTGTGACGCTCTGTTACCAAAAGTCAAGGTCTTTTATACCACGATATGAGCCCCTTTTGGTCTCGCTAGTTTACACATTGTTATGAATTGTCAGCGCTCTACTGCCAGCTCTTGACCAAGTTACTTCATACAAGCTAAACCAGCAATTATAACACGTACGTCCAATCGAGTTATGTAAGTCAATACAACCATATAAATATTGCTAGGTGGTTATACCACATATTATTTAGGAAGCACTTCATTTGGAGGTCAGGATAATGAACTAGAGCAGAAATAAAAACATTTTATTTCATCTTAAAAGCCATAAAACGTATGATTGAATATTTCAGTCATGGTTGACGGGAGAATGTAATGCTTTTAAGAGTTTTAATGCTTTAAGAGCCAGTTTTTCCTAGAGTAATGCCAAGATCATGATAAACTTACCATTCTCTACCATTCACTTAATATAAAGAAACTAGTGTGTGATCAGGATTAACGTGAATTAACACAACATCTCGAGCAAAACACAAACAAATAATTTGGATTGTTTTAAAATATATGTTTAGAATCAAATCTTACTACCTGTTCAGATTATATACATCTATTATAACTACTCTACTGGGGAAGGGATGAGAAAGGAAGCACTTTAGAAGTAGTCTACTCGCATTTGTGTGGAAGGAGAATGGTAAGCCGTTTAGAAAAAACACCCTCAGTATACTCAACCGGGATTCAAGCTCTGCTCTCCCCACCAACAGCAGACCAGTCTAACACGAGAGTGATGTCTTAGACTGATCAACCATTTAAGTGGGTTACGTGAAAGTTAAGTGAACGTTAAGTTGATCGTGATCCCTGAGTGAGAATTTAATATGTTTTTCAATCTCTTACATCACCTCTCTAATATTCCTTTCTGCCTCCCTCTCCCCTCTCTCGTGTGGTCCAGATTGTTATCTGGAGATTACATAAAGTTGTGTTGGACCATCACGAGTTAGTCGTCTATTACGCGAAGGAATGAGGGGTTGGGTAGGGGGTTGTAAGGGGAGGGTTTAGTTGATCGCACAGATTAATCGTGGTCTAGGAATATTCGTGGCGCAAAACAAGTATGTAAGGTTCTTCCCTCTCTCTCTGTCTCTCATGGTGTTTTGCGGTCAGTATCGTTGGAGAGTTGTAGGGTCCATCCCCTAGGGGTCTTACTGGCGCTCTGGTTTTGCTTAATTACAATCCCTTATGTTATTACGCCTGTACCCTGTAACGTAGGGGTAAGGTTGGAGTTGGAAGGGAAAGAGATGAGAAGGGGGTAGACAAAGAGCTTTATGACTTATCGTCATAAATCCTTACTAAATTGTAATATAAACGGGGTGTAGTTTTTCATTTGATATGCTAATGGCTGCTGGACGAATATATATTATTTGTATTATATTGGGATTTATTTATTAGGTTATTAAAAACATCTTAAATAAAATCGATTTATTTTTAATTTTAAAATATTTGAGCAAGTATATTTTTAGTTTTTATAACATCAAAAAAGATTAAACAAGTTTGGTTTAAGTAAAAAAAAATTTTTTTCTCTAGCACTGCATCATACTACTCGTTCAGGTTATACACCTATGTACCAATCATCATAATTTGTTAAGGATTAGTAAGGTTTAATTTAGAGCAGGTGCACCCACATTTGCTTGAGAGGAGAGTTGAAAACAATCTAAGTAAAACCAATTTTAGTACACCCAACCGAGATCGATCCCCGAAGTTCCTGTCTTCAGCACTCTAGTTTATTGTGATAGTAGTACCTTAGACCAGGTGGTCACTGAATATGGTTGTCAATCTGTTGTTTATTGATTTAAATAAATACATTTTTCATAATCCTTTTCGACACATGCTATTGTAAATACATATAATTTTAATGTATTAAAAATTATAATACATAAAATATTTAAATGCATTTTAGGCATTTAATATACTGTATTATCTGTTTACGGTGACGGACTCCACAATTGATCTTTCTTATAAGCTACAGTATATTGTAAACAAGCAGGGTAAGCTTACTACCTATAAGGGTAAACACAGTGTAAATGAAATATTTAATTAATGCATAATATATATTTTAGTACAGAGAACAAAATTTGTTTCTTAAAGCCTCAAGATTAAGTTTTTATTTTTATTTTTATTACATTTAGGATTATTGTCTGATTTTCTGTAGTGAATACGATAATTTAAAATAAAGTATATATTTCAAAACTATTCATCTCAAAACAGGCTATAATAAGTTTAATTTAAGTATTTGTAGTTAATACCAAAATTAGCATAATTTGTGAAAACACAAATTGACTCAATATCTAATCAGTTTCAATTGTTAAGAAGGATAATTCCTAGAGACTAAAACTAAATTTCTCATTATCTTTGAACTCGATGAAAATACAAGGTCGTATATTATAATGAACCATTAAGATGTCAAGCCTTAATTAGTAAACTTGAGTACGTAGAATGTAACCAAATAGTTTGGGAACTTTCTCGCTTTTGTGGATTAATACAGAACTTGCTTTGGAAACTAAATCTAATAACTATGTATAGATTCTATCTCCAACAAATAAATTATCGACTTTTATTTAGACCCTTTTGTCTATTAGAACTATTTGATAATAAATTTTACCTACCTCTGAACTTGTGGCGACACAAAATTAATCTCTAAATATCTAGATTATATAATAGGCTATAAATCATATGATAAAATAATATACTGCTTGTTATAAGCGTAAGGAACATACATGGTAACAAGTTTAATAAGAAATAACTGTATTGGCTCCATCTAAAACGAGAAGGTAGATAATATTGTTAAGGATCACCTCCAATGCACTAGGCTAGGATCGAGTCCTGGTCTCTAGGGTTTAAAACCAAGATAATACCAAGTTAACCTAGTTTCTAAGATATTCATTTATAAGTTATGATTATTATTGTTCACGACTGCCAAGCAAGAGTTTTTTCTCTAAGCACTACGTCTTAATATCTGTTCTAATTATACGACTTTATGCTAATTACACTAACATGTTAGGAATAGATAGGGTTAAATTTAGAAGTAAATGGGCCCGCATTAGCGTAGAGGAAGAGTGAAAATCAATTTAGGTAAACTAACCCTCAGTATACCCGACTGGGATTCAAGCCTCGATCTCACCAACATAGACAGTTCAACCTATTGAGGGAGGGACGTATTAGACCCTGTGGCCAGCGAAAAGAGTTAAACAAAAGAAGTATTTGGAAGTAGTTAAATTTTATGGAGTGTTGCGAGCATATTATGAAAAGATTACATAGCTAAACTTCATGGTGTGGGTCCACAAGTGATCTATACCGACCGATCGGCCGCTGCTGTTGGCAACGATAGTGCCAACACTAGCGGATAGGGGGTTTCATGTGATCAGCACAACAAGCCCTCCGACCATTAAACTCAATTTTATAAACCAGAGCTGCCACTTCTTTATTCATGTAGTTCCTCATTTGTCCTCACGAGGCTTAGTTTGACCCCATTCTAGACCTATTGCTTAATAAATAAATAATGGAAGCACTGGGGATCAAACCAGGATCTGTAGCCAGGAACTCTGACCACTGGACCACCTTAATTTAACTGTGTTACATCTTGGAGACACAATTTGGTGGCCGCATGGTCTATGGCCTAACTTTTATAATAGACTTGACTGCCAATGGTGGTGGTGTGGATAGGAGATGTTCTCCAAATGGTATTTATTATATAAATTTTCACACCCAATCTCCATGCTAACGTGGGTGCACCTTTAATAAAAGATTAAAAAACTTATTCATTCCAACCCCGTGAACGAATTAAATGAAAAATTTCTAGAAAAAAATTAATGTTTTCAACTTTTAAATTTAAACATCACGTACACAGCAATTTAGAAATGGGTTTTGATACCGAGTATTACAACTGTCAGAAAAATACAAAGTTAATTTGAACCAACAATTGTTTTTGGTTTATGGGGCCCAATATTTTTTATTATTTTTATTAGTGGTGTATGGGGAAAATCGGATGGTTGTCCCCTTTAGTGAAAAAAATCATGTATCATAGGAAATGAAAAAAACAATGCAGTTTTTCATAGTGAGATAAAGATCCATAGAAGGTTATTTTATTTTCAAATTGTTAGCAACACCTTTAGATTTCAAAATAATATATATATATTAAAACCTAGTGGCGTCGAAGATAAAATGATGCTAGCATAAAAAATATATTTCAATATTTTATTTTGAGAGCCAAATATGAGATAAAAACTATTAACGATGTATTTTTTGGAATACAATATTATTTAAAAAACTAATAAAATATAATGTTTTTTATTGTGATATACTGTGTCATTTAAACACTTTACTGTAAATATGATATTAATGTTTACACAAATTTAATAAAACCAGTGAATGAATAATATACATTATAAAAATAAAATATGATTATTTAACTCGTATTATAAAACAAAAGCCTTATTTTAAAACCCTAATAATTTGAGTTGCAGTGTTATAATACAGTTTTAATAAATATTTGGCTATGTATAATTATATATGTACCCAAAAAAATTCAAACTCTGAAATTCAACACTTCTTCTCAATATTAAAAATATTGTATCGGTGGTAATTTTTACATTGATCTTAAAATATATTTATAATTTATCAACAAATCTAATATTAATATAGAGCTTCTAAATAAAATAAGTGGGAAGGTAACAAGAAATATAAAACTATCACATATTAATACGTGGGTATTAATCTATTTTTAGCTACGCCACGTATTAATCGTCAAAGGGCTTGGCTAATTTCTTGTACATTTAAATAAGTATATTGTTTATATCACAGCGACATCACGTATTACTACCCGTTAGGGTTATACACCTATGTACTAATTAGCCTAATGTTTTAGAGATGAATAAGGTTTGATTTAGAGGAAATGTACCCACATTCTCGTGAATGGAGAGTGGGAAACAATTTAGTTAAAAATTACCCTCAGTACACACGACCGGGATTGAACTGCGACCTCCCCGTATTCGGTAGTCTAATCTATTACGAGGGTAGCGCCTTAGACCATGCAGCCCCCGAAGCGAGTTTGAAAGTACTTATACAATAATTTAGTTCAACCTAATTTATTAATCAGTTCAAATTTACACTGGAGTGCAATTACAAATATTTTAAAGCCCTTCTCAAATGTATGTTTAATCAAATTTAATGTCAACGTTTAGTTTCTCTATTTAAATGAACTCTTAACGAATGCCACTAAACACTAAAATAATAGAACATTCTAGTAACATAGCCAAAAATATTTGTGGTATAGGGTGTACGAAAAGTTAAATGACCTATTGTTTACTACAAGAAAGTATCAGTTTTACAAATCGTCAAAAATGTATCAAAATATTGTTAGTGGATTATATGTGGTAGTTTATCCATGGTAGGATTATTTTAATGAGTTGAAAAATTAAAAATATTCTTTAGTGTTCAGCATTGATAGCATTCTACTACGTTATAAATGTTATTTAATAGTTATTAGGTTCGTGTGAAGGGGGACGTGAGTTAACCTCAATATTTTGCAGTTTTTTTATAATGATAAACTTTTTTGACTCAATAAAATAAAATATTTCTTCAATAGATAAGTTCAGTTTAATTTTCTGCACATAACAATCTCAAACGATTTTGAATATCTATCAAGGTCATTGCGGCATTTGAGAAGGATTTTATCTCCTCGCATGAAATGTTACTGTTCATATGCCATTTTCAACGTTACATGTATTAAGGGCTGACACAAGGGTTTCATGAACCCTGGGCGAGACTTAAAATTTTCACCTCAGTTGTATTAAATATAATATAAATAAACCACACACCTTGCGTGACAAAATAATAATAATACAGTTCCAAAATACCAGACACAAGAAGAATGTAAAAAAAAAAGTGGCAACACCCTTCACACCCTCCACCCTTAATAAATGTTTTCAAAATTGCTATATCTTCTTTCATTACTTTTCTATTAATATTTTTGGAAGAATTTTATTAAATATCAAAGTGATTCTACGACAAAACAATCCTGCATTTAATAAAACCATTGAAAGTGATTATGTTGCTGGTTAATCTTTAATGATACATATATAGAGTATATTTATCTATATTCTCTTAGTATAGGAAAAAAATTTTAGCTGCTATTTCCTTATTTATAAATAACTATTAGCTTATCTTATTTTTAAACAAATATTAAACAAATTATATTTTATGGAAATGCGCACCTAGGACATTTGTTTCCTAGGCGAACACCTGCAGATATTCAAGAACTCTTGCTATTACCCCACGTATAAAATTAAAGTAAAGGCATCTATTGAACAATATTTTATTCGTTTTGAAAACTGCAAACAATTTTGATCTTAATTTACGTTTTCTGTAATCCCCCCTTAATATCATCTATAAAAAGTGACACCTGAAGATAATTGGGCTTGTTAAAGAGGTTTTGGTATTTTCATTTATTTGAAGTATTTAACTTACACTTTCTGAACCAACCAATTATATTAGCACACGATTTATAAACCAACTTAAATCTAGAACGGACACAATATCCAGTCCCTAGCAGTTAATTCATTACTGTGAAAGGTGAAACCCACATTTTCAACAGTGATACATTTTTTGGCAGCGCTAGGAATCAAACCCGGGACATTCCGCTCAGTGGACATATATGTTACTGACTGAGCTAAGGTGTCGAACTAGACTTTAAGTTAATTTTGTTACTGTCATTTACGGGTTTTCCCACAAGAAACCTACTACTATAAGACAGTGAATACAATACTAGTACGAACATGACGATTCTTGCATAGTGAAACAGAATTTCCCAATCGTAGTAATGCTTCGAGTTGTTTATTGATCAAAGCCTCTCATCCCCCCCCCTCCCCAAATTATGGTTGTTTCTCTTTGTATGTGTAGTCGTAAGAGGTGAGGTTGGAACCCAATTCCTCGTAAGTGTCGGAAGTAATTTTGAGCAGCGAGGCAAAGCAGTGAGGCAAAAAGACACGTTGTACAAATAGGGAAGGCGTCTTTACCAAGACGCTCTCTTCATCCCTCCACGCCTCCACTCACCCTTCCCCATAATCTACCTGAAGTTGCGTTTAAAACAAACGATAAAAAAACATTTCTCTGTAAAGTGTTTTCTAGTCTTCCCCTTTACCCCACCCCCCCAAAAACTCACCCCTAACATTCCCAAAAAACAAACACCAAGAGCAATATTGGCAAGGAGTGAGATTGGTCTGGTGTGCCACTATGACTCACTGGCTCGGAACATGCACAGAAATAAATACAAACTTTCCTTCTTTTTTTTTCTCTCTCTCACTATTTTCTTCTAAAATATATTGCGAATTGAGGAAGCTGTTGTAGACACAGTTCAGTGAATTGAAATGCGTCAACTCTTTTCCTACACTTTGAAGTTGATGTGTCGTTATTTTGCTTCGCTTTGACGATAAACCACTTAGCAAATAAATGTGTGTGGCTTCATTTTTTTAAATATTTTTTTTCTTTCAAGAAAGATGAAAATATAAATTTGGTTATAGTAAAGGAGTTGATATAATAGTGTTTATTTTATTGTGAGTACAGGCCCCTATTGAATTTAATGTATGGTGTCTTATAAGATGTACAGTTTTTTTTAAAAAAATTGTTATTTAGATACTAGGCTCTATAAATAAATACATTTTAATTTATTACTTTAATTCGTCATACAATTTTTGTGGGATAGTGTTTTGGTAAAAATTTTATGGTGTGATCCAACTCATATTAAAAATATTTCTATTGAAAGCTGATAGTTTTAATAGATAATATAAATAGCTTTATGCTCACCATTAGATGAAGATTGTTGATTTCAAACAAAATTTTAATTTTCACCAAATATAAATTTACAACTTGTGTCACGGGTAGAACTAAAATTAGATTGTCGCGGATTAAACATTTTGATATTATTTGGAAATTTGAAGAGATTAAAATATTATTTATCGAAAAATAAAATATTCATAACATTCTACTAGCCCGTCCCATTTATTATAATACTTAGACTAATAGGGTAGGGATGAGGAAGGTAAGGTATATATGAAATAACATAGGCCTACTCGCTTTTACACGGAGAAAAATAGATTGGGGGGGGAACTATTTAGGAAAAAGGCCTTAAATCACCGGGTTGAGATTCAAATACCGACCTCTCCACTACTGTAAAACTATACTAGACGAGACAGTCGCTTAGTCCTCCTGTCCATTAAAACAGGTTTTGCAACAAATTACATATTGCTTTTGAAAAATTATATTATCTCATCGCTACCCAAGATAATTTTTGTGGTTATGTAATCCTGAATTCGAAAACAGTTTATTTGATTTGACTTGGCCATGTTCTAAGATTTGTGCTCCCAATGTTTATAACAATATTAAATATAAACTCCTCTTTATTCTCCAAAACACTATGGAAATATCATATCAAACGCGATGCTAATATATATACACAGTCATACCATTAGGTGACGCTTGTTTCATGCTGTATTTCCTACCTTAGCTAGGATTTATCTATTGGGTCAAACGTGTTCATAAATGCGGCCATGTTCAAGTACACTAATGAGCATCAATCAATTAGCAGACGTTTTAACGCGTCCATACATGTTCAGGATTAATAAATTAGTGTAATGCAGTCCTGTGTCAGATATAGTTAGTTCTGAGTATCTCACTGTTAATAACAATTTCACACTATGAATCTAAGCCTCGGGTTTCAAGTCTAGGATACAATTATTATTTTTACAATTATATTATAACCATAAGTATAGAATGTTTACAAAATAAATGTAATATTCTTGACTCTATACTTAAATTTATAATTTAATATTTTTATTCAGCAGAATGTTTTATTTTAATTGTAAATTGTATGTATTTTGAATTTATTTATTCTGTACTTAATCTACAAGGATTTTATTTTATTCAGAGTAAGTTTATTTCCATTAATTATTTACTGTAAATCAAATCATCTGCAGGAATTGGGATTTTCTTAGTTTCATAGTGTGAATGCAATGTTATATTTGCTCTCCGTCAACTTGATTTATAGTCAAGTGGCTCCTCATTTGAAACGGTGCCTCTTATAGATACTTCAATTTGTAATTATAAATAATGATGTGATTTTGTTTTGCATGACGAGTGATATTTGTTTTGAGTTGAGGAATGACGAAGTAATTTATTACTCAACCTCTCAGTGGGAAACTTATAAAAAGTTCAACGTCATCCAAAATATTATTGCGTATATTTGTTCAAAAAGTGAATAAGCATTTGATCATGATAAGTCGTAATTTCTTTAATAATAGAATTTAAAAACTAGTATAATCTTAAGTTTAGCTTAGAGTTATTTATATTGCACCGTCTACATTAAAGTTTGTGTATTCAAATAAACACAAAAGCAATAAAAAATACCGTTTTGTATTTATTATTCTACAACTTTTCTAATTCGTTAAGCTGTTTTTTTATTTTTTCCATTTCTTTTAATTAAATCTAGTATACATTTTGAATATATTATTAAATATATATTTTAAATATTTTCAATGCAAGATAAAATGTTTAAAATTTGTTTCTTGCTATATTATTTTAAAACTCAATGCATCAGTCGATGTTTCAAGAGTTAAATTTGATAGTTTTTTTAAAAATAAATATTAGGTAATAATTTTTACTACTCTCTAGTGATCCCTTACATAGAGAAAGTATTGTAATCGTCCAAAAATTTAAATTAGAGATTTTTATGGATAAAAAAGAGTGCTTTTTGTTATGTCTTCTGTTTGTTGGTCTTTCTATCTGTGTGTCTGTGTTTTGGACTAGAGCCAAAATCACTTTACCTATCAGACTTAAACTTGGTTTTAATAAGGATCTACAAAGGAGTTTTTGAATTAAATAAAATTAAGGGTAGTTTACTAAAGGGCAAAATAAGAAAATATAGGTTTTTTTAATTTTAATGATTTTGATTAAAATTCGGCACTGTTTAACATTACAAATAAAATGTAGGCTCTAATCTTCCTATGAAAATGAATTTGATGGTACTTTAAACTATCAGAAATTTCCAATTTCGATCATAAGCTCCACAACAATTTTGAGATATAAAATAGAGTATTAATGTACAGTCTTATTGAACTACTACTTTAAAAAAAATGTTTTATCCACACATATAATAAAACTGAGTAATTTTGCCTTTATGTTCAATTTCGACTGTTTGTTTACAGTAAACTCAAAAAGTACTCATCAAAGATGTAACATCCTCTGTTCTACTTCTCATCTTTAAGAATAAAGGGTAAGCTATACACGATCACGCTCTCACATCAACGTGTGAAAAAGTGTCAAAAAAACTTTTTGTGTGTTTACATTTGCGTTTTAAATTTGTAAACACTCAGATTTATTAACTTCGATCGTATGAGTCGTCTTTGTAAGGTCTCCTTGGCAACGAGGGATTTGGAAAGCTCAACAATAATTCGTGAATGTATGTTACCTTTGATGTAACGTTAACATCTTTATTTGATTTATCGTGAATTTACATGAATGTAAATTAATATTTGTTAAGCTGTGATGCTCTTATTTCCAAATACTTTTGTATCAATATACATAGTTAATTTTTACATAACTATCTTATGATTGATCTTAGGCACATTTCTAGTTTTATGAACTGCGTTTGTTTGTGAAGTCAATTTATGGGCTTACTAATTTTGGAGTGCATATATATTTCTACACCCTTGATAAAAATTAAAATGTTTACTATAATTTTTATTTTATCACCACGTATTACTATCTGTTCAAGTTATATCTTATTGGGTAGGTACTATTCTACCCACATTTGCGTGGTAGGAAAGTGATAGAGCATTTAGTAAAAACTACCCTCTGTAGACCTAGCTGGGACTCAAACCTCAATATTCCCCTCATCAGTAGGCCAGTCCAACACGAGAATGACGCCTTAGACCATTCGACCACTGAAGTGGGTCATATGTTTATTAGACTCGCTAAACTAATTGGTACCAACCATCTCTCCAAAACCAAAATATTAATTATTTTTACTACGTGCAGGGAATGTGATATTTTAGTAGTTAAGAACTTGGGTGTGCTTAAGGATGGAAGTGAGATTGAAGGGATTGAAGGGATCTCACGTAGTCTCGTCCACCCACTCTCTCTCGTCAAACCCTTCCCCTCCGTTCATAGTTGAGCTAAGTGCAAGCTGATGAAGTTGCTCCAGGCTGTGTCTCATTTGCGCTTACATCACCCTCTTCCCCCCTCCTTCCCTCTCCAAACATACAAAGGTAAACCCATCAAGGGGAGAACCAAAACCTTAGCAATTAAGTTTGTTTATCATGGGTAACTCGACATGAACTTTGATCCTTAGGGTGAAATGTTGCAAGCTGAGTTTTCTTAATTTGTCTAACTCCTATAAACCCTCTTCTTCCCTTCAGTCTCTGAACGTCTCCTACCCTTATATTATGTCATCCCTTATTTTCAAACGTTTCACAAAGGTATTGATGTGGTTTGTTTGATTTCTTTGAAGGCTCCCTTTCACTCTTTTAACTTATATAGAGTGGCTTTAACCCACATTGATATGCATGCGGACTAGACGTCAAGTATACCCTTTGGCATGATTTAAATAAAAGTATAATTAAAACAAAATATTAAACAAAGAAGCATACGCTTGTACAATTAATTACTAAAGGCAATATGTTTTAAATTTATTTCAGGTATTTAACGTGCACTTTCTGACCCGTCTGATTATATCAATAGGCCCTACACGAGGATTTCTATGAACGAGCGCGAAATGGCCTACCAATTTTTCTGGAAAGCTATTTTCACATCTTCCAGAATTATTTTATATGCCACAATTGCTATGGGAACAGCGGCTTTACTTCCCCTCTAAAGGATGTTGTGCCAGGCCTCCACCGTGGTTCGGATTCCACGTTAAACTGTAGGTCCTCCATTTCATCTCACAATCACCCTACCATTACAAATTAGCGTAAGTGCGGACAACCCGAACGGGTAGTAAGACGCGGTGCTAATAATAAAGGAAGTTGGGCTAAAGATTTTTATCGCTCAAGAAAAATCCATCGACTCCAGCTGGGTTTGAACCCAAGAACATAAGGTCCTGAGGCAAGCAGTTTACTCCAAGACCACTAAGGTCAACGTAAATAATAGCGAGGCTTGGAATATTGAAATGATCTATAAGTTAAAGATATAACTGCGTCAATTATTATATTCGTAAATTTTGAAAAATGAAACCTGTACACTGGAAGTGAACCCGGAACCCTAGGATTAGCGTGCCGATTCTATACTACTGAGATATCCAGGATTCTTCACATAGTTAGGGTCATTCTTCACTAAAATGACACAGTACAAATTCTGTATAGCTTTTGTATATCATTGGCATGCTAAGCTGAGGGTCCCTTGTTCGAGTCTCGTGTCTAGGTGTAATTTTCCAAATTTACGAATAAAATAACAAATATTTTATTTAATAAAGTTTCGCCAACATTCAGTTGGAGAAAACGTGAGAAAAACACTATTAAGAAAATAAATGAGAAACGACTAAGACCCGCTTCGATGGCCGCATTGGACATTGGACTAGACTGCCGAGGATGGGGAGATTGGGGTTCGATTCCGGTTGGGTGCACTGAGGGTGTTTTTATTTTCTAAATAGTTTTCCACCCTCCCACCTCACAAATGAAGGTGCAATTCCTCTAAATTAAGCCTTCTTAATCTCTTAAACCATTATTGTAATTAGTATATAGGCGTATAACCTGAATGGGTAGTAAGACGCTGCGCTAAAAAATAAATAAAAAACAAGACTAAACCAACAAGTACTTTTTTTTTCAGCTTTTAACTGACTTAATCTACGAAACAGGGATGAAGGTGTAGTTAAATAAATTTTACAGTTCAATGTGCAGACTTTCTCACACCTTTATCCAAACCATATTCATAGCTCATAAGTGAAACAAAATAATAGATTGTTATGGAAACATAATGGGGAAAATAAAGAACATCACATATCATCAAAGACCATACATGAAATAATATACACTGTTACAGAAACATATAAATTGTCCTAAACCATTTCTACTACCCATTTTCCAAATTTATGTTTAAAAATGTATTTTTGTCTGTAATTCAGATAGTATTAATCTTATCAAATATTATAATGACGTTGCCTATTTAGAGATTTCGAAGCTATTTTGCGGAGCGAGTTGCATCTTGGCTTGACGCACCTGAGAGCTCTAAGCTATATCACACTTTGACACCAATGTACGAAATAGAAAGACAGGAATTAGCAATTCACCCTGTGAGGCCTCTAATTTATCTACTGATAACACTATCCCTCTTCCTCTGACGAGTTTACACAGTCCATTTAACGTTTGCTCCTTGATAACATTGACGTGCTTTTTAATTTGGCCTTTATTTGGTTTCCTATATTAGATAGATATATGCTTCCACGGAATATTTTAATCTCTATCCTGGCAGGAAGACTCCTACAGGACATTTTCATGACCAAGCCTAAGAGCCTAAGTTGTAGATGAGTTATTAAAAATATGTTAGCAAAAAAAAACTGATTCAATATAGAGATAATAATTTTGTGGCAGTGTAGGACTGGTTTCAGAATTATTTAAGAATTTATGGTTTTTGTTTCAACGTTATTTCTTTAAAACTCGCTGAATAAAACGTAAATTGATTAATATGGGAGATCCTATCTTGATCCTCCGTGACGTCACAGGTAGGAAACGTTCTTAATAGTGATAAAACTTTAGAAAGATAAGAATTGTATTTATATCACAAAAAGTGGTGGAGACATGACACAAATTGTAAAAATTGCATACACCATTTTATTTGCTATGTTTAACAGTATCCGAATACGAATATTTAATCAAAATCGTTTAAGCCGGTTTTGAGAAAAAAAAAATCTTATTTCATCCTGAAGTAAACTACCTTTAATTTTAGGGTCAGATATTTCCAAAAATATATCTGGGACACCTTATAATAACCCTATATAGAAAGTCTTAGCCCATTCGGTGAAATGGTTCCAGCTCTAATCTCAGAAACAGACAGACGACATTTAAAAAATCACTTTTCTTGTTCAGAGGGTCATAAAACGTCGACATTTTATCCCTCAAGTGGTCACGAGAATGTGAAAATTCACCTTCACCGGTATAGAACGGGTATTGGAAATCGACAGTGATGCATCACATATTTACATCCGCCCTCCATGTCACCCGGCCGAGATTAAATCTTTAACCTACACGTCACTGCCATTGGCTGCTTAATATATTGCAAACCTGACGATCTGTACCCCACACCTAAATGTGTTGATGTAAGGTGCAACGAACTTGTGTAGCAACATAGTCTACTGTCATTAAATCACCTATCGATAACGAAATACACCCAATATCACTGCTCAGGGAATTGCAGGTCTTATGGAGAAAAGTTTTATCTTCGCTCTCTCTCAGTTAACTGTTGCCAAATCTCCTCGCTCTCAGTTATGTCTCAAGGTGGTGTGCTGGGGTAAGAAGGAGCCACTGGCAATCTAAACTAACCAGTGTTGCGAAACTTGTCTTACATTTTAGAGGATATTGTCCACACAAAAACGAGAGAATGACAACGCTGTTTCCCAATAGTAACCATGCAGTTCTCTCAGAGATGATATCCAGTGTGGACTTGCAGCATCGGGCAAGAGTACTTAACGTAGGTAGAGAACATCTATAAGCCCAGCCACGTGTACTGAATTATTTTTCCTAAATTGTTTCGTAATATCTTCGTGTGAATTAAGGTTAATTTTCTCTGAATTCCACCTTCCCCATACCTATCCGATTTTCGTAGTTAAATTGTGTATAGTATGAATCGGTAGTAAGATGCTTCGTACAAAATAAATTAAATTAAAAAAAAAAAGAGACAGGGTGCGAGTGTCGGGATTTAGGGCCGTAAATAATCGATATTTGGGAGTCGGCCAATCCCCCAACTAGACTGCTTGCTATTCGTGTACCTGGCGATTCGTTGACTTCCGAGACTAGACTAAAGTTATTATCTATTACTAGTAGTTATGTGTTCAAAAAACTTTGAATAATGGTTATAAAATAATATGTCTGTTGGTTATAAAGTATTGAACTATTATTAGGAACTATGTGTGTTCAAAACACTTTGAATAATAGATATGAAATAATCTGTCTGGAAGTTAAATAAATGGTACGGCGCACCGCACAGACTTTCTCTCTCTTTCTATAAACTCGTAAGATTTCTGAACGGAATAATGTACATTGTATCATCACCACTCCACATAAGAACTCGCATAAAATAATATACAATGATATAGAATCAATGAGAAAAGAGGCGCATCTTTGTCCACCTAAGAGCATTTTAAACAGTTTAATGGCTTCCACAAGGGTCAACACTTCGTATTAAAATTTCGATTTCTGGTTAAAATTTTAACATTTTATAAGGTGTTGCAGATCTTCAAGTCATCGCATTGATATTTAATTATTCATTTATACATTTTGACCAATAAAAAATGTAAATAATGACTATTGAGTCTAAAATGGAGATAGATCATTGCTATGCAAACATTTATCCTAAGAGATTTAAGGAAAAATAACATACTTTTTTAGATACTTATATTTAATTACTCTATGGCATTGGAGAATTATTGCGTTAAGACTTAAGTAGTATATGTTTACAACTAAAGCTCACAAAATTGTATTAATATATTTGCAAATATCTCAGAAACTGCTGCTTTTATAAAAATATATGTCAAATAAAAGTTTTTTATTTCTAATAGTCCTACAATTTTGCAATGATAAGTTGTTTAGTTTATCCAATAGTTGTGGAGATACGGAAATTAACGCTTCTGTAATGTACCCTAAAAATCATTTTCATAAGAAAATGAAAATAGCCAGTTTATCTATAATCTTAATCAACGCCTAGATACGAATTTTAATCAAAATCGTTTGAGCAGATTTTGAGAAAACCAAATTTTTCTCTTTTCGCCCTTCAATAAACTACCCTTAATTTTAAGTTTTTATAGACATACAGACAGACGGCATTGCAAAGACTATTTTTTAGGGTTCGGGGGGTCATGAGACGTCGACATCCATCAACATTTCAGGTTAGTTTTTTTTTACGGTCGCAATACTTAAACTTTAATGTCCAAAAAGTTAAAAAATTCATATAATTGCGTATAGATTGAAAGTTATTGATTTTACAAAAATATGTTTCGGATAAAATATCTGTATTATAAATATATATACATATTTGTAATGCTAAGTAATTTCATATCTCAAATAGTTTCGGAGCTATTTAAAAAAATGTTAATTGACGCGTCAGACCGGAGCCCTTAAAGCCATTTTGCCGAAATATTGAGGGTAGCCATTTTGTTTGGAATATTTATTAATGTTTATAAATGAAATTTAATCAAAATCGTTGGAGCCGATTTTGAGAAAATCGACTTTTTCTCTTTTTGCCCTTCAGTAAACTACCCTTAATTTAAAGTTTTTATAGACACACAGACAGACGCCATTGCAAAGACTATTTTTTAGGTTTCGGGGGTCATGAGACGTCGAAATCCATCAACATTTCAGGTTAGTTTTTTTTACGATCGCAATACTTAAGCTTTAATGTCCAAAAAGCTAAAAATATATATAAATTGCGTATAGATAGAAAATTATTGATTTTATAAAAATATGTTTCGAATAAAATATTTGTATTATAAATATATATACATATTTGTAATGCTAAGTAATTTCCTATCTCAAATAGTTTCGGAGCTATTATAAAAAATGTTAATTGACGCATCAGACCGGAGCCCTTAAAGCCATTTTGCCGAAATATTGAGAGTAGCCATTTTGTTTGGAATATTTATTAATGTTCATAAATGAAATTTAATCAAAATCGTTAGAGCCGATTTTGGGAAAATCTACTTTTTCTCTTTTTTCCCTTCAGTAAATTACCCTTAATTTTAGGGGTAGATATCCAATTCCAAAAACTCCTCGGGGCAACCCTATGAAAACCCTAGATATCAAGTTTCAGCTCAATCGGTAAAATAGTTTAGGCTCTAGTTGGAGGTACAGACAGACAGACAGACAGACAGACAGACAGACGGAAATTCAAAAACCTCTTTTTCGGATTCAGGAAGTCATGAAACGTCAAAATTCATCAAAATCTCGAGTTCGAATTTTTTGACGATCACAATACTTTCTCTACCTGTAAGATAGAGAGAAAGTAAAAAGTAGTGAACTATGTTAGCCTCTTAAGCCGGGTCCACACTTGTATCATATCCTCGTATGCATTTCCGTAGTGATCAGGGATAGAAAGAATATTGATTTACACGGACATGGTTGAGACTAGGTGTCATCCGATCCATTTCTCGTTTCATTGCCAACATTGATGCGACCAATAGTTTCCATCATTCGTGTGATCCTGATTCGCGACAAGTATTAGGTTCGGAGAACGTTTAGACATGTCGTATCCTCGCCCAGTGAAAAGACGGACTAGAATCAGGACGTAGCGATCTGATAACGCGTATCACTCTAATGATCACGTCGAGGGTAGAGGGTCCCGTCCAAGCTGACGTGCTCAAGATATGATACGAAGATCTGATACAAGAGTGGACCCGGCTATAGATATTGCGACTCCAGAGTTTAACCAGGAGCTATGTCGTTTTCCTTCTCGAGGTTCCTAAAACGAATGCCGGTGAATATTTCAAGTAGGGCTGGACACGAGCGTAATAGCTTGGCGCATTCTACATAGTATGTTGATTAAGGACACAGTATGAGCAAAGAAAGAGACTTTAAACCAGAGTTTAAAAAATTTGTCTGATGCCACGAATTGATGGCAGCGACTATCATAAGTGTCAATGCTCCTTAAGGGTTTTCAAGCAAATTTTGAATATTTTTTTACAATCTACTTAATTTTGTTGGGTTTACATCTGTACTCTCTTGTTACACAAACTTTTGTTCTTAAAGATTTACAATGTAATGAAGACCTCTAAAATTTTAATTGTTTTCTAAAACTTATTTTAATTCAATACATAATATGTCTACCAACTTTGGTGGCCACATGGTCTAAGACGTTACTCTCGCAGTTAACTAGACCACCAATGATGGGGAGATTGAGGTATGCATCTTGGTAGGATGTATTGAGGAAGGATTTTCACAAAATAATTTTCCACGTTCCCTACATGCAAATTCTGACACACTTCATCTAAATTCATCCATCCTAATCCCTAACTCATTAGCTTAATTAATAAATATGCGTATAAGTACCCCAGAAAATACCTTTAAAAAAACTCAAATATGATGGAAGCCTCTTTTATCCCTGGTATTAAGTGCATTATAAAGGTCATATGATTGTCTCACAGATGGCAGCACTAACGCAGTTTGAGCTAAAATTGGACTTTCACCCCTTTTTCCTTGTACCCTTCAATTACTTATTAAAAAACACTGAACCATACGACCTGTTACGTGAAAGAGCAAAAATAAATTAGTTCTACCTTTTAGCCAATCCGCTTTTAAACGAAAATAAGTATAAAAAAACCTCACATACACCCACACACATTCACATATATAGATATGGTGTCTAGGAAGGGGGTGGGGGGTTGAAATAAAAACACTTCAATTTCGCCTGCACCCCTTTCTCAATATATCGCCACAACTTTTACCATCCCATTTCGCTTAATGTCCCGCCCGTGACGTCATCAAACGGTGAAATTTCCATTTCCAGAATAAAGTACCGTGAGCATAAAAACAGACTAAGGGATTAGTTAGTTCAGTCCGGTCAGTCTTTTGTGTTTGTTATCCGCCCTCCTCTTTGTACATCCCAGACCCCCCCCCCTCCCGCTTCCAACCAACCCCATTGTGTGCTTTAGTAGAGGGTAAATAGTTTATTAGAAAAGGTCAAATTAAAACAGTTTTATGTTGCAGTAATTGAAATGACTGTTTAAAAGCTGTTTGCAGAGTGGCACATTTGGGAAATGAATAGTAGACAATAGAAACATGTTGGGTTTTATACGGTATTTTAGGTTCGGTATATCGTATTTTGGTTTTGTTTTTTTGAATGCAAAGCTATTCATATTATAAGACCATAATTCGACCATAACTTAACTGAACAGTTTCTTCAAATGTTTTCATGATGAAATATTGACTCCAATTTTCATTTCACTAAAAATATTGAACATGATTCCATCTCAAAATAATTTTACCATTAGATTAATTTTCATTTGAGCCTTTACATTGATTACACACTAACTAAAAGGTTAACCTTATCTTTCATTCACGTTTCTTTTCTCAAACTGGGCTGTATTTATTTATTCCTATTTTACTTTCTCGTTACCTTACAGGTAGGGAAATTATTGTGATCGTAAAAAAAAAAAATTAACTCGAGATTTTGATAAATTTTATCGTTTCATAACCCCCCGAATCTGAAAAAGTTGTTTTTGCATTGCCGTCTATTTGTCTGTCTGTCTGTACCTTAGAGTAGAGCCTAAACTATGATACCGATATGGCTAAAACATTGTATCTAGGGTTTTCAATAGGTTGCCTCAAGGGGTTTTCTGAATTGGGTGTCCAACCCTAAAATTAATGGTAGTTTCCAAGAGAGAAAAAAGAAAAATTCAATTTTATCAAAATCGGCTATAATCATTTTGATTAAATTTCATTTTTATGCATTGATCGATATTACAAACAAAATGGATACTCTACATTTTTTGTCAAAATTACTTTAAGGGTTCCGGTCTGATGCGTAAAACCTAATATTTTTTTTAATCATATCTCCGTAACTCATTGGTTGATTGTCCGATGCGTTGAGTAGACAGAAAATCTTGAACAGTATGGATCGATCCAATTACAAGGTGGGTGTCGTAATTGAGCAGTTAAATTCTACGCGACGGTCCTATAAAACTGGGACCAATAAGCTTTTAACAACGTCTGGTAGCCTTTAGACAATGAACCCCCTTTCCCTCTCCCTTCTAATCTTCTTAAGCTTCTTTTTATGACGTTTATAATATTTCCAAAGTAGGTTTACAATCTTAAGAATTAAATTACAATTAATCCTAAGGCACAGCTTCATCTTTTGTCCTGTCTATACGAGTCATGTAATCTTTCTAAATTCAGCTCGAATGCCTCTATTGGAAAGAAAAATAATCGTTTCGAACAATATCGGTTTAATAAATGGTAATTTAAACAAATATGAAATTTGTTTTAAAATATGGAAGCATATATTTACATTGGTCAGTTTTCAAATGAAGTAACCATTTAAACAACATTAAAAGGTATTTATTTAGTAGTTTATCACCCAGTTGTGTATATTTCTCAGATAAATGTGGTAATAATGGTCTTACTTTTATATCTACTGCCTATGCTCACTTAATTAAACCATGGTGAAACGTAGTGTCGGAAATATTTTAAGATTCTATCCAAATTTTTGTGAATATGAAAAGCTGTGATCGGTTGGCTATTCACACGATGCTTAGATACATGTTACATCCATTACTGTTTCCAGCCTGTGACCAGGATCATTGTTTTATTAAAGACAGTTATTTTCCAATACCGGCTTTCTAGGACTCTCGTGGCTTCATATGCCTTATAATATACCTTGATACTGGGACAGGCACAACATCCAGTCCCTGACTGTTAAGTTATCAATGTGAAAGAGTAAACCCATATTAAAACCAATTATAAGTTTTTGTCAGCGCCGGGAATCGAACCCGGGACACATATCTCAATAGACATTCACGTTTCTGACTGAGCTGAGGTGTAGAACATGCTTAGAAACATGTAGAGTACATGATTATTTTTGTACTGGATTGAGTATTAATATTTGGCTTATTAAATGCTTTATTATAATATGGAGAGAGTATATGCTTGTACTACAAATATTAACTATATAAGACTCGCTTCGATGGGCGTAAGGGTGACCTGGTGGTTTAGGGGTAAAGTATCGGAGGGTCCGGGGTTCAATCCTCGGTCCCAGCACAGATTTATCTGATTGCCAAACCCTTTCTTCACCTCTGACAAGATGTGTATTAATCACAACTTGTGAATGTGAGGAATGCCAGGCCTCCACCGTGGTTCGTATTCCACGTTAAACTGTAGGTCCTCCATTTCATCTCACAATCACCATACCTTTACACACTAGGCGTAAGTGCGTATAACCCGAACAGGTAGTAAGACGTGGTGCAATAATAATAATAATAATAATAATATAATAATATAATAATAATATAATATAATTATAATAATAATAAATAATAATAATAATAATAATAATAATAATAATAATAATAATAATAATAATAATGGCCGTAAGGTCTAAGACACTACAAGGGATTGAAATTCGAATTTAGCTCGGGTGTACTGAGTTTGGTTTTCCCAAAATGGTTTTCCACGCATTTCGAGTAAGCTTCATATAAATATAATCTTCCTCATTCATTAGTAAATAAGCGTATACTCGAACGAGAAGTAAGATTCAGTTCTAAAAAATAAAAATGTACACGACTAGCAAAGCTTAGGATATACAAATGATCTACGAGCTACAAATAGGCCTATAGTCGCACCAAAAACTATATTCGTAGATTTGATGAATTACACCTGGACACGGGAATAGAACCGACACCCTTGGATTATTACATCAATTCTAAACCACTGAGCTATCCAGGATTTGGACCATGCTCATGGTCATTCTTCGATCATATTTTAAGGCAGAATCTGTGATGGACGTGTGTAAACCATGATTGATACCACAGCCATCGGTGACTTGGAGAATCGGTTTAAGCTGCCTTTAGTAGACCTATAATATCAACCTACATGAAAGTGAATAAATTAAAAGATGCTCACGATTGTACAGTTATTTATGAAAAAATTTGGATTACATATATTTTAAATGCCCAATTATTATTTTTTTAATTTATGTATTATGTTCCACGTGACATTATGTACAGTCCAATATTACTAAATGTCTTCTTCACCGAAAGCAAAGGATTTCCAGACGTAGCCTAGTAATAAATGTTATTCTTACATGCACTACTAGAAGACATGAAACAACCTTGTTTTTATGACCCTTAATATTCGAATTCGTAGAACGATGTTCGAATAAAAATAAAACAAAATAATAATAATAATAATAAAGAAGCAAAATTAGCTGTAAAACTTTGCTCCATTCTTCGAAAAGGAAGTCTCTTTTATTATACACTAACACGATATTTTTCCATTGTGATTTATTTTTTTTCCTTTTTACTCTTTGTAGAGGGAATCATAGAGCAGATTTTTATTGTTTTTTTCTGGCTGTGCCTGTACATAAAACATGACAAATCACATCTTCACATGTTTTTATTCCATTGGCTCTTCTCAAATATGAATTTGAATATTTAATATATAGAATTTACGATGTGACTATAAAAGAGCGTCTTTCTAAAGAATAAGTTAGTATAAATTATTTAATACTAATGTTTTACTCACATTGTCTAAGGAAGAATCATACAATTTATGTTTAAAATATTTTAAATATTTAAATAAAATAACTACTTAACATTAATAATCTATTAAGAATGATTTTTTTTTAAAAAGATGCTAATGGATATCAAATAGAATGTATTCAAATACGTAGCCAAATTAAATTTTATATACATTTATATCGGGTAAAGCCTTAAGATTTAGGGTTAATTACTCACATTACTATTTACCACCAATGGAAAGGTCAGGGTTAAAATTCCCGTGAGCTACAAGCGAATCAATTTCCACAAGAGTTTTCACTGTTTATTCATATTACTCCACGCTAATTCGAGGAAGTTTACTCGATGATACCTTCCACGTTTAATCGTTAATAGATAATTACTAAGCTAACACTAGGAAGAATTTTCCTCACGTCGACCTCAGTGGTGCTGGGGTAAAGTGATAGCTTCAGGACCCAAGATTATTGGGTTAGAACCCAGTTGGGGTTGACGGATTTTTCTCGGGCAATGAAAATCCGTAACACAACTTCCTTCGGATGGTTAGTAAAGCCGCGGCGGTCGGTCCCATGTCAATTGTGGCATGTAAAATAACCCAGGAAGGTGTGTGAACATATCATTCCCGACAAAATTAGTCGGACCTTTCACTCTCGCTCATAGAAATTCTTGTGTACTGATATAATCAACTGGTTTAGGAAGGGCACATCAAATACCTCCAATAAATAAACAATAATATGTCTCGCATTGCATTAAGAAATAATAATAATAATATATTTTTTACTTTTAACATAATCTCCAAAATTATGTTATATAATTAATAATAATAAATTGCGTTAATTCACTAGTGTTTAATATAAACGTTTTTAAAATACTGAACACATCATAAATTTTATTATCCTTTTGAATAACATTTTTTACAATTTTTAATAAGGAACGTACTGACAACAAATTTGATAGAAATTAATTAGCTACACAAATATATTAATGTAAGAGATTGTTATAAAATTCTAGATAGTCAATAATAAAAGGAGCTTAAAATACAACTTCGACTCTTACTTTGTATTAATTTCTTGTCTCTCAAACTTCAGCTGAATTCATTTAACTCAACGACTAAGAAGCGTTTAAGGCTAGCATGGACAAGTAATAAAATGCATCAGAGAGAAAAAATAGACATACATTTTCACCCCCAAGGATTCTGACTGATAAAATGTGTCACAGAGATGGTTAAGTAGAGTTATTAATCCAGGGCACGATACGAGACCTTGCCAAACCCTTCCTTCACCTCTGACAAGACGTGTATTAATCACAACTTGTGAATGTGAGGAATGCCAGGCCTCCACCGTGGTTCGGATTCCACGTTAAACTGTAGGTCCTCCATTTCATCTCACAATCACCCTACCATTGCACATTAGCGTAAGTGCGTATAACCCGAACGGGTAGTAAGACGCGGTGCTAATAATAATAATAATGATACGAGACCTAAGTTCTTTGACAATCTTTGGGGTCTATATCTTAATGTATTTTTGCCTTGCTATCCAGGAGATTTTTAAAAACTTATTAGTTAACGTGTTAACTCTCTAATTTGATATTTTTAAACGATGGAACGTAATGTACTTTATAAAGAACCATATTATATTTAATTATATATAGTTATCTTAAATCACCAAAATGCACCTCTTAATTAAACATGACCAATTTAATTAATCACAAAACTTTATTTCACAATAAATTAAGGTTAAATGTTTTAAACATCAAAATTTTAAAATAACGTTCAAATATTTAAGTGGCTCAAAGTCGTTAAGCTACGGGTGTTAAAATTAGAGGACGCTGCTTTACATGTTAAAAAACCTATACAACGCTTTTAATGTCAAATTAAATTATAAAAACTATGTTGCTATAGTGCATTATAAATATGTTTTAAAGATTAAATACATATATTAAAATTAAACTTATAATTTTAAAATTACAATGAACTGATATTAAACGACCTGAGTTCTTCTCGTGGGTAGTTGGTGGAAGAATGTAATTTATCAATCAAATTCTAGACATAATTTGTTTAAAGTTAATAACTATTCAATCATATAATATATTTGAATATGCAAATATTAATTCAATAAATAAAAGAACAAACTCACACCATTTAGTTCAAACGCTACAAATTGACGAGTTTTAAAATATCATAAAACTCAATAGTAAAATCTAAATAGTATATTTTTTGATGAAAATAATGTCTTATTGTCCTTTGCTTTGCCCTTTCTTTTACTTACCTTTTTTTAATGCCTGTATAGGCATATATGACAATTACTCTAATGGAGTAGGGATGAGGAAGGAAACAATTTTAGAGGTAATCCACTAGTATTTGCATGAAAAGAGAGTGAAACCACTCAAGAAAACCACCCTTAGTAGACACGACTTAAATTCTGTTCACCGTAGGAATTGTTATCTAAAAGGCCTTTTTCCCTACCAAAAAGCTATTATATAGGAGGATATTGGTAGGAAAAAAGACCTTTCAGAGAGTAATTCCTACCGTGAATGGAGTATAGATCCGAGCCCCAATCTTCCCCTCATCAGCGGGTCAGTTTAACACGAGAGTGACATCTTAGACCATTCAACCATTAAAGAGGGCTACTTTGCTCTTACTAGCTGTCTAGACTGTCCACATATTCATATTAATGGCCTAGGGATGAATAGTATATACTTTTAGAGGGAAGTATACCCGAATTGGAGTGTAAATTAGTTACATTTGTTTTTTAAACATCAATATCGTGTTTATTAATTATATCTAAAAAAAAAATCTTACCTCTGCCAGCAAACTAGACAAGATGAGTTATGTTGGTAAAATAGTTGGAAATAGAGTGAATATGGTTTATCATATAAATCTTTGTGATACTTTAAGTTCATGTTTGAAAGGGATTATCAAATTCTTAAACTAGGATACCAGAATAACACCCGAAAATGATGAATGCAGGGAGAAAGTTTGAGACCCAGGAATTAAACTGACGGCAGATACTGAGTTCGCAAAGTGTTTTCGCAAGAATAATAACTCTAGTAAACAACACTCTAAAAAACAGGTTGGTGGAGAAGGTTTTGAGGGGGGGGAGGGGGGTGTGAAGCAAAGACGTGTATTTTAGAGGAGCGAGAAAGGGTGTGATTAAATGTATACTGGATAGGAGACATAATTTCTTGCTTGTAAGGGATTTTGGCGTTCATTGGATGAGAAGGTCTGGGAAATTTGATACAGTGCCATAGAAGGAGGGGGTTTTCGTGTCCTAGCTGTTTGGGGATTCTCGTCCCAGCAAGATGGTTTGAGAGAGGGGGGGGTGGAGGGGTTGAAGATATAGAAGGGGAGGAAGGGCGCGTGTCTACAGAATGAGGAGATTTCCAGAGACTTCATCCCCTAGTGGAGAATTTCAATTAATTTCCTGAAGCGAGGAGAATGATGGGAGCTCAAGCTTGAGTCCTGCTGATATCAAGTGAATAGCGAAGGAAACTGAATTCAGCACCTGATGCATGACGTATGAGGAAGAGTTGGTTTATAGATCGTGTACAACTTTGTACATAGAAAAGGCCACAGTAAACAAATGTTGGTCTATTGTTGTTTTTAGTACATAGTTTATCTCTTTGATGTAATGTATGTTTTTCTCATATGGTCTATAATATTTCACGTCTAGGCTACATCATTCGTATCCCTGTAGGGAAAGATAAGCCAGTACTAATGTACCGTTGTTCAAGGGACGAGCGAGTGTACTAATCGTACATCCTTTCCATGGAGGCTCTTTCTTTGTCCCGATGATTTGAGGTGATGGTGATAGTGAGTATGAGGGTGTAGAACCAGTGGGAACACTTAAACCTAACTTAAGCCTAGTTAAAAAAAACTCTAGTGACCATTAGGGGGATTCCCCTTTCGAGAAAAATACCCAAGGTTCCAGTCGAGAATCAAACCCAGGACCCCTAAGCTCGTAGCCAGGTGCAATGACCACTACACCATGGGGCAGGTTATATAACTCTTGTATGACAAGTTTAAAACAATTTTAGTGTGAAAATAAGCCCTCGTAGTGATATTTCTTGTTAATATCGTTATCTTCCTCCACATCATCCTGCATTTTTGAAAAAAAAAAATGATGATTTTGTTCATATTTGGCAAATTATTTATAGGTCCCGTTAAACAACGTTTTTCTCAGGCACTCCTTAATTTGGGATTATTTTTTCTCTCAATACATCCAGATAAAATTCGATAATCGCCTTTCCAAGTAGGAATCTAGTCTGCTAGCTTTGAACTATCTTTGCAGGTGATATTATTCCTTTACATTTTTCACGTCACATCTTAAACCCCATTTAAAAAAAACTACCATCGTTGTAACTATGCTTATTTTTTAAATTCATTTGGGGTATTTACCGTGCACTTTCTGAACTGACATTATATCAGCATAAGACTTATTAACTAACTTATTTACAGACCCAACACAGCACTCAGCTCTAACCGTGAACGGGTGAACACACTTTTCACCAAATCCTTCTCATCCATGCCGGGAATCGATCCAGGGACCCTTAGCTCAGAAAACGGACACACTACCGACTGAACTAAGGTGTAGGACCATGTTTCATAAGATCTTAAATGTGTTTAGGGGAATGTATTAAGTCATAAGTAGAGGTCAGTTTCGGATAGGCAGGAACATTTTTGGCAGTTACAAAATTTACTAAGCAATGTTCGTATATCTCTACGTCAAGTCATGGTAGCTGTTGCAGCTGTCATTTTTGAAATATAATATCAATACCTATCTGACACCTTAACTCAGTCAGTTAAAGTATCTGTCTACTGAGATAAGGGTCTTGAGCTCTATTCCCGGCATGGTCGAATAATTTATCTTTGATGAAATGTTGGTTTACCCTTTCACAATCATGAATTAACGTCCGTGGACTGGATGTTGTGCCTGTACTAGTCTAAAGTTATATTATAAGGCATACAAAGCTACGACAGTCCTATCAAGCCGGTAGTGATAATTATATCGCTTGAATAAAGAAATGACACAGGCCAAAGGCTGGAAACAGTAATGGATGTAAAAAAAAATCAATACCGCTTGAATAATATATATTCCGAAAAATTGAAAAAATTATTCAGCTAAATCCTTACTAAGATGTATAATAGTTTTGGCTATTTGATTTTTAATAATACATATTATCATGGTAAAATAATATCAATATTGACCAAGCAAAAAAGTGTTAGTATTAGATAACAAAGACTTTCTCAAGCACGCCTGTTTTAATGTTTTTTTAATGCATCCATAAAAACTCGATCCCCACCTTTCCAAAATAGAGTCTGTTTGCTGACTTTGAGCCAGCTTCGCAAGTGATAACATTTTTTACCCGCCTCGGTGGCGTAGTTGGCTAACGCGCTAGTCGTGTTGAGCCAGAGTGCCGAGGACGGGGAGATCGAAGTTCGAATCTCGGTCGGGTGAACTGAGGGTGGTTTTTCCTAAATGATTTTCCATTATCCCTCCACGCAAATGCGGGTTCACTTCCTCTATTCAACCTTCCCAATTCCTAATCCATTATCGTAATTAGTACTTAAGCGTATAGCCCGAACGGGTAGTAAGACGCGATACTAAATAATAAATAATAAATAATAATAATAATAACATTTTTAAATAATATATGCTTACGTCATATTTTAGACCCCGTTAGGAAAAAAAACTATATTTTATATTTTGCTGCAGAAAATTTAAAAATCTCGGTAAAGCGTTAGATAAGGGTAAAGTACAGTCAGATTCGAATAGGAAGAGTTATTATTATTATTATTATTATTATTATTATTATTATTATTATTATTATTATTATTATTATTATTAGCACCGCGTCTTACTACCCGTTCGGGTTATACGCTCTTACGCTAATGTGTAATGGTAGGGTGATTGTGAGATGAAATGGAGGACCTACAGTTTAACGTGGAATCCGAACCACGGTGGAGGCCTGGCATTCCTCACATTCACAAGTTGTCATTAATACACATCTTTTCAGAGGTAAAAGGAAGAGATTTTTAGTAGATAAAATATTACCAAACCAATGTCAAGTAGTGTTATATGCTGATATCACTCTTGATATTATCTATCAAGTAACACTAATTAGATAATTGTATAATATCATCAATATTTAAATAGCAACAAAAATATGTTGTTTTAATCAAAGTTTCTTCATACCAAATAACTATTATAGAAACAACATCCACGTGTTTCGAAAATTTTCAGAACCGCAAATAGATTACACAATATAATTTAACATGGTAAAAAAAAATATTCACACACCATATGATTTTACACTTTTTGTTTAATTAAAGCATGCAACCGTTTACTGACATTGGAACGTGAGTGTTTTTGACAAGCCGTAGTCATAAACCTGATAGACAGGGCAATTTTCAATATTATTATTATTTTTAAATTGAGATCCGTTAAGCCCTCCGAACCCCATACAAAATATCTCGTTTTCATTTTTTAGTAACTATCAGGCAGAAACAAGTGACATTCACTGTTTTTCTATATCACCCCCCAAACGTTCCCCCCCTCCCCCATTGACTGTTCTAATCGCGAGCGAATTACATTTGGGTACCTGTCAGGGGGCCATTTATATGTCACTGGATTACTCTACAATCATCTCCACATGAATAGTTCTAACATAAACAATCAATGCATACAATTGGTTTTATTTATACTTTTCATTGGCAACAGCTTATATAGTTGTACTGGATTTAATTCTAAGCATGGCTTCAAATTTTGAAATTTTAAATCATTATATTTTATCATTGCGTCTTACAGTTTGTTCAGGTTTTACGCATGTATGATAATTACTCTAATGAGGCCTGTTTGAGGTAATCTACAGGTATTTGTTAGGAAGAAGAGGGAGAAATCTTTTAGGAAAAGCCACCCTCAGAAGACCCGACCAGGATTCAAACCACGATTTCCGCGTCACCAGTAGACTAGTATAATACGAGAGATACGCTTTTCAGATCATTAAGCTTCTGAAGCGGGTAAGCTGTTAAATCGGAACCCACTTCGGTGCCCGCATGGTCTAGCACGCTACTCTCGTGTTAGACTAGACTGCTGAAGACGGGGAGATCGGGATTCAATCCAGGTCGGTTGCACTGAGGGTGGCTTCCCCTAAAATAGTTTTCCACTCCCCTTTACGAAAATGCGGGTACAGTTCCTCTAAATTAAGCCATCCCAATCCCTAACCCATTAGTGTAACTAGTACATAGGTTTCTAACCCGAACGGTTAGTAAAACGCGGTGCTAAAACAAATTTAAAAAAATGGTAGCTTCTACTTTCACACTGATTTTTTTAAAGCACGGCATCTTACTACCCGTTTGAAATATACACATTTGTCCTATACCATTTTAGAAAATATTCTAAACAAGTTGAAATTAAGGGGTGGATTTGAATTAGAATTTAAGACTTAGATATATTGCTCAAAAATATATAGAAAGAATTGATTTATACATTGATTAAGTTAATTGATGTAATAAATTGAAATTGCAGATCAAAATGTATAATTAGGTTAACTTATGGTAGTAACATATTGTCAAATTATGAACATTACACATATAATAAATAATTCATCATCAATTTAACAATATATAAGATGATGATAAGTCTAAATTACATGAAAACACGTTAAAAAAAGTTTTAAAACTAAATAAAAAATAAATTGTGTCATTATGTCAGCGCCTCAAAATCGAGCAACTTTATATGAAACATTTTTTCTTAAATGCGCTTTTTAACTATATTTCGCTGTGACAACTTAAAAAAACCATCCTATATATATAATTCGTTTTACCAATGGCTTAAAATCGTCAATTGAAGTCAAGGTTTTCATATATTGTTTTTAAGATACTTTTTCAAGATTCTTATGAATATAAATCTCTCTTATACCATAAGATTCAAGTAATCAATGATTCGAACGTCTCATCTCTAGATATCAAGTTTGAACAAAATTTATCAAACCATTTGGGATCCAGACAGGAACAAACGGACTGACGATACGAACAGACAGAATTGTAAATTACACATTTTTGAGTTAGGTTGCACATAAATATTGAGGTAGAAAATTTTCACGATAGCAAACATATCTTTATTTGACAGAGTGGTAAAGGTAGAATTATAATTATTGAAAAAGTTCAACCATACTTAAAAATTTATTTGAAATAAATAAACTATTAATATTATCCTAATTGTTTGCTTTTGTAAGGTGAATTATTAAGAAAACCACACTCCAATAGGTTTTCTGGTTCTTGTACCTAAATTCCAGTTAACCGAGATTGAGTTGAGCTCTTAAGAACACTCAAACATGGTTAGCCCTGATTACTAAAATATCATTTTCCCACGAGATACTCTTTGTGTGTTTTACGATGATAAAATATATTGTTATTTAGTTGGTGACACCAACCACTATTAAAACATCCATCAATATTGGATCATATGGTTAAGGATTAGTTTTTTTTTTTTAGATTGCGGCTATATTTGAATTGAGCAATGGAAGCCAGGGGATTATTGAAATATTTACGTTCCTCCACAACATTTTGTGTAATGCCACGCGGCTGGTTAACTAGCTATGGGAAGAGGCTAAGTTGATTATTTTGGCGCTGATCCGGATGTGTCAGTCTGTTAGGTTGGCAATGGACGCCGGACACAATATAAAGGGATAAAGACTGCGATAATTGAGCTCAATCATTCTGTAGATTTGCCCAGGTTATACGAACCGCGGAGCCGTCAAACAAAATTACACCTCCACACAGAATATTCATTTTGGGGTTGGATGTTCTAGAAGAAGAATGGTATATTTTACAATTTGGTTTCAACATTTTAATTCTATGTTATTTTCTGACAGTTTCCACAAAAGTTTGTCTACATAAGAAATGCCCGCGTGGATGACAACCTAGTTTGATTCGGTTTGTAGTTAACATGGTGATCTAGGTTCAATCTTTGGTTATATGATGGTTGCCCTACATGTTTTTTCACCATCCAGCACCAAAATATGGGCAGTTTTCATATAAATTCTGTATTTGCTCATTTCCTACTCAATTAGTGTGAATATTTCGATATCCCAAACGGGTAGCAAGACTCAGTACAAACAAAGAATAAATCAAAAAGAGTTTAGTTCCTAAGAGATTTATATGGTCGAAATTAAGCGATTAATTCACTTATTTGTTTTTTAGTTCACTAAATTCAGATGAATCGCTATCACCTCGAACTTTCTAACAATGGGGGACGTTAATTTACTCCAAACGTTGTGATATAGAGGTCAGCATTTAAGGTTTCCACCTAATTTCTTAATATATAATATATTTTATTTATATTTTTGAATCTTTCAGCAACGAATAGATAAAACGTTCTAAATTGCCAGTCACTTTTTCAGGAGTCTTAAATTAATGTTAATGTAATCACCTACACAAATTATTTCGTTTGTGGGGACAGTAAAAATAATATTCTAATTTGTCTTTACTTTGAACCTTTTTCTACTGTTTGGATTTACTATGAATAGTCTTTAATATAAAAAATGACACCTGGACATTGTGACGGAACCCGGGACCTCTGGTTTAATCCACCAATGCTCTTACCACTGATCTATACAGGAGTGATTCTGTGCCCAGGGTCATTATTCTATCATATTTTGAGGCATAGTCTGTGATGGATGTGCGAGAATCATCAGCTTCATAACCGTAATTAAAATAAGTTTGAAAATGAATAATAAAAGTATGGATTAATAACCGAGATGTTATATTTAATAATTACGGTTATGTTACTGGACTTGAATGAGATAAAATAAATAATATAAATGATTTCATACTATCTGTTCCTTGTTGGTTGTAGTGCAGTAATATTTAAAAACATACCACTCATTATGGACATTCTCGTAGATTATTTAAAATTAAATTTTAGTTGAACTTCTATCGAAAGTAGGCTACATTAATTTTTACTAAATAATTATATTTGGAGCGTTGTAATATGTTCAAAATAAATTCAAGATTGCATGTTTATGTTTACATAAGATTAAATATTTACTTTTTTTTTTTTAATTCTTAATCCTCTAAGAAAGTTTTCCTAATAACATTTTTGTTAAAAAGTGAAACAATATAATTATTTACAACATGCAGATCTACTTGTAAACAGAGTACACCCCACTTATAGTTTAAACATTCTAACTTTGATGGGTTCCACTATGGCACTACCATATAAGCTACACCATAGTGAAAACAAGTAAGTTATGGGGGGCCACCTAGGTAGGCGATAAATTGTCGTACAGCTATAACAAAATATTTAACCCTACAATGTGATATTTCGAAATATGGTTCACACAAAATGAAGTTAAGAAAATTCCAAAAAAGACTCTTTTTCCTTAACAACCTTATAGTTTCATTTTTAATAATAGAAATAAATGTGTAAAAATATGGCATAAGCTCATTTTCAACAACTTATTAAGCATGTTAATTTTGTCGAGCTATGAGACTAGGCTTGATGAAAAATAGCTTTGTAGGCCTTCCTCTAACAAAGTATTTTACTAGGTTACCAAGATTTTTTTAGATATGAGAACTAGCAGTAAACTTTTATCTTTACCTTGAGATAAAAAGTTTCGTAGATTTCTTTCCCCTCTTTCTTACTGACATGAGCAAGGGTGGTTGTAGGTGAAAGGTGAAAAAAGAGTCAAGCCTTGGACAGAATAGAGTAGTTCCAGAAAACGAAACACATACCATTGCATTTTAAGCCATGTGGCCTGAAAGCGATTGATACTTTCTTGCTGACCGAGGTGTCTGCCCTAAGCTTTCTACATTAAATGGTAAACGAAATCTACATACAGTGCGCCGAGCACTGACCAAGGGATATAGGGTTCTGATCAGGAATATCCGCTCCTAGAGTAGTTTTCCATCCTTCTTCAAGAAGAATCGGGTCAACGCACTTTTACCTACCCTCCTTAAGAGCACGTCTCATGGTCAATTAAACGTGATACTAGATACAAATTACGCTCAAACCATGAATAGTATTGAAATCTGGTTTTCTGAATTATTATTTTGACAACAGTGATATTTGAATAAGTTTTATAGGTTTTAAACTATTTTTTTTCAATTTTGTTATATTTTTTAAGAATATTATAACACTTTTTCACTGGTCTCAATTCCACTTTTTTTTATAAGCTACGGTGCTGTATTATGCTCGTTTCAATTGGTGCTCATAATACTATCTTCAACTGTTTGGGTAAGCTAAAGCTACTATAACACGACACTTGCTTGTACTAGAAATCAAGTGTGCTAGCTAGCACCTAGTTATCTGTATACTAGCTAGTACAATAGAAACTGGACTTGAGTATTCACACGCTGATAGTTTGGTACTGAGTTCTAGTGCAAATATTTATGGAACGTCAAAGATTAATTTTGGGTGCAGCAGCTGAATTAATTATTAATAAAGATTTTGAAAATTATGAGAGGGAGAGTAGGAAAAGAATATGGACACAAGACTGGCTGGAAAGACGAAATAATGATCGTAGTATGCTAAAAATTATACATTTGAAGGTTAGATCGGATAAATTCGGGCTGACAGTATCACCCTAAATTTGTATTCATTTATTTACGATGTGGTCAGAGGCCCATAAGCCCGTGGGTGTCCAAGTACAGTATCCTTGATACACAAATGTTCTTTTTTAGGCCTACACACACTTTATATTCTAAAAAAACAGCCCCCTAAGGTTGGCATGCAATCAAGTTTATTTAAATTAAAATTGGGTCTGGAACACAGATTGTCGTTTTTAGATGACGTTTAAAATTAAATATATAGTCATATTGTGTCAATTTGGTATTATATAAGCAAGCATGCTTAGAATATTTTTCTGCCAACAACAAAAACACATCCATTGAGCATGTTGGCGCCATTTCTACAATTTCTACACACACAAGTCTCAGCGCGCATTGATGGTCGAATTACACAGACTAGTGTCGGAACTAGTACGAAAATAGCGCCTGTTCTATCCTCACAACTATTATGGTAGCCAGTACCAAGAGACAGAACCAGTATACTTTTTCTGATTCACACGACGCTAGATGATGACGTGCTAGATAGTGCTAGCTAGCACACTGGGTTTCAAGTACGAGCTAGTGTCGTGTGAAACGGGTACAAACAGGCTTGCAATCTTGTGTTCAAAATTCTCTTTCTCGTTATTAATCTTTTTTAAACCTTTCAAAATAATCCCTTCTGATTAAATAATCATTATTTATTCAAATAAAATATTAAATTTAAATGGTTGGCTATCATCATATTTCTGGAATTGCTTTTATAAATGTTTGTTATAACTTATTTTGTCTTGAGGCCATTAGGTGGCGTTAGTATGATACAGTTATTATCTTTTTTATCTTTAAACGCCACCTTGTTGTGCATTTTGACCACAGAATCTACTATAATGCATGTTTAAGGTCCTCATAGCCTACCATTGTCAACAACCCTTTATCAGCAAATAATAAACAATAAAAATAAAATAAGTTCTATCTTTCTTCTCTCACAGTTAACCACAGTTATTTTGTAGGCTGCTTTGCATTAACCGTTTAATTTTAAGTTTTTCTTGCAGTTTTACTAAATAAAACAGAATGTTTAAATAAATTATCTACTTTATTAATTTTAACTAATCATTTTCACAAGTCATCTTACTTCTTGGGTCTTAACACATACTAAAACACATACACATAAGCGCAAAAATAAAATATAGACAATAGTTATTGTATAGTGGGCCCAATTAGACTGGTCCCATTCACTAGTGTAAAGTTTGCACCGGAATGGTAGGGTGCATTGACCTTTTGAACCATCTCACTTTGGGTGCGACTTCTCTGAGAGGGCCGTCAAAAGTTAGCCCTCGTCAGCTTCTATATTCAGTCACTAGAGCGTGGGTACAGTCTTCACGTGACGTTTGGAGCGAGGAATGAATAATCTTGACTGGAATACTGTATAACAAATGCAATTATTAACTTGGTGTAGAGAATGGTCCCCACTTTATCGTATTTTTTTACCAAAATATGTTTTATAATTTAAAGAAAGGAAAAACCTATCTTAAAAAAATGTTGGTGAGACTTGGCCCCTGTGGCCCCTAGTGACATGATAATTTTGATACCGCCTTATTGGGCGTGGAAATTATTTACTTCTTTATTAATATAATGTAATTTAAGATTAGTTATTCTCTCATTTAGTCTTTTACCCTTAGCTTTTATTCTGACGTGGGGATTTTTCGTGACTTTTACTCTTTGTACTAATAGTTTGAGATTGAATATTATATTATAAGTGATGCATTTACTGCTTCAACTATGGACGTTTAAATAATTAAGGTTCCCCCTCTTTTCCGGACTTTGTGGTCCATCCCTTTCCACTACACTCTCTGTCACATATTCTACTATGTATGTTTAGCTCTATTTTTTGTCTAATCAATGAAATGTTAATTTGGAACTCACTTCATTATTGTTCTCATTTGGGGGATATTTAGGGTCATGTGGTACAAGCTTGTATCATCATTTATTCAAGAGCACTATATATTATAGTCTTATGCCCCTTACAAGTTAATGCCCCCTCATTTTAATATATTCAAGTGACATAATACATTTTGCATAAAACATTTTAATAGCTATAGGTACTTGCGAGCTTTGCATTAGTGTCATATTAAAATATTACTATAGTTTACATTAAGAAACAATGTTTGTGAGTAATGAGGATACTTATTTTATCAAATTTAAATGGGACAAAGAAGTATGTAATTTGCATTTGACTTATTAAAATTAAAATAAACCCTGCTATAAAATCTTATACCCAAGCTTCACCAGTTTTATTAACCAATTAAATAAACAAACAAAACAAACAAAAAGAAAAGAAAAAAAGTAATCAAATAATACCATCCAATTTCTCATTTGTAAAGTACACAACTGTTTCTTCTTTTATTTTTTGCGCTACTATGAAACTTACCATCCTCCCCCCCCTCTGCCATTTTTGTTCTTATCTCATTGACATTCAGTTCATCATCACTGCTCCTAAAATTGTCAATTCTTTCTTTCTTTTCCCTTTCTCTATTATTCCTTTCATTTTTTATTACGTTTTGTGCTTCGGTTCAAGAGTTTGGTTTAGAAGGTACGTATGTCACACCATCGTTTTATGTAAAGCTTAAGCTTTAAAATATTATTTAATTTAGTATGTATAATGTACAGCAAATCAATTAAACTTAATTAAAAGCGTATTTTAGCTTCAGTCGAAATTTGAGAAAATTCCTATTAATAATTAGTATTTAATTGATCCAAAAAACATTTATTTGTATGGACTATAAAGTAATTACAAATGTTCTAAAGTAGTACTTTAGTCAAATATAAATATGGACAAACATACTATATTAAATATTTAGATGTTAATATAAATTATAGTTACTGCCCGAGCTTGAACTAGTGATATTTGCTAGCGCCAGCCCTAGGATAAGGATTAATAGATATCAAGTTTTTAAGAGTTTAAAAGGCAATGGGATCTATTATTAGACTGTTATTATTATGGACCAAATGTATTCATAATATGTGCAAGAAATAATTATAAACATTTCGCGCAAGCCTTTGTCCCATCTTACAGCCATAATAGTCCTTCCCCTGGGCTTCTATGCCCTTTAATTCCTACAGGTGTGTTAATTCTCCCTGAACGCTTATCTCGATCTTTACCAAACATGGGTAGCACCAGAAAACAGCCCGAGACTACTCCCTGATACCTCCCAACAGGAGTGTTCGTGAGGCGTGTGTTTACGGCCTAAACTACAACTTATTTACAACTCGCATTCCTCATTGAGTTCATGTACTGTAAGAATGAAAAATTTTCTTGCTCAACACTGAAAAAAAACCCAACACATATATACATTTCCGCTTTCAAATACAACACTGAAAAGCTATCAGAAGAACGCTAGAAAACGTATAAACAACTATACTTAATTTTTTTTAGCACCACGTCTTACTACCCCTTCAGGTTATATGTGTAGAAAGAAAACTGATTAAGTGTGTACTTAAGAATATAAGTTTCATTTTTACATTTAATTTAACTAAAATTCTAGTAGAAACTAGTTTTAAAAAATCTTAAAACGCACATAAGTATGATGTAAAACTGTTTTAATTATACTTTGGAATATATCATACAATTCTTTAAAATAAAAGAATACGAACTAGATATTTCATAAACCCTTGCAGCCACCGTGCGGGTGAATTTTAAATTAATATATTGTACTTGTGATAATATGAAGTATCTCATCTCTATGTAACCTCTTCATCTCTCTTCTTAGACCAAATATATTCATAAGCAAATTGTTTTCGATCACAGTAAATCCACTTTATGGTTACAGCATAAATTTAAGCTATTTAATCAATGTTTATTTCATATTAAATATTTTAAATTTTGCTGTATTTAAAAAAAACCGTTTCATTGATCTCAATTTCACAATTTATTTAAAGTAGAAATAAGTTTAGTGTTCTCAAAGGAGTGAGACGGGCTCTTAAGATCACTCGTTAGAAACAACAAGTGGTAAACATGTTAAGACCTTGCGGTTATTTCACTATATTACCCGTTCGTGGTAAGGTCCGCCGTTTTTGACATCCTAGAAAGTGTAACCAAAACAGCTGTAGGTCGCACACATCTTTTCAAGTTTAAAAAGAGACATAATATCCCACATTTTCTATTAATAGTGTATAAACCATGTACTATTTATTTCAGTAATTGAATATTACGTTTTATTCTGAAGTATGCACCTTTCTGTGAATGTTAGTTAATTGTGGATAAAATCATCGCATGGTTTGCTAATCGTGTATTATTTAAGGTGGGAGTGTAAGGAACTCAAGAAAATGTGAGTTTTTTCAGTTATTTTATAAACACATTTGTTTTGGCAAAAATAAATAAAATATTGATCCAATAGAAACAAAGAAATTAATTTTATTTACATCGTTAACTCAACAGTTCTTGAATATTTGTAAGGGTTTTCCTGAAATTTAGTGAAAACCTTTTCTTTTCATTTAAAAAGGTTCTCATATAATGCCACTATGCTTATGACAGATATTCAACAACTGTTGATGTCACCACGACAAGAATATTAGACACTATGTTTCTACTAAGCCATATTTTAGTTATTTTGTAAAAAAAATTGTTTGCTATTAAAACTGCAAAAACAGTGATCTTCGCTCACGTTCCCTATACCCCCACCTTAAAGTGTTTTAAAATAGTATATTTTGTCATCACATCTCAGTATTCATTTAAAAATAATTAAATAATTCAGGGATGATTTCTGAATGTAGGGCCTGCACAGTCTTATGTTCTACTGACCTACTTATTCTAGAACAAATCAAGGATGACCTGGAGGTCTAGGGATAAAGTGTCGGACTTCTGTGATGGGAGTCGGGGTTCAATCCTCGGTCCCTGCACAGGTTTATCTGATTGCCAAACCCTTCCTTCACCTCTGACAAGACGCATATTAGTCACAACTTGTGAATGTGAGGAATGCCAGGCCTCCACCGTGGTTCGGATCCCATGTTTAACTATAAGTTCTCCATTTCATCTCCTAATCACCCTACCATTTACACATTATCGTAAGTGCGAAGGTGCCAGGAAATATTCTAACACAGCGTTATTGATAGTTATAGAGGCAGTTCTAAAGCTTTAAAACCACAAAAAACCATCCTCAATAATCATTATAATACTATTGTGATCCCATTAAGACGTGAGATTATTTTTTTTAGTAATTTAGTATTTTTTTAGGTATTTAACGTGCACTTTCTGAAACAACTGATTTTATCAACACACGAATTATAAACTATTTTAAACCTAGGACAAACACAACACCTAGTCTCCAGCCGTTAATTCATCGGTGTGAAAGAGGAAACCCACATTTCACCAATAATGAATGTATAGGCCATACAGGGAAATGAACCCGGGACCCTTATATCAATAGTTAAACACGCTACCGACTGAGCTAAGGTGTCGATTTTTTTAAATAGAGCTAGATTTATGTCTCTAGCTAATTACTTTGATCTCAGAGATGCGTGATTTTCTATAATACTTAATTGAAAACGATCTAAATTAATATATTCATATATTTCATTGAAATTTAAAATGTAAGGTTTATATATTATTGGGACATTTTGCCGTGATTCGTATTTTAAAATATTGAACCACTTCATAAATAACTTGGGCTCTCTATACGTATGTAACGCTTCTCATAGCCCAATTACGTTGGCCCCTTCCCCTCTTCTCCCCCTATAATGTGGGATATAGAGGAACACTAGTTAAGGTTTTATTTTGGTTTTTATGTCTAAAATATATTTTGGCATAAAATCCATCTTTCTTAACTGGATGCACTTAATTTTATTTTATACACATATGTTTCTGGTCCAAAATCATAGCTCAGACAGTAACGTGTTTGTCTACTAAGCTAAGAATCCTGGGTTCGATACCTGGAATGGCCAAAAATTTATCATTGATGAAAATGTGAGTTTCCCCTTTCACAGTGATTAATAAACAACCAGGATGTTGTCTGTTTTAGATTTAAGTTACATCATAAACTGTGGGCCGATGTAATAAGTGCACGTTAAATTCGTCAAATAAATTGAAGTTAACAAGTATATTTCTGCAACTAGTGTTGTTAGTGCAACTATGCCCATGGCAAATATTCAACAGCTGTTAGGACTTCACTGCGTAGGAAATAATCAAACTTAATCACTGAATAAATATTTTATTTTGTTTGGCTGGAATAAATTTTTTTTCCATAAAAACTGCTTGAATACTAAAATACTGGCCTTAACTTTTTGATATTCTTTTCTACTGAATGAGATAATCTATTGAGCATAATGGGGTCCAATTTTTTTTTCCAACCATAATGTACATCCGCAATAAATTTTCTGCTATTTTCTAAAAATTACTTGAAGTACTTTAGCCGAAATCAGCATCATGATAGCCAAAGGTCTACTCCTATTTCTTTGAATATCAATAAAGTTTAAGAAGAACTAAGACTCAATACAGAAATATTTTAATGATCTTGAATATAGATAGGTCATTATTAACCACAGTGTTTGTTATCTATTTCTCTTATTCTTTGTTTTTCACTATCGGAGATTGGAGGAATCTGCAAAATCGTTAAGTTTGAGTCCAGGTTGTGAGAGAGGTTGGATATTTTGAGAAAGAGAAATTCAAGACACAAGAAATGGTAGTGGCGGGTAAGAAAAGGGGTTCGGAACGAAAGGGGGTGAGGGGAACCCAAGTAACTCGGAGAAAAGTGTCCTGAGGGCATTTCCAATCAACACATTTTGGAGCTAAGTTAAGAAGAAGAGAAAAAAAAAGAAGCGAATCTTCTAGTGCTCTTGGAAAATGTGTTTCGTCAGCTGAACCACTCGTAGGGGGGGGCGGGGGGAAAAAAGATTCGCCGCTCATTGCCAGCGTTATTACTCTGACGAGGGCTGGAAAAGGGGGGTGGGTAGAGGGTGGGAAATTACTGATGGAACAAAATTTCCATTCAAAAGACGGAGAAAGCTTCATGACATTTCATTTTACAAACTACGGAAATATTGGCTTGGGTAGAAAATGAAAGCAACATGTTTTTACCATTCTTGATGAATGTTCTTTATAAATAGTATCTTTGTAAGACAATGTTAAAAGTAGAATATTTTGACTCTTGGTTTTCCTTATTAAAATAGTCATAAAATAACTTGTTGTAAGAACTTCAGTTCTAAGCTCAAATACTCTTAGAACGTTTCTCATATTTATAAACAACTTAATAAAATTTGAATGATCATCTTTTAGTTTTAAAACCATAAAAAAAAATCGTCTTGTCTGTACATGTGTGAGTATAAAGGTATTTGTATATTTTGTTTTAGCAAAATATTATAAATACTTAAAGGCAAGCCTAATTTTCTTGATTCTAACTTAATAAAATATGTTTAAATTAATACGATACAGAATATTTCTGAATACTCTTCGATAAAGAAATCCACCATTTATTTGAATGTGTTCAAATATATATTTAATATTTTCCTAACTAGTTTAAACACAATCTTTATGTCTCTAAGATCACCATTATTTAATTTTAACGTTTATTACATACATTTACTACACATAAAGCTGATACTAAACCACTGGGGATGGTGTGACAAAAACGGCTAGTTAGATTCTGTTATCTAAATTATTAAGAACAGTGATATATTCTAGTTATTTTACTTAATGAAGAAAAACTCTTCTTTATTAGAAGGAGAGTCAGATGACCCTTATATATTCAAAAAAATATTGTCAAGTTTTAAATTTATTCTATCAATCCTTAGATTCAATTTAATACCAAGCTTATGCAATTTGATCAAGTATAACATCCTTTATGAGTATTTTTTTTTATTATAGAGCACATTGATAAAGGGGAATAAGCTGTGGAAATTTTCTGCGGTAGAGTGAATATGGATAACCTTCCCGATTTTAAATTAACTTCCTTGTAATGCTGCCAAGAATGTGTGTGCAGAGTCTATGAGACAAGAAGCAGAAGACATTACACAGAAAAATAATGCTGAACTAAGATATTACTGCGGCATTTGATCCTTCGTGGCAAAGGTGGGGCCACGATTCTCTAAATGGCGTGTCAACTGCCTTAAGTGTAAATACGGGCAAAGCTCTTGATATAAGGGTGCTAACAAAATGTTGTAGGTGCAAAAAAAATAATTACAAAAGGAATATGACGCGGATTGTGTAGCCAACTATTCAGGGGTGGTATAGAATTACAAAGAGTGGTTGATATGTTTCAACAGTCTCGAGCTTTGTACAACATCTGATATAAATATTACCTAGAGGATGAAGATAGTGCTTCCTTTAAAACTGTTGTGGGAGTCAAATAGCCGAATATGTTATTAATTCTAGAGAGGAATTCACCATCTAGATATCATATTCTGAAAATTGAAAGATGACACCTGGACACGGGTTCAATTCCCGTGCCCAGGTGTCATTTTTCAATTTTCAGAAAGTTGTGGGAGTGCAACCTTATGACCCAGATTTTCCCATTTAGAAATTAAATTGTGTGGGATATGTGCAGGAACGTATGGGTACGCTGCCTAAGAAAATTTAAAATTAAATATATAAATATTTCGTATGATAAAATGATTGGAGGTCGTGCGTCATAAATACAGCTATAAATGATATGCAGACCTACTATGGCTTGTCTTTTCACATAATTTATTTTAGAGAAGATGAAAAATGATGTATGGGCAGAATACTTCCACCTTTCCTCCATCAATGAATCACCCGCACATGGGCTGTACTCTAAGGGTCTGGATAGCTGGTGCAAGTACCAAATGTATTTATCTAGCAATGGGCTGCATGGCCATACTAAGAACACACACTCTAAGCATTGCCATGGAGAAGATAAAGCCAATTTTTAGGTATTTAGCTAACCCAGAACTCCTTATAAAATATTTGCATGGTGGGACACAAAATCCCAACAAAGTATTGAATAGTATTAATTGGTCGTGGATTATGAAAATCAACGTTTTTGATGAAGAATACTTTATAGAGTTGAGAGGGTATGAAGCTGTTGCAGGTTTCAATAAAGAAAACAAAATCAATTGTAAACTTCGGCCGATATAGCTCGTTTGTGGGCTCATATCGCGGAGTGAAAAATTAAACGAACTTAGATATTTTCCAAAAAATATATCAGACACGACGGTAATCTTTAAAGAAAATGACGACTATAACTTTTAGACCTTCCACAGTTCTAGTTCCTAAACTGCGGTAAGCCTGACAATATGGATCATGATGATCAACAGTAATAATATTTCAATAAATTCGTCGGCTGAGTATAATGAGGGGACGAAAGCATTGTCATATGGTATTATAAAACACATCGTGAACAAAGAACAGTTAATTAGCTAGTAGATTATTTTTATGCATGTTTTTCTTTTATAATCCAAAATACTTAACAATTATTTGAAGATGAAATGTAATTCCAAAACTTCAAACTTAAATAAAGACAACACTAAGATATATATATTGTATAATATAAATATTATTTATTAATAAAATGAAGAGTTTGTGTATCTGTGTGTCTGTCATGAACGTTGCGCGATATATATCGCATTCAGAAGGCTGAAATTTAAATATTATTAGCCCCTGTGCACGAACGTGTGCACCTGGAAGCCGGAATTTTAAAAACGATTTTTTTTATTAAAAATCTGGTTGGAAGAAATAGAATGGAAATTTTTTTCTGTCCGTTTGAATCATAATTATAAAAGTGTTTCCCGGGTAACTACGCAATCCATTTTTCGTTGTTTAATTTAAAAAAATTATTTGTAAATGTTTTGTTTTTCAAATAAAATTGACTAGCTAAAAATCTGTCTATAATTGATTATGAAAGCACAGTCAAGCAAAAACAACAAACAAACAGTTGTTTAACCAATGGAAGAAATAGAACAATACAATACTATTATTTTAAATTTCTTTTGAAAAACTCGTTGAATACTAAAGAACAGATTCCGAAACGTATACTATTTTTTTCCGAGTAACCATATTACGTTTCAATCAACTGCTTCGGATGCTTTGTCCTGAAGCTTCAAAACCAAGTACAAGTCATTCGTTAAGAAGACGACGTAATTTTTTTCTTCTTTCTTCACTCTCTTTTAAATCGGAACAGAACTTCTATACATCTAAGAAACGAGGGCTATGGGATGAGTTGAAACTAAAGAGTGGGGTGGGAAAAAAAAATAAGGAGAGAAATAAAAAATAAATCCATCTTATTGGTAACTTAATCCCTTATATATATATATTTTTTTCTTTACCTTGCTCCTAGTTCTTATTCTTCACTTTGCTTTCTGTTCCTCAACTACTTTTCATTCTCGAAGCAATCGACAAATTTGATTTTTTTTTTTTTTATCAAGGGGTTTTGAGTATGGTACGAGGATTGTAGAATAATGCGAGTTCCACTCGGTCCCTTCGCAATCAGTTGGTTAGACCTTGATTCATCGCTTCAATCTTCAAAATTACAGAAACTAGTCACTCATACCATCCACTACCATACCATGCAGATTGTGAAAAACATTTATAAAGGCTTGTCTATATGAACATTATTATAGATTTCACTAACTACGATGATATAGATTCTTTTTAATAGGGATCGCTCTTAAACACTATATGATTTACCTGCCTCTATGGACCCACGGAAGAGAGGCCAGATTCATTTTCTCTGGGTTTTTTTGAAGTCGAGGAGGTCAAGGATCGAATACTGGCTAGGTGTGCTGAGGGTGTTCATCCCTTAACCATTTCCCACTCCACCTTCACCCAGATGTGTGTACATTTTCTTTAAAATTAAATATTACTCATATTTAATCTCATTAGTTAAAACCCCAGATAGCTACTAAGAAGTGATACAGATACAACCGATTAAACAAGTATACGACTTACAAGCCAATTCAAATTTAAAACTGAAAAATACCAAATCCCTTGGAAGTTAATCACCTCAAAATAGAATACACCTATTGGATGGTTGATAAATAATTGGTCTTGTTGGAAATCTAACCTGGGACTCTTAGCTGAGAAGCCAGACTTGTAGACAATAGAACCTTTTTGTAGCACAACTTATGAAAGCATTTAAATAAAAGCATCACTTTGCACTTCGATTGCTAAATGCTTGGTTTACCTAATAGGGGAAACAGTGCTCTTTGGTGGACATGGAAGTTTGAGTAGGCCTCGGCAAGCATGGTGAGCAATGTAGTAGCCTGAGTCAGAGCATAGCGATGGCAAATGATATGCCTGAGTAGGCTCAGCAAGCATGGAGCAAATGATATGCCTGAGTAGGCCTCAGCAAGCATGGAGCAAATGATATGCCTATTGATATTTTTGTAGATATTTTAGCCTAGATGTGGTCCTATACTGGAATAACCTTATCTGACACCTATAAAAGCTTTTTTTATTATTAATTTGAAGTATTTAACGTACACTTTCTGAATAAAATTATTATAGTGACATACGAGAATTCCTGTGAGCGAGAGTGAATGGGTATATCAATTTTGCCGTGAAAGGTATTTTCACATACCTTTCAGGGTTCTTCTACATACCACCATCAACATGGATCGACGACTTTACTTCCCTCAGAAGGAAGTTGTGTTATGGACTTTATCACTTATAAAAAAGTGCATCAACCTCAGCTGGGTTTGAACCCACGAATAAAGCATCTTGAGTTGAGCACTTTACCCCAAGACCACCGAGGTCGACTAGCTTGGAAAAGTTATTTGATCTACTTTCATGTGTTAATAAGGCAGGTCATGAAATATGCAACTATCGCTTTTCCTAGATAATAATATCAATGCTTATAAAGCGATACTAATAATTTAGTAAAATGTTATAAATATTGGTTGCAAAATTAAATCATCTTTGTATTTCATTAAAGACCCTTACTATGAAAATTGGATGTTCAAATAATACATTTATAAACTCATCATAAATGTAAGCGAGGCCTACTAATTATCATAGGAAAAAATTCTTAATTAAGTAACCAGCCAGCATTATAGTCTCTGTTCACTTCTTTCTAATGCTAGTTCTCTCTATCTTCTGTACATGAATATTCCAGTGTGTTTATTTGATTAGCTATAGCGGAAGTTGAACGGATGTATATGCTGGCAGCCTTTATCATCTTCCATACTGCCTTACCTTTCCAAATACACTGGCGCTAGACTATAAATAAGCTTTTAACTAAACTTAAATATGTATATACTTTCATTTTCCAAACATTTCCTGTGACTCATCAATGGCTTTAACAGTAAAAACACGATATGAAGGTTATTATAGAATAATTTTACCATTCATTAATGTTTTAGCCTCAGATAGCATGGACTGTCATAGTTTCAAATCACATGACTTCTTTATTATTGGTATTATGTTTGGGATATTAATTGTACTATTTATAAAAAGTGACCCCTTAAGATCAGATAGACTGTCGTAATTTCAAATAACATGACTTGAATCATTATACGAAAGTATTTTTAGCGACTTTTCTAACTGTGCTACAACCGTACTTCCTAATGTGTTAATACTGTAATTATTAACCCACACCCGCCTCGGTGGCGTAGTTGGCTAACGCGCCAGTCGTGTTGAGCTCGACCGCTGAGGACGGGGAGATCGAGGTTCGAATCTCGGTCGGGTGAACTGGGGGTGGTTTTTCCTAAATGGTTTTCCACTCTCCCTCCACGTAATGCGGGTTCACTTCCTCTAAATTCAACCCTCCCAATTCCTAATCCATTAGAGTAATTAGTACTTAAGCGTATAACCCGAACGGGTAGTAAGACGCGGTGCTAAATATTATTACTATTATTATTATTAACCCACTTTACCACATGAGTATAAGTATCGAAACTAAAAGATTATATGAAAGATAAGTTCTACCTACTTTTTACTTTCTCGCTATCTTACAGGTAGAGAAAGTATTGTGATCTTCAAAAAAATATAACTCGAGATTTTGATGAATCTCGACGTTTCATGACCCTCTGAATCTGAAAGAGTTGTTTTTTTGCATTTCCATCTGTCTGTTTGTCTGTCTGTCTGTACCTCAAACTAGAGCCTAAACAATTTTACCTATCGGGCTGAAACTTGGTATCTAGTGTTTTCATAGGGTTGCCTAGAGGGGTTTTTGGAATTGGATATACAACCCTAACACTAAGGATTGTTTACTGAAGGGCAAAAAGAGAAAAAGTCGATTTTCTCAAAATCGGCTCTAACAATTTTGATTAAATTTCATTTTAAAACATTTATAAATACTCCAAACAAAATGTATACTCTCAATATTTCAACAAAATGATATTAAGGGCTCCGGTCTGACGCATAAATTCTCATTTTTTATCATATCTCCGAAACTATTTGAGATATGAAATTACTTATCATTACAAATATTTATAATATTATATTTATATTATATTACTATATAATATTATATAATATTATATTTATATTATATTATTATATTTATAATACAAATATTTTATTCAAAGCATATTTTTATAAAACCCATCACTTTCAAGCTATACGCAAATATTTATAATTTTTAACTTTTCGAACACAAAAGGTAAAGTATTGCGACCGTAAAAAAAAAAAATACAACTTGAAATGTTGATGTTTCATGACCCCCCAAACCCTAAAAAGTGGTCTTTGCAATGCCGTCTGTCTGTGTGTCTGTTTAATCTTAAAATTAAGAGTAGTTTATTAAAGGGCGAATAGAGAAAAAAATCAATTTTCTCAAAATCGGCTCTAACGATTTTGATTAAATTTCCTATCTAGGAGTTGATTAAGATTATAAGTAAATTGGCTATTTTCATTTTCACATGAAATTGAATTTAAGGTTCTTTACAGAAGCTGAAATTTCCGTATCTCCGCAACTATTTGAAATACTAAATAACTTATCATTGCAAAATTGTAGTACTATTAAAAATAAAAAGCTTTTTTAAGAAATATATTTTTATAAAACCAACAGTTTCTGAGATATTGAAAAATATATTAATACAATTTTGTGAGCTTTATTTGTAAAGAGATACTACTTAAGTTTTAACGCAATAATTCTCCAATGCCATAGAGTAATTAAATATAAATAAGTCTCTCTTAGGAGAAATGTTTGTACGACAATAATCTATCTCCTTCATTTTAGACTCAATAGTCATTATTTACATTTGAAAAGCCCACACTCAATATACTCAACCGAGATTTGAATTTCGATCTCCCCGTCATCGGCAGTCTAGCCTACTGTGAGAGTGACGCTTTGTTTTGTTAAGCCAGAGATGAGGGTTTTTTCTACTTTTAAGATTCTTTTTATCTGAACCAAAACCAAGTTTGCACTAATCTAAAGTCCATAACATCTATTCACTTTTTCTCAAGTTTAGGGCCAATTTTAAACTTAAATTGATTAAACAATAGTTTAACGATTAAAGCTTGCCCAAGTCAGTAAACTTGACATAATTAAATGTGAAAACAAAAAAAACACAAATAAACGTGAAATTTAATGCCAGTCTTAAAAACTTCTGCCAAACACATTACGGATGAATGTCGAGTATGTAACGACCTGGAAGCCAAAAATAATCGTCCCAGTTTCCGATAGCTCTTCGACGTTTGACTGCAGATCAATACAACCAACCAGATTAAAGGTTTCCTGATTAATGTAAAATTTCCGTGTCATTAGCAGTCCTAATGTTCCTATCGACCTAGATTCCTTCAAGCTAGAATATAGTCAAAAGTTTCTTGGTCGCTTCTTAGAATGCCGAGAATAAGAATTAACGAGAATACCTTCTGATGGCAAAGGGGCTCACGATATATCTAGAGGGCTCTGACACCAAAACATGTGGCACGTCAAATATAATTATAGTAGTAAATGCCTTTATATATATGGCAAAGCTATGGCGTTAGCCTTCTCTTATAACTAACCAGAGATTAAATATAATACATACTAATGATATTGATATAGATTTTTTATACTATAAAAGTTGAAACCCTTTTCATGCTCATTCAAATCTCAAATTATTTCTAGGACTCATTCGAGCTTATTTGACCAAATATATTGGGTGACTGCACTATTAAAGGAAATTCTGTATGTCAGATGATGAGCTGAGCTATCTAATTTGTTCCAAGACCTACGATAGTGAGACAGTAAAGGAACAAGGACATTTTAATGTTGTGATGTGTTGATTATGGAGGCCGTTTAACGGAGCGCTGAAACGTCAGTGAATTTCTTATTATTAATGAAGTAATTTATGATTTCAATGTATAGTTCACGTCTAAATGGAATCGAAAGGAATTTTTAGAATGTTTCTAAGGAATTAGATTTTTTTTTAAATGTTCAATTTTAAAAAAATCCATGAAAAAGGGAAAATGAGTAATTTTCAATTACACTTTACGAAAGTTTTCTTAGTTGTGATATTTGATAAAATGTTTAAAAACACAGAACCAACCTCTCTGATATAAATGAAGTCTTTTTTTTTTAATTGGAGCTCAACAGAAAATTTCAAGACAATTTTATTAAAATGAAGATTGCTTAATGGTTTGGAAGTTTCACAACTACCACTCCCATAGTAAATATTTCGGTGCTAGGATATATATCGCTTCTAGTAGGTATCATAATTGAATATATAAAGAAAGCTTTGTTTGGTTTTTACGAGCTATGTTGAACAGATGGAAGCTGAAACAGGGAAGAGGTGTGGTATCACTTATATAATATACGGTCTAACTGATGCCTATTTCTCAACTACTTGTTTTGGGTCATTAGAGCTCAAAAATGGTAAATAAACATGTGATAATTTTGAAACATTTCACCAACTTAATGTGTTTTGAGAGCCACCACAGTTTTTTTATCTTAATATCCATTATTCAGCAGTTCAGCCCAGCTATCTTACCTCATGTCATACACCTGGGACTTCATTAGACCTCCTAGAAAGTAGTCCAAAGGTGTAAGCTCCGGTAATATCACCAGGGGCAGCCAAAGGTAAATTTCGCACCCGGGTGGGATTGCTGTTTGGGGCCCCCTTATATAACGGGGGATAATAGGATAGTATGAAGATAATCCTCAAAACTAAGATCTCCAAACTCAACTTAGCCTGGGCATAATAGTAAAAAAAAAAACAGGCAAGAACCATTTCAAAGGGCTTCTAGGGCATTCAAAATTTCAAAAACATTCTAAGTGAGCACGACTCAAATATATTCTATGGAATCTAATTTATAAAAACAATTCTGGTGAGCACTTCTTAAAATAGTTTTTAGGAGCGTCCAATTTTCAAAAAATTTGCCAAAGGAGGACTATTCCAAATTTCAAAATAGCTGCTAAGCGAATATGCAATTTTTTAAAGATGGTAGATGTAAATTTACTTTTAGAGAGTGAAATTATATTTCAGTTTATTAGCCAAAAAAACTATACCACTATATCAAATTTCATGATATCATCAAAAAGTGAATGAGTGTTATGCTAAGCAACTCGACTATTACACCCAAGTTACTTTAGGTTTGTAGTTGTGAGGTTTGGGAATTATTTTCATATCATTCCAAAGTTATGTTAGGCTATGTTGGTGCTTTTTTGGCGCCCCCCTTGAGCTAACGCCCTGGACAGCTGCCCGGTTCGCCCACCCCTCAAGCCACCCATGAATATCGCTAACATATTACTGGATCATCATGGTCAATCCAACGTCCTGAAATGTGTCGATTGACAAAATGAAGCAAAACTTTCCCACCAAAAATAAATTAGAATAATTAACTCCAAGCACCTTCAGATGAGCAACCATTGCAAATCGGTCGAACTCATGTTTATTTAAGCTTTTAGACTCAAAAGTATCCCCAAATAAAGTAGTTGAGCTTTAGACATCCTGCTTCAGGACTCGCATACATCTGGAAATATAAAAACGCACTCAACCAAATTTGTACATAATTTAAATTAGTGTTTTGTGATAAAGTCTTTTAGATTTAGGAGAATATGTTAAATATTACAAAATCTATTGCGATTTAAAGGAATATATAATTTTTCTACATAGATATAAAATTTAAATAATATTTAAAATTTGTGTTTATAATTGCACTTATCTGCAAACAGTAGGTAATACAAAGCTCTAAGTTTGGGTTTTTAGATTAAATCTGATGTTTATATACTGAACGTTAATTATTACGACCATAATAACAAACATAGAAACATACATTTCAGTTTTCAGAAAATAGGTTTAGATCGTTCTATTGGCACCGAAACAATTCCCAGATAATACTTTGAAGCGTACTTTCTAATTGGCTAACGGATCAAGTTAAGGCCATTTTGTATCACTTTGTCACACGAGGAAAAACTGAATGAGGATGTTGGGTTCAGTTATTTCTCTATGATGCAAATACAATTTCGTACACAGAACGATGAGCTTTGGGGTATTTAGGTGACCAAACCATTCAACCAAGCCATACTCTCATGAAGATGATGGTCTATAGGGGGTAACCTTGGATGAAATATTCAATTATTATTATTATTATTATTATTATTATTATTATTATTATTATTAATATTCTAGTACCGCGTCTTACTACCCGTTCGGGTTATACGCACTTAAGCTAATGTGTAATGGTAGGGTGATTGTGAGATGAAATGGAGGACTTACAGTTTAACGTGGGATCCGAACCACGGTGGAGGCCTGGCATTCCTCACATTCACAAGTTGTGATTAATACACATCTTGTCAGAGGTGAAGGAAGGGTTTGGCATTCAGATAAATCTGTGCCGTGACCGAGGATTGAACCCCGGACCCCCAACACAGAAGTCTGACACTTTACCCCTAGACCACCAGGTCACCGTAAATATTCAATTACTCGTCGCAGTTTACATATCCTAAATATATAAAGGCTCTATATTCCTTACAAATGCTCATCAAATCACACCCGCGGTCTCATTGCTTTAAGGTGGGAATGTAGGAAATGTGAGTTAAGTATTGTTTTTGAAGTTATCATAGCAAACCTTTTTTTTATCTTTTTTTCTGAAATAAATTAAATATTGCTCCAGTAGTAACATAGAGTTTAATTTAAACACATGGTTATACCGACAGTTCTTGAATATCTGTCATCAATAAACGTTTTAAATGAAGTGGAAAAGCTGTCATTAAATTCCAGGACACTCTTAATATATATTAAAGTACTGTTAGATATCAACATGTGAATAAAATTAAACTATATATTTTGCCAAATAAGTTTTGCTATATGAATTGCAAAACCAATGCTCTTATTTCGCGTTCATCACATCCTCGCCTTAAACATAATTACATACTCCTTAAACTCAGTCTATTTTATATTAATTAGGCCCGTAATGTGTTTTAATTCGTGAATACTCTACGTACTCTTAATCACATAAATTCGTGTTGGACAGTGGAGAATTTTTATATATGTAGGCCTACTATCAAACGCATGTAAATTAAATAAGTTCCAAAATTCTGTATACAATATCAATATTTTAATTATTTTATATTATAAATGCATTTGGTACTGTATTGGTTCTCCCTAGCCAGCCGTAACGACATAAGTTGATTCAGCTTCTACGGAGTGATATGGACTTACGGATCAGGGACTCTGTGGACAGATACATTTGTTACATTGAAATCGATCTATTTCTAAGGACAACGGATTTACGGATCGGACTCTGTGGACAGATAAATCTGTTAAGTGAGGTCGAGAACTTTCTACGGACCTGAATATGTAAACAGAGTACATGTATACAGTGCATTTGTCAATGGAGTGGTGGTAACTGACAGCTAGTAGAAGGTTCTTTATTGTAAACATTGCTTTGAAATTCACTAATATTGAGTGGGAAGAATTATTATTTCTTAGTAATAATAAATTATCAATCAAAATTTAAATAACGCTTCTAATACTGTCTCACTAAGTATCACTTTAAAATCTAGCTTTTTTTGAAACTTATTGAGAGAACAAAATATATTCCTACACAGCATTTTTTTTCCGCTGTTGTGGCAACAAGAGATTTATAGTTCATTAAATAATAAATTAAAACGTATAATACACACACTTGTATCTTATTTAATTAGCCAACCAAAATAAATAAATTTGTTTTTAAAACTTAAAGAAAGAGCCTTACAAAATATTAGTTTCAAAACTAAAGGATTTTTATTCTGTCAGTAGATGAGCATAACCGCAGGCTAAAACCGTTCGAATGGTTTCATAAACGGCCTTCATTTGATCTAGTTTGCTATCTTAGTTTAGTAAGAGACCGCAGCTATTTAGAAGCTTTCATTTGTAAAGCATTTTTAAATGAACCACAAAACCACAAAAAAAAAACCCGTCCAAATGGTTACTTTCATAAATCTATGTTTCAAATTGTGTAAAAACGCTTGAAAAGAAATAAATAATTAAAAATAAATTGTTTGTGGGTAAAGAGTTGATTGCCAAAAGTGACAACAAATCAACCATATTATGGTCTGGTCTTGTAGAGCATATTATGTTATGGTGAATGGATACATAAGAGTAGATTTGTAGCTTTTGCTAGATTTCACCAACCAAATAGTGGATAATGGAATGGACTCCAGACGGGTAAGGTGGGATGGAAGAGGACATGAGAAAATTCCAGTGTTTTTGCAGTTTTTATGGCCAAAATAAATAAACGATTGCTCCAGTACAAACATAAAGTATTAATTTTCTTCACGCAACAATTCCTTAATATTTTTCATGAGAATGGTGGCATTATCCAACAAACTTTTTAAATGAAGAGAAAAAGTTGTCATTAAATTCTAGAACAATCTTGATAAATATTCAAGAAGTGTTGAGGTCACCATGGAAGAAAATTAAATAGTACATTTTCACCTATACGTATAGGTTCTAATCCTGCACAGTTGCAGTTGAGGTTATTTTACATCTGTGACTCATCACTATGGTTTTCCCATCCTCTCTCCCTTCACATGTGAGTGCATTTCCCATACAAACAATATTTCCTATCCTTCCCCCATATATTTAGTCAAACCTTAAACTTAAACTTTGTGCTAAGACGTATCCTAATCATCAATCCAAAAACACAACAGTCACTCAATCAATAATAGTGATCTTACCTGTAGGGTAGGAGTGAGGAACATCATTTTTTATATGAAATGCACCCAAATTGCATGAGGTCTAGGATGGAAACTAACATAGGGCTAAAAAAAAAACACGTGTTAATATCAACCTAGGTCAATTTAATCAAATATTCAAACTTTAATCTCTCCGTTAGGTTTACTCGTGAGTCTAGGTGGTCTTGGGTTAAAGTGCTCGTCTCAGGATCCAATTATCGTAGCTTCAAACCCAGCTGATGTGGATGTATATTTATTGAGCGATGAAAATCCGTAGCACAACTTCTTACGGAGGGGAATAAAGCCGTCAGTCCTTTGTCGATTGTGATGTGTAAAAGAACCGTAGAAGATATGTGAAAATATCGTTCCGGCCAAATTGGTAAACTATTTCTCGATTGCGCGTAGAAATCCATTGCAGAAAGCAACGGGAAACTAACTCACTTTCAGGACTTCTTCAAGACATGAGAGTTTATCCCAGATGATGTCGGCAGTGCTATACGGTCTAAGTTAAGGCTGATTACATATCTAGCTACAGATGGCTGGAAAGCACATCAGGACTAATCCAAGGGCTGAAGACTATTATTATTATTATTAATTATTATTATTATTACCTGCATTTCAATCTATTGTAGTTTGAAACCTTAAACAATGTGACTACCAATGCTGGTGCGTAGTTATAGTCTAATTTTCTTAGGAAGGTTCTTATAGATTTATTTTGCGGATAAAATATAAAAAGTGTATTGATCACAAATCTAATCTTTCTATTTATAATACAAAAACAAATTAAGAGGTCCTTAGAAGAGTGAGTGAGAGGTGAGGAAGGGAACTATTTTGGATAGGATTCTTCAGTACAAAGCAAACGGGCTCGGAAACATCCTTAGGAGGAACTGTATTCTGCGTGACGTCATAAAACGAAAGGTTGAGGGAAAGAGGAGCTTAGGAAGAAGGAGGGCTCAAATATTAGATGAATTGAAGGAAAGAGGAAAATTCTGGGAGCTGACGGAGAAGGTAGAGGACAGGGAGCATCGGCGGTCAAAATTCACAGACAAAAGAATGGACATGTCATAAGACAGAACACCCAATAATAATATTTAGAAGGATTTTCAGCTGCATTTTGCGCATGACCTGACTTATGAATACATGAAAGTTGGTCTATTAACTTTTCTAAATGGCACATAATGTTGTTCCTATGATATTTGGACTATATATTATGTACATTCAACAGACTAATCCTATCTTCCTCATTCATTGCCATCCAACTATTCAGAGTTTCTTCGGTTGTTGTACCAAAGTTCATTGATCGGGGTCATGAGAGGTTTGAAGGGGTGGAGGAAGAGGGTCTTACGAAATCGTAAGGCGGGTGTGAGAGCTCTGGGGTGGGAGGGGGAGGTTAGCAATGGGGTATGAGCAGAAACTTTGTCCTGAGCTACAATCTGTAGTTAGCAGTAGTCATCTTGGACTGTCTGCTACCCTCTTCGCTGGAATTGGAGTTAAATCGAGTAGGCAAACGCGCACCATATGACGTGAACACGACAGTAACACTTTAGAAAATTTAAAAAAGTTTTAGATTTTTCTCAATCATGTGACTACTATTCGAAAAATCATGACGAAAAAAAACTATGGTTGATATTTTTCTTCGCTATATACTATATTTTGTCAATACATCCTCATCCTTATATGTACTAGTCACCCTAATGTTGTAGGGATGAGTCTAGTTGGATTTAGGTGAATTGCACCCGAATTTTCTTGCAGGGGAGTAGAAAACCATTTAGGAAAAACCACCAGTAGGACACCAAGCTGGGATGTGAACCCCGATATCCCCATCATTAATATTTCACAAAAGTGACGCTTTATACCAGTGGTTTCCATCGTGGGGTTTGTGACCCTATTTGGGATATGGTGTATTTTGGGTGGGGTCGCAATACTTTCTGGGGTTTTAAACTTATAAATACTTTTTCAAGTGATTTTAATGATTTTAGGAAGGTGCAAATTTCAAATACAAATGTAAGGTTGAGATATTAAGGTGGAGATGTAGGGAGCACGATAAAAAAAATCAGTGTTTTAGTATGGCAAAACTTTTTTTGATCAAAATAAATAAAATATTGCTTCAATACATATATAAAGTTTGATTTTCTTCACATGATGATATCATGTTAAATATGTGTCAAGAATGTCCTGGAATTCAATGACAACTTTTTCTCTTCAATTAAAAAGTTTCTCATCTAATGTCTCTATGTTGATGACAGATATTCAACAACTGTTGATATCACCAAACTAAGAAAATTAAACTTTATGTTTCTACTGAAGTGATATGTTATTTATTTTGGCCAAAGAAGGTGTTGTTATAAAAACTACAAAAACATGAGTCTTTTATCACGTTCCCTACACTCCCACCTTAAATAACCTCATTCGTATCTTGGTTTTTAAGCTCACTCAGCAGATACTTCAGTTCTCATATAGAGACACAGAACGAGAATCTAAGTTCTTACACAGTCGACAAGCGTCTCCTCGATCGCTTTGCCCTCCTGGCCAATCAGTGAGCAACTAAATCCTCCAAGAAGTGGTGTAGGACTGTATTAACAATTCATTGTTTCTCTTACTAAGGGAGGCTGAACGAGTATTCTGCTTCATGGAGGCAGTGGCGTATTCAGATAATTCAGCTTACCGGCATTACACTTTACTCTACATACCATCTGAGTCAAGAGCGAATGTAGAGTGTACTACGTTGAGGAGCATTAAATGTTTTATATTTTCTGCGATTCGAAACTTGAAGGGGTAAGAGAAGTAACTTAGGCCCACAGAAAAATTTGGGTTGAGGGTAGTAAAACTTACCCCATCTTTTCAAAGTGCTAGGATAAAGTTATTTATTACATAATTAAATACATTTATCCCTTTATTTTGGTTTACACATTATTATTATTTTTATTATTATTATATTATTATTATTATTATAATTATTATTATTATTACTCCTATAGACTGATATATTTTTGGTCGATAGATTCCGCCCCCTCCCACCTCCTCCGCAGATGGTTGGTATATTTTCTTCTTTTTTTAAAATTTGACTCAATCACTTATATTTTATAACACATACAAAACATATTCAATATATGGAAATGTTTGATGTTAATAATGAAATTGATTTTAGTTGATACAAGTTAAATTAAATTACATAATAACACTCCTAATTAAAGTGTAATTGAAATGTTCGCTTTACTATTAAAATATTTAAATAAATGTAGTCCTATAGAACAGTGGTGCTATATTTTTATGTGATGTTGGCCATACAAACGATTCAAAGTAGTTATGAAAGCTTCTAAAAAAAACTTTAAATTGAACTAATATAAAATAATGATTAAATAGTTAAACTATTATAGTTGTTAATTAGCTATAGCTGCAGCTAGACTTTTATTTGATTTAATTGAATTGAAATAGAATACCTGGGCATGGGAAACGAACCGATGGTAGCTCATATGTAGCTGACGATTTCCACATGTCCATCACAGACTCAGTCTGAAAATATGAGTGAAGTATGACCATGGTCATAGGACCACTCCTAGATAGCTCAGAGGTTAGAGCATTGGCATACTAAGCCACTGATACTGGGTTAGATTCCCATGCTCTAGTTTTAGATAACATAAAAAGAACATGACAATTTAAAATTATATTGTTTTATTTTGAGGTGTTTAAAATACATATGATAACTTATAGCTATCTAAAATATATGAAGCTGATAAAATATAAATTTTATTTTTATTTGTTTTGTTTTAAACGAGACTATCCTCTAAAAGTAGGTATATAACTTCTCACAAAATACTACACAATTATATAAAAACATCTTGTTCTAGGCCTGGCATGAAAAAAAAGAGTATTTTCCTTGGCACAACGATTTATCTTACAGATCAAGGATAAATAACATTACTTCTATATTTGTTTTTGTACGAGACAAAAGTTCTCTCTACTAAGCTCGTGAGACAAGAAATACCCTCCTGACATCGTGACTTAGTGTGGTAGAGGTTGGCGTCACTGCTGCTCCCTGGTGACGCTCACGAGACTTAACCCCCGGCCCAGGTATAAACAACACCTTGCTTAACCTTGTGGTGAGAAGAGCGTGTTTCTGTCAGCTTGACAAGAACTAAACCAACCCTAGCCAGTTCAGTGCAACAGTGGATATGAACAGTTAAAGGTGCTCCCAACTTGGTGTACGGTCAAGAGATTCAGTGGCGTATCCAAGGGAAGGAGGAAAGGGATGGCAAGGGTGGGAAATTTGACACCCTCTTGATTTCTTTTTTTCCCATGATCACTAATCATTTTAATAAAAGACCCGATTTGATAGTAGAGTGCAATGATTTCAAATGTTACTCTTGCAAATGACTGGATTTCCGATGGCGGTTATATCAGGGTTCAAATCCAGTTCGGGTGTTCTGAAAAACCTGCCATCAGTAAACTACCATTAAATGAATGCTCATAATTATTATAATAATCAAATAAATACAATCTATTTATATGCTAAAGGACCTTCCAAATAGGCTACCTGCGTTAAGAACAAATTTTTTAAACATTTTGAAAGAATTCCGTTTTTAGTAAACTAACCTTAAACAGTTTTTAACCACAAAAACAAATAAACAGCTTAATGTGTCATGTCAAAAACTCCCAAGATACACATTTGGGGACCAATTCAGTGGCCGTATTGTCTAACGCGCTGCTCTCACAAAAGGTTAAACTGCCGATGAAAGGGAGATGGTGTTTCGATCTCAGTCAGTTGTACTAAGGGTATTTTTTTTACAAATGGTTTTCCACTCTCCTTCCACGCAAATGAAGGTACGTGTCCTCTAACTTAAACCTTCATAATACTTAAAACATTAATGATGAGCGTAATTATTACATAAGCGTTGTAATCCAAACTGTTAATAAGACGCGTTGCTAAAAAAAATCCTTTGGAACAAATCGTTTCATTTCCAAAATTGTGTTTGAAGTTTTTGAAGTTAAGTAATCAGTTAACCAACGACCCATAAATAATTTTTCCCCCAAAAAACAAGTATACAGTATAATAAGTAACCTAATGTCAATCACTTCCTAGATACCCATATGGAATCATATCAACATGTTTAGCTTTTTTATTATACCTCATAATCCCCAGATACACAGTTTAAACAAAATCGTTTGAGCTATTTTTTAAATATTTCAAATTTTCAAAATTTATTTCCCGAAAAATCGATGATACAGTGTTATTTGTCATGTTAAAAAAATCACTGATCAGCCATCAGTAGAACTACCATTATTTGTAGGGATAGGGACAAAATCGAACAATTTTCTGAGGTATAGATAGCCCTATAAAATCTAAATATCAAGTTTGAACAAAATTAATCCAACTGTTTAGGAACAGTAGCCGGGGACAGACAGTATTGTAAAATCTACTTTTTTTAGTTTCGTCATAATTTTGAGGTTTTTTCCTCACGACAACAATACTTTCTCTTGATATGAGAAATTAAAAGAACCCATGTTGGGTAGACTGTAATATGTACCATTTAAATGGCAGCAATGCTCTGTGGTAAAAACCAGTGCTTTTAGAATAACGGTCCCCGAAAATTACATTAAAAAACATGTTATTTTATACTATAACTATTAGAGTGAACTCTTATCATTAATTGCTATTTGTTTACTGTAAACCGTTCCCTAAAATAGAGTATTATTACTGGATCATATTTTTTGGTTTTCCTCATTATGTTTTAGCTATTTACTTTGTTTATTGTAGTCAACTGTATATAAAGATTATGTATTTATTATTTTTTTAATTTGCAAACTATTGTGTTCAGTAACTTTAGAGCTAGCCTTTATAGAGGTTTCTACTATTGTCTAACAATTACGAATACCAATGTTTTTCCAAAAATATGCATGCTTTGTGGAGTCTGCTAGATTTGCTCAAGATTCCTTGAATAACCCATACCGGAGGGCGACACAAACTGTGGCCTACCACATCCTCCACCTGGCAACCTATAAACCTATCACGGACACGCCAAACGTTCTCCGGTCACTAATATTTTTCACTGTGAGAGGAGAAACCCATATCTAGCCCGATGACACACTTATCGGCCATGTCGGGAATCGAAACCGGAACCCTAAGCTTAGTAGACAGGCATGCTACCGCCAAGGCTTAGGCGTTGGGCAGACTTATACATTCTTAGGGAAAACGTAGTTAATTTAGCTGGTTGTCCGCGTCCCACTAGATCCCCTCCAACTCCGGGACCCTTTTTGAGCATCTCTTAAGACAAATGACCCTTTTAATTTGGCATGGAAATGCAGAGCCATGAGAACAAACAGCCATCTTCAAGAATTTTTATTGTTTTGCAATATTTTTTTTCTGAAACGGTTTGTTCAAGCATAGATTCATGTATATTAAGTTATACTTTTTCTAAACCTATAATTTTAACAGTGATCAAATATCGATTAAATTGACGTTATTCAATAGAAAACTGCCGGCATGACAAGAAAACGTAACAATTAATAAACATCGATACATTATTTTAGAAGAGATGTTGAAAATATTAACATAAACATTTCACTTGTTCTTGAGAAAACTGATATTTCCAAATGTAGATTTTTACACAAGACTTGTCCGGTAGCTAGCGCGACCTACGGTTTCCGTAATCCATCCGTTCTTGTTGGCGCGGAAGGGTACTATGGTCTGTTGTGAAGCCACACCATGCCTTTTACCTTCCCACCCACCATCCCACAAAATAGGTTTTAGACTTGTACTCGACAGGGCCGAGGGCCTTAAGATGGGAGCGTATAGAACGCGAGAAGCCAGTGTTTTTTCGGAGGTTTTTAAGTGTTTATTTTTTGCTGAAATAAAGAAAATATTTCTTTAGTACAAATATAGGATATATTTCTCTGCACATGGTGATATCAACAGTGGTTGAATTTCCGTCATGAGCATAGCAGCATTAGACGAGAAACCTTTTATATGAACCGAAAAAGTTGTCATTAAATTTCAGGACATCCTTAACAGATATTCAAAAACTGTTGAGGTCTCCATGTGAAGAAAATTAATCAATATGGTTCAGGGGCGCACACACGGGGGGTGAGGGGTGTCAACTGGGTCCGGACTCCCCTACCCCCCTCCACCGAATAAAGGTAAATAAAATTATAATACAAAGCAATGATTTAGCAATGTTAAATCCCCTTCATGTTATGAATATGTATATAATCTATTAAAATTATTATTTATCATTACAGTAAATAGCTAGATGTAACGCTTTAGGTTACAACTATATAATCTTGATGTAGTCTCATAAAGTAATTTGTAATTTGTTCAAATTATGGATCGTAAACGAGTAATGGCTTGGATTGACTGTTGATTTGTAACTTCTTTACTTTTGCCCCCCCCCCCCCCCTTTAAGAATAATTTCTGTGTGCGCCCCTGATATAGTTGTACTTTAGCAATATTTGATTTATTTTGAAAAAAAAAAAGTATAAAACTGCATAAATGCTGACCTTTTCTCGCGTTCCCTACATCCACCTTTAAGTCTATTAAGAGTAACATTTAATTTTTCTTTGGCACTGGTGTTAATAACTTTTACATATATTTAATAATTACGCTTAATGTGTTAGGGATAAGGGAGAATGTATTTAGATAAAGTGTAAACGCATTTGCGTGGAAATAGGGTGGAACGCCTTTTGAGAAAACCCCTCTCATACACTGACTGAGATTTGAACCCGAGTCCCATTATTAGCACTTCATTATGAGACGGTTTCGAATACCACGGGTAGTTAATTATTTATCAATGTGCAAGACGATATTTAATATAAAAATATATATAATATATTAATATATATTATATATATATATATATTTATATATATATATAATATAGTATAAGTGACATAACACCCACAATATTTAGGATATATGATAATTTGAATTAGCTCGATATCCATCAAATTCATGTAGTAGACTCCACCCCTAAATAGCTAGGGGATTTCTTGACCAAAGCGCAGCTGTGCAGGGTATTACTGTGATAGACTCCCTCGGCTATATAATCCCCACGCTAATTCTCTGCTGCATTAACCTTGTCTCCTCACCCCCCAACGCCCACAACTTTACCCCACAGACCCATGAGGCACTTTAGGTACAACCCTCCATTAGTTGCAATTAATATAGAACACTTCACATGCCTGGTACAAATTGTAATTTGTATAAGATTGTAAAAAATAGGGTTATTTCTTAGTAACAAATCTTATGGCTGTATTCTCATTAAAAGTAAAATATTTAAAAATAAATTAAAAAGAAATTGAAGAGCTTGGTGAAGATCGATCAATACTGAACAAGACATATTTGTTCTTATTATTAATAATTACTTTATCTCTCGATGTGGACCTTAGGTCCGCTACAAGGTTTCATAGCTCCATCTATTCCTTGTTGCAGTTGATATTATATAAGTTAATTTCAGGGGGAGGGGTTATCAACACACCACGAAGGAGCGAGAAAGATCTTGCAAATTTAGCCGAGAAAGGTATTTTACCACACCTTCCAGGGTTTCTTAACATGCCACAAACAAAGGAAGCTGTACTACGGATTTTTATGGCTTGGTAAAAATCCATCGACCTTAGCTGGGTTTGAACCCATGCACATCGGTTACTGAGGCGAGCACTTTAGTCTAAGACTTCTGATGTAGCCTATATTCATTTTATTTATGCGTACATTTATTTAAAGTAAAGAGCAAATGAGATAAGGAGAAAGAAGGTGAAAGAATGCAGAATAATGTAAGAATATAAGAAGCTGTTCGAGAAGTGGATGAAGAAAACGAAACAATGAGTGCAAGGAAAGACCTATGGCATTAAGAATGAACGTGGTGAGATGATATGGAATGAATACAGTATAAGAGAGCGATGGAGGGAGTATTTTGAGAAATTCTTTGGCGAAAACTTAAAGAAAGTAGCAGAAAATAGGGAAAATGTTATTATTAGTGAAAGAATTAACGTAGCAGAGTTTTAAAAGTTATGAATGTGTTAAAGAATGGCAAAGCAGTGGGCGTGGATGGGATCGCAAGCCAAATGGTTAATTGCGGGCCATGGTACTACTTGCCAGATTATTTGAGTGATGCAATGTATGTTCTGGGATTTCGAATGTTCCCAATGAACAAAAAAAGTTGTCATCATTCATTTGTACAAAGGCAGTAAGAGTGAATGTAAGCACTATAGGTCAATTAATTTGTTGGGAATTTTGGGCAAAGTTTTTGGGATATTTTTAATTTAAAGGGTGCGTGGAAATTTGTAGAAAAGGATTGGGGTGTGTAATGTGTTTTCATGAGAAGTTGAGGTTGCATGGACCATATATTTGCACTGCAACATGTGAATGAGAAATGTATGGCAGTAAGGAAGAAATGTATTGTGCATTCGTTGATCTGGAGAAAGCGTATGATTGAGTGAATATGGATATATTATGTAATGTTTTTAGAGAGTATGGTGTTGATGCATGGTTAGTAAATGACTGTGTATGAATGGAATAAGGCGTACGTTAGGGCGGATGGAGTATGTAAGGATAGGGAAGTGTAGATAAAGTTAATGAGGACGAATTAATCACGGAATTGTTCTTTGAGCTATAGGTGCAGTTAATTGCCTTTCCCATAAGGGATTGGCATGATTAGGTTTTATGTATGTACATACACAAACAAAAATATGTATACATAGTGTATAGACATATTTAAATATATTGAAACAAAACATATGTATATATATAAACTAAACCTATGTATAAACAAAATACATATACTTATAAACAAACATATATATATATATCAAAACATATCTACATAAAAAACACATTTTTAGGCAAACGAAACTTTAATACACATTTAACCACATATATAATCCCGAATAAGAATTGTTTGTAACATATTATATGGTCAAAATGTATGGTTTAATTTTTAATTGCTCTAAAGCATAGCTATTAGATCTACAGCAATAATAATTAAAGTAGAATAAGAAATGTTGCTTTATAAGAAGTGCACACACAGTGGCGTATAAAGTGGATGAAAAAAACTGAGCCAAATCTCATTTTTAAAACCATCCTTACCGTACCTGAATGAGATTCGAACGTCAAGCTCACTCGCAAGCTTGAATCATGTGAGACTGAAACCTAGACTGCATTACCACTGTTGAGAGTGAGCTATTCATAAAATATTTTACTATACACATTGTAAGATCAAAAGTAAACCTAGATCATAAGATTTATTTTTTATTTATTTTTATTATTTAGCACCAAGTCTTACTACCCGTTCGGATTATACGTTTAAGTACTAATTACACTAATAGATGAGGAATTGGGAAGGTTGAATTTAGAGGAAGTGAATCCTATTTGCGTAGAGGGAGAGTGTAAAACCATTTAGGAAAAAACACTCCAGTTCACCTCGACCGAGATTCAAACTCGATCTCCCCGTCCTTGGCAGTCGAGCTCAACACGATTTAGCGCGTTAGCCAACTACGCCACCGAGGCGGGTCATAAGATATAGGCCTACCTAACCTTGTCTTAGTGAAACAAGTAAAAAAAAAATTAAAATGTTAGGAAAAAGTTTGTGTGGTCACATTTAACCTATGAAATGAGATATACATCTTAATCAATTTACAACACTCAGATATATTTATAGCAGTGGTTCCAACCTTTTCCTTATCTCGACACCCTGAAACCAATTATAGTTCCCGCAAATCTCCTATTTTCCCTATCCATATGAGGGTAAATTAAAGACCTACGTACATATTTCTATTATTAAACGGGAACGCTTTCATATAAGTAAAAGAAGAAATATATTTGGTTGGGAGTAAAAAAAGATAAAACTTTTAAGCAAGTTGTGAATAGCGAATATCTTTTTATGATATGAACATACTGATATAGATTACTTAAAAATCTATATTTGTTTATTCGGACACCCACAGGATTCTTCGTTGACCCAGGATGGGAGCTTCTGGACTACAAGAACATTTTCTGGCTTGGATTTGGAGCTTCCGTCATATGTACAGGTATTTAAAGTGGACTTTCTGAACCGTTTGATTGGCTACGTGTGAAAACGCACAGGCTGCATTTTGGTGTTTGCTTTTGAGTATATCAGAAACGTACAAAGTAGGAGCACCAAAAGCATATAATTGTCTATAATCTCTGAGACCCATATTGCAACACCGCAAGAAATGTGTATTTTTCAGAAATTACAACTATCGTTAATTTTGATGTTTATTCATTTATCAACCTAATTTAGCCTAATCATAACTGTAAAGAGTGATGGGATTGTTTCCTGTAGTTTGAAAATTCTATTATAATTATTGTAAAGCATAAGGGGGTTGTTTACAATACATATTTGCCATGTTGCCACGATTTGCAGTTGTTATTTTATACCTGCGTACTTTTGATACAAGATTAGGTGCGCCTTTGATACGAGGTTTCTACCTCGTGTGCGCTTTCGTTATTCTCCGTGTTTGATTATCTCAGAGACCAGCTCACGAATTATAGATATACTTAATTAAATTTAAAACAAACACAATATCCAGTTCACAATCGTTAGTTCATCGTTGGGAATGGGGAAGCTCACATTTTACAAATGATACAGTTCTCGCCATGCCTAGAATCAAATCTTGAACTATTTAACTCAGCATACAGACGTTCTATGAAAATATATTATTTGAAACTTAGATTATTGTTCTTATTTGGAACTGGAGGTACTGATTAAAAGGCTTTAAGACTAATATTGAACAAGGTAAATGTTTACGGGGTGGTTGAGGTTCAAATCCCAACCGGATGTACTAGGGCTGGTTCCGCCATATGATTTATCACTGACGAGTTCCCTCGTGTTCTCCCCACAAACCTGGTTCCCTTTTTTCAATACTATTTTCATAAGCATGCTAAATTTGGTATATTAGTTTTAAAGCAAGATTTTGTATCGCCTTAGGTAAATCAATATGTTTATTAAAGTTAAAGGCCTAAGAGTAGTACTAGCGGGTTAGTTTATTTAACTACCTGATAGAATTAACAGAGCCTAGACATGGGTAGTTAATATTGATAGATTAATTTCTTTCCTCGAAGCAAAGAAACCTATGTGGTGGTGCATTAGTATACTTGTTATAAAAAGGCATCTGAGGGGAGGCCTTAAGGTGGGTGGGGTTGTTGGGAAAGCGAGTTAAGGGCAGTGATTTTGCAGTTTTTATGAAAAAAAATTATTTTGCTCAAAATAAGTCAAACAATTCTCCAGTAGAAACCTAGAGTTGAAATTGTCTTCATATGGTGGTATCAATAGTTCTTGAATATTTGTCAAGGGTTCCCTGTAATTAAATGACAAATTTTACTCTTCATTTAAGAAGTTTATCATCTAACACCACTATACTCATGACAGCTATTCAACAATTGTTGATATCAACATGTGAAGAAAACTAAACTCTATGTTTCTATTGGAGCAATTGTTTATTTATTTTAGACAAAAAAAACTGTTTTGCTATAAAAAAATACTGCAAAAGTTCCAGCCTTAATCCGCGTCCCTACATTCCCGCCTTAAGTGTAGGCCTATAGTTCCTTCCTAGTATCCGATTCTAACGTTAACCATCTTATCTGAGCTAACATGATTAGTAAGGTATTTATATTGAGAAATTATATCAACATTTTACAAAAGAGAAAATGTGAATATTGATTGTGGCCAAAAAGTTTTTTCTATTTTAAGGATAAAAACTAATTTTCTAGATAGTTCTTAGCTCTCTAGTATATTAAGTTTCAATAAAGTTGCTTTGAGAAGTAGACCATTAAAATAGGAAGGAGTATCTTCGCAAACATTAAGCCTTTTAATAATATGTAATTTCATTATTTGCCAAATTCGTAATCCTATTAATAGCTAACTAATTTATTAATTAAATAAGAGAAAATATAAACACATTAGATTTAATTAATATTAATTATTTTTATAAATACACAGAAATAATGTAAATGTAATTTAGTTGTTTATTGGAGAAAGGTTTTGTTCCGGGCCCTTGGCAGAACCGATGGCCAGCTTATTATTTTTTATTATTATTATTATTATTATTATTATTGTAGCACCGCGTCTTACTACCCGTTTGGGTTATACGCACTTATGCTAATGTGTGATTGTGAGATGAAATGGAGGACCTACAGTTTTACGTGGGATCCGAACCACGATGGAGGCCTGGCATTCCTCACATACACAAGCTGTGGTTAATACACATCTTGTCAGAGGTGAAGGAAGGGTTTGGCAATAAAATAAATCTGTTCCGGGACTGAAGCTTGAGCCCCGGACCACCAGCACAGAAGTCCGACACCTTACCCCTAGACCCCAGGTCACCTCCAGCTTGTTAAATAAATGGTAGATCATAATCGTACGTACTTTCTCATAATATTTTATAATTTGAAACAAAAGTTCTAGAGCTAGTAAACAGTAAACTGCCGTTAATTTAATGGTTAGAATGAAATACAGAATTTATCCCGCTTGATTTGAACGAAATCTATTGAACCGTTTCGCCTACAGCTGGTATAAATAGACACACCGTATTGAAAACCCCAATTTTTTTTGTTTTTTCCGTGGCATATAAAAAAATCAAAATCCATCATAGTCTTGTGATCGAAAATTTCCACGATTACAATACCCTACATAAGTTAGAAAGCAAAAATGTCATCATTTACTTACTTCTTTGTATTAACAATGTTCTCAAAGATTTTGATTATAAAAAAAATTAAGATTCAAGGGATCTCCATTTTTAATTAAAAATTACTTGAATATTTTTTTCTAACTGGAAATATTTTGTAAGCCCTAAACTCCTAAATTAGGTGGTCAATTAAGGGTAATTATATATTATAATCCCTCTAAAAAGCTGAATTGAATAAGTTTTTTTTAAACCAAACACTAGTTAACCTCCTTTGGGTGTTTCAGGAAAACATTTTTATTACACTTAAATTCCTTGCTCATTCAGTCCTCGTAAGATGTCCTCGTCTTTAGTCCTCGTATGATGTAAATCTGAATCCTTATATAACATTTGTATACACAATGTGGGATTGTAAATAAGTTGAGTCGAGGGAGTATTTTTGCTGTTATTATGTCAAATGGAAATTTAATGCCAACTTTTCTCTTCATTTAAAAAGTTTATCATCTTATGCTCCTGACAGGTATTCAACAACTGTTGATAACACAATGTGAAGAAAATTAGAGTCTTAAGTTTCTACCAAATAATGAAACATTTTCTTCTCGACTGCGAGTAAAGAATTTTACACGGCCAATTTTAATATATTTATATACATTTTAAAACGAGAATGTTTAAAAAAATTCGGACTTCAAAATTATTCAAAGGTGTAGCCTTGATTTTAGAAAAATTACCATTTCTTTCAATAGTAATTTCTAGAGTTTTTTTAGTTCTACTGAACCAATTTTATTTACGTGTATTTTAAAAAGTTTGATACTTGATAGCAAAGCCGCAATTCAAGAAAGTGATTCTCCCATTTATATTAAATTGATTTTAATTTTTTTCAAATTAAAGTTTACTTTTTAAGGTGATATTTGACTATCTATATTCTTAATTTTTTAATTTACATCTTAAAATATAAAATCTACCATCAGAAACTGTCATCAAAAAAAGTACGCTTTATGCATCAACGTGCCAACTGGTATTATTTCCATAGCTACACTTTACATTAAAAAAGAACATTTCTTTTATTTCAACTACACCTTAAAATTAAGGAATAGAGAACAAAACAAAACAAAAACTTCCCAGCCATTCCACTCGTTAATAAAAGTACACGCCCTACAGCAAAGAGTAAAGTGTCACCAATAGTTTTAATGTTACAATTTAAAATAATGGGCCCAGGAGTGTAAACCTTTCTTCTACCACCCCTTACCTCCCTCCCCCCCTTTTCAGAAAACTAACCGTTGTTGAAGAGGAGGAGGTGAGGGGTAGGTAAGTTGCACTCAGCTACAGAACCCCAGGTGGGAAACTAGGGTTCCCTAATGGACCCACGGATGTATGCAAGCGGCGAAATGGCTTCCATAACGTTTTACGAGCCTATGGTCCACCAGAGAGGCCCCTTCTCCCCCTTGTCATCCTTACAGCTTCCATAGGCCGCTTGTTCTGGATAGTGTGCTCAATGCTATGGACTATGGGATCAATAGGGTTTATGAGGTCAAGGTGATGGATAGTGTCGTATGAGCTTCCTGACGCGGTCAAGAGGGATTAATACTCTTGTTTGAGGAGTTCTGATTCATATTTATGCTGTGGACATCAATTGGTAAAGACAGCATAATCAAGATGTTCCAGTATACTTTCCTCTCTTGTTGTCTTAAGTGACACACACACACACACACAGTATATAAATAATTATATTTATATTTTAAATAATTCAATATATATAATTAAGTTATTATCAATAGATTTAAAAAGATACTCTTCTTATTTTCAAAACCGGCGTATTTTATACTTAATTTGGTTTTTCGTTTTTTATATATATATATATATATTAAACAAAGCCCAATATTTGTATACATATTAGCTATATTTTTTCAATAAGAAGTTTTGTATATTATATATATATATATGTATATGTATATATATTTTATATATATATGTATATATATGTATATATATAAGTTCCTTATACGTAATATTTAACTAAACATTTAATACTTTTCTTACACATGACTAGTATAAGGATTGTTGATTTAAATTCTTACCAAAAAAGATTATAAATTTATAATAACTAATATATATACAGTGGAGCGTCGTTAATCCGGATCGATCGGGACCGGGACCCATCCGGATTACTGAATTGTCCGGATTTTCAAATGTGCTTTCAATAACTGTATACATACGTAATGTATTGACTAGAGGATACACGACGCTCGGGAGTCTACTGTATTGCAAAATAGAGGCTGAAGGCTTCAAAAAATAAAGTACACAAAATACTTTAATAAAGTATATTGAATAAGAACATGTACATTATGTAATTTAGATTAGTAACTCTACAATACTTTTTAGAAAAAAAACACAAGAATCTACAGTAATTAATGGAAACTTACTGGGTAAAAAAGTCCTTAATTGTTTTTTGTACAAGACTTGACCTGCTCTCACCGCCGATCCGGATTTGCGACGGTCCGGATTTTTGACGTCCGGATTTCCGACGCTCTACTGTATATCTATACGAACAGTCCATCAAGATAGCTGCATTTAACCATACCAATCGGGAAGGGAGAATATATAATCGATGCATCTGAATTTGCATGGAGAGAGTGTGAGAAACAATTTAATTAAAACTACCCTTTTTCACACCCTGTCCGGAATCAAACATCAAACTTCCGTTGTAACCAAACCAAACGAGACGTTTTAACGTTTAGTCTGTGTGCCCACCGATAATAGTATCACATAACGTAACATTAAAATTAGTAAGACTTTTTTTTTTCAAAATATTATTTTAAAAATAAAGTATTAAGTATCAAACTAAAATATAGGCTTGTATAGGAAAAAATATTTCAAAAAAAATCGCTAAAAGGAAACCAATGTAAGGCAAGTTGAATCGCTTCTGACTTGAAGGGACAGCGTCATGTTTCGGAATGAGTTCATTCACATAAAGTACAATTGACATATTGATTTCCGATATCATTGAAACGTAACGTCTCTTTATAGACTCATAGTAACTCGTGAAATATTTGGTGGAGAAGATTGCGTGAGTAAGGAATAACATTGTAGCCACGTCTTTTATTCTTATTGCAAGAATGACAATGATGCAAATAAATTATTTACACACAGAATAATATAGTAAATAATATGTCGTTCAAGCTGAATATTTAACTAAATGTTTCATGATCCATAAAAAGAGGAGGATACTGAGGAGGGGATTAGGTTACATAATGATGAGTAACATACCTGTTCTCATTACAAGACATTGTTAGGATAATCATGTCTCATTACAGTGGCAGGACATGAAGCGAGATTGGGATAACCTAGAACTCTTTTCATGGTCTTGACTGGCAAACCCACTGGGAAGACCTAGACGTAGATGGGAGGATAACATTAGAATAGACCTGAAAGATATAGGGTGTAATGAGGTGGACTGGATAGAATTATCTCAGTTTAGGGAGAGGTGGGGTACTTTTGTAAGTGCGGCAATGAACTTTCAAGCTCCTAATGTATGCTAGTGTATCAAATTTGCTCAAACATGGACAAATCAGGGATGAAGAACCGTTTTTCACATGTAAGGCCAAAATTTTACCAAACTTTTTTCCCCAGTCCTTAAATTATGAACATAGAAAATATCTAAAAACTTCAATTTATTTAATTCAAAATGAAATTACATTAATATAATATAATTTTAAGTCATTCTATTAAATTTTGTTGGTTTTCAATCCATTCAACTCAATCAATTAAAAATATAAATTTCACACTTTCAAAGCTAAACGCATTCCTATTTTACCAATTTGTGTGTAAAACGAAATAAGTAATTTAAAAAAAATTATGTTGTTGTATTTAAATAAATACCCTCTCATATGTTACTAATTCCTTAAAGTAATAAATACATATTCTCAATTTGTTGGAATAAATAAATACTTATTCGTCCAACACCTTTGTAGATTGATATCGAGTTTGTATACCGAGCTAATAATCTAGGGATCGGCTATTTTGTGTTTGGTGAAACTATTATTATAATATGAACAGTGTAACGAAGAGCTAGCCTGATATGTTCGCCACCATTAGGGTGACATTTGATATAATGATTGAATTGGATTCAAGTTTGCTATCTTTTATTTTAATAATAATAATAAAAAAGATGTCTTGTTTAAGAAATTAAAAATTCTGATGTTTTATAGTTTTTTTATTTTAAGTGGATAAAGAGTTTTTTGCTAGATTTTTCACACGTTATAGATTTTAATTGAAAAGCCCAACTATTACGTCATATACATGACAATTCCCGACACGTGAGATTCAGAACACGGATTAAGGTTTCATCGACTCTACCTACACGGGTCCTCGTCAGGAAGGAAAGTAAAGTAGATGCGTACCCTGAAGGGATATATCAAGCGACACTTCCTTTTCGAAGCTTCCTAGAAGAAAAAAAAAGTGTGGTCATCCAGGTGCGTCTCCGTTGACCAAACTGCGGTGTCTTTTTAAACAGAGACGTAGAAATATGTCTCCATACCTTGCAAATTAGCAACATAGAACAAATAAATCTTACTACCCGCTCTCATTTATAATGTGATTTTGAATACAAATGAGAATAATACATTATTGGGATGTATAATTCCATATCATCACAACAGATATGAATGGACTGATGAGGCAATGAGTATTGTGCAGATTTTTTAATTACGTTATGCCGGGAACACGATCAACTTAACTTTAACTTAACGTAGCTTTCACTTAAGGTTCACTTAACTTAAGCAAACAGATGTGTGATCACGATTCACGTAACTTAACGTAACAACTTGAGCCAAATATATGCATTCGAAATTATGTATTTTGATCTGTGTTTTGTACTATTTGTAAAGTGATGATATGTGAAATTTTACTGTTACCTATCGATATAGTAATTATTTATCATTAATTTTTTTGATAAATTTAGCGTCTATTTTAGTTTAATTATTTAGTTTCAATGTTCGATCACTATAACTGAAGCTAAAGAGTAGACCTTGGTCATAAAACCGACAAATGAAATACTAAATAGCCCTGTTGACGTCACTGTCTTAATGATTGGCCGGCTATATCACGTGATACTCTTCATGTAACGTGCACTTAACGTGAAATACCTCCCAGGACATCTATTAAGTTGAGTGAACTGCAAATTAACGTTAAGTTAACTGCAGCGTGATCGCTTCCATTTAAAAACATGAGGAGAACCTTTACGTTAAGTTACGTTAAGTTGAACGTGATCCCGGTATTAGTGTGAAGTCGTTTGGTGAAATTATCAAATTATTCTGGAATTAAATGTTAAGTAACTCTAATAAATATTATAGCCTACTTTTTGGCTTGGCAGTAAGTATATTTCAAATGAATTGACCCCGAGTTTCAGGCATGTGCTACAATTTCCCTTTTCGATTCCAACTGTATTTTGTAAATGCGCTCTTGTTGCAGCGCTTGAAGGTGTTCCCTTTTCTTCTCTTCCCTCCCACACTCCCTTCAGCTTTGTTCCTTGCTCCCTTCATTAATAATTCCTCAGCGTTCCTCCCTAGACATACAGTTCAGAACGTGGCGTTCGCTGCTTCTCAAATTGGTTCTGAAAGTGACGTACGCTTGGCGCTAGACTTGTCATTGGTTGGGGGTAGTAGGGAGTTCATGGCGCAAGTAATATATATAAAAAAAAAGGGTGATAGGGACAAGAGAAGGGAAAATGCGGTTAAAGGGAGTGGGTGAAAAGGGGAAGGAAGGAAGGAAGGTAGGAGGTTAGAGAGTGAGACAAGCTAGAAGCAAACTGACCCGTCACGTCAGCTGTCTGTACCACAAGCAGTAGCTAGAAATCCAATGTCTGATGTCGTACATGTAGTTTCACTTACTCAGGGGGGGCAAACGCCAGTAAACTTTAAAACTCGCATTTTTTTAAATAAAACTGTCAATTTGGTCAAAATCAGTTGAAACTATAGGCCTAATGGTTTAACAAATATTATTTAATATGAATCTAATCTATATTTTAAAAGTGACAACAGTGATTTAATTTTAAAACACGAGAACGTATTCCAATTCTCTAATCATCGTTATTTTATTTGTTGGATTACTTTTTTATATCTTTGTTTTTGTATGCAAGAGCTCAAATAGGTATTTCTTCTTACAAGTAAAATGGTGCATTTATGTAAGAATCAAATAATTATCTGATATTTAATATTACTTTCAACTTCTAATTTTTTCTTGGTATATATTTATAAATAGGAACTAGTATTGAGTACGTTCTTTTCAATTCCAAGTTATTCTTTATCACAAAAAAAATATTCAAAATATTTTTGGCAACCTTTGTTTTCTGCGGCTAGCCACAGAATTAGGTTAAATAACTAGGATATTAATAATAAATAATCAACTTTATAATAACCCGCTTCGGTGGCCGCGTGGTCTAACGTGCTACTCTCGCAGTAACCTAGACTACCAATGACGGAGAGATCGAGGTTCTAATCTTGGTTGGGCTTATTGAGGGTGATTTTTCCAAAATAGTTTTCCAATTTCCCTCTACGCAAATGCCGGTACACTTCCTTTAAAGATAACCTTGATATTCCCTAAAAGCACCTGTGTAATTAGTACATAAGCTTATAAATCGAACGGGTAGTTTTAAGACATGGTGCTAAAAAAAAAACTCGTCTGGAACGTGGTAATTCACAAATATTCCAATTCCAATAAAATGATGACTAATATAATGGCTATTTGCAATATAATTATTCAATTTATAAAATGTAGAGTCAATTATGTTATGTTAAGTGTATCGTAATATGTTTCTAATTTGTAAGTCACTTGCTAATTAATACATACTTTTCAAAGGTACATCTTAAATTAGATAATAGAAACAAATATATTATAAATGCTCTTGGCTTTGTGCTAGTAAAATATAGCAACTGTTAGTTCCCAGAATTAGAGAGAGTATACGAAATATATGGAAGTGCTAATTAAACTACGTCACATTTTGACGACCTGTCACTATTAATTACAACTTGTACAATTAGGTTTTGATGTGGGTGAAACTATATAGAACAAATTTTAAACGAAATCTAATTGGGTTTGTTACGGGTATACCATTACTCTTGTATCATTGTTTGCTCGACTAATTGATATCAAATACAACTTTGTAAATTATCGCGAAATATATTCCTGTCCAAATTATAGAAAAGCGACACACCGGTTCTATTTGTTTATTAAATTTGTTTTTAATCGAAAAACTGCTAAAAGTGATTTATTTGGTTTCACTGGAAATAAAATATTTATTAGTTACAAAATATAGTTAAATTGGAATGTATTATTTTAAATATGATATGTGAAATACATATATTTTAATAAAATCTAAAGCTTTATACCACAAAAGCCTGACCAAGCTCACATAATATTTTATTCTGTATTTTTACCTATCATTGTTTGAATACAATCATTAGAAATATATAGAGTTATTCTAATGGTCTATTATTTATATTAATAAAGATATTTGTGACTGATTGTAAAATAATTTACCAAGTGAAGCTAGATCCTGTTTTTACTTGACTGTTTAGCACTTAGTACATCTGTCTGTCTAATCTGCGATTACTGTTAAATGCATAAACAAATATTAACGAGATCTGGCAGGGACCTTATTTGAGCTTATGCCAAACGCATCATGTTTATTTTACATCTACTGCTAGAGTGTCATCTTAAACTAAGGTAACAAATTGGTATTCTCTAAAAATATGTGCTATTGAATAAAAGTATTCATTAGTTTCTATATAGCTTCTTCATCAAGGAAATATATCTTCTTCAAATCGTAAGATAAATAATTTTATAAGATATCTTATATTTAAATCCAAAGATATGTTTCTCCAAAATGAAATCGTAAGACTTTAGTAACGATAAGAAAAAGAATAGAAGGAGATATTCTGTTCACATTACTACTCATAATAATTTCCCATTACTGACATTATAATTTAAATCATAGTAATGTGAGAAACAATTAAAATTGGACTTAAAATGAAATGATTAAACATTTCAGTTAAGATATTCTGAGAAAAGGTAAAAATATAAAATAGTTCGCCTGAGAATAATTCAAACATCAAAGGGAAGAGATTTTTATTCAAACTTCATTAATGTAATCTGTCCCTAAAATTTTCACAAATAAGTCTTGTTTATTCTGGGCTATTTAGCTAACAAGAAAGAGCTGGGAAATCAGACACACAAAATTAAGCTAATTTATACAATTTTAAGATGTCCATTAATAATTAATATACCTGCTAGATTTACTCTTAACATAATAGGGATGAAGAAAAAAGGGATGAACACTAATTCATATATTTTTATATAAATAGGGAAGTTTAGTAGAAGTAAAGTAGGCAGAACTGAGTGATCGTTATGGTAACTATTATGTTATGTATTCATTGTGAACAAAATTTAATTTCAAACGGTTAAAAAGTTAAATAAAACTAAATTAATATCGCTTATTGAATCTTCAAAACGAACATCTAAAATGATTTTTATTCTAAAGTAGTCGTCGCCATATTTGAATCTGAGCAAAAAAAAAATGGGGGAGGGAGGAGTTGAGGAAAGGGTGCATCCTTTAAGGTTTTTACTATTCTTTTATCTACTAAATTAACTCTCGCACTAGAACAAAGGAGTAGTAGGTGGTGGAGAGAGAGAGTGGGGGAGAGGGAAAGAGTTAAACCTGTACCCCACCCATAACCCTGACTTATAGTACAAAAAGTATACCTTTCTCTATGCTTATACCTAGCTGGGATTCGAGCCTCAGCCCCTTTCTCACGGATTATCTAGTGTTTGTTCATGTGCTCACTTGTCAGTTTTATACATCATCTAATTATAATACTGATTTTATATTGCGTTCTTTTGTGGGGCTGGAATACACTTAATTTTATGACACCGAGTCTCGCTATCCATTCGTTCTATATACCCGCCTCGGTGGCGTAGTTGGCTAACGCGCTAGTCGTGTTGAGCTCGACCGCCGAGGACGGGGAGGTCGAGGTTCGAATCTCGGTCGGGTGAACTGAGGGCGGTTTTTCCTAAATGGTTTTCCACTCCCCCTCCACGCAAATGCGGGTTCACTTCATCTAAGTTCAACCTTCCCAATTCCTAATCCATTAGCGTAATTAGTACTTAAGCGTATAACCCAAACGAGTAGTAAGACGTGGTGCTAAATATGGTTATCATTCGTTCTATACACGTATGTACTAATTACACTAATGTGTTAGGGATGAGAGAGGCTAAATTTAAGGTAAGTGTACCCGCATATTTGAGGAGGGAAAGTGGGAAACCATTTAGGAAGAAACACCCTCAGTGCACTCAAACGAGATTTGAACCCTGATCTCCCCGTCATCGTCAGTATCGTCAACTGCAGGTGTGACACCTTAGACTATTCGAGCATCTAGGTGGTGATATGTATCAGTAAAAATCCACTTATTGGAACATATAGACGAGTTGCAGAGGTCTTGAAACCCCGCGGTATTAAATAAGTGGATTGATCTGCCCCAGTGGTCGAATAGTCTACGGCATCACTCTCGCAATAGACTAGAAGGCCGATGACGAGTAGATTGGGGTTATGAGGGTTTTAGTTCCTAAATGCTCATCCACTTTCCCTTCACGCTAGTGAAGGTACATTTCCTCGAAATTCAAACTTTCCTTCCCCTAGCACATTAGCGTAGGTTGTTCATATGCTTGTAGCTCGAGCAATTAGTAAGAGGCCATAAATAAAAAGTGTTTGTATTTAAAAATCTCTTTCACGCCAAAATGGAGGTGATAATTTTCACAGAGGATTAAAAACCTTAGACTCTTAGTTTGTTAATTTTAAATATATAAATATTGATAAAATGACGAGTTGTCAATCGTGACTAAATGCCCCCCTTCCCTCCTTCAATTAAGTCCTCTCCTTGCGCTAAAATATGTTTCTATAGTTGCCATTGAATACAATAGTTCAAATAGCTTATGGCAATTATAGCTTATTTGCTTAATACCTTGTTTTAAACTTATCATCCTTGTCATGAACTCCTTCTGCCTGGGAATACGACAATACACTTTTGTTACTAATTAATACGTGATAATAAATAATTTATTTTAAATTGAAGGTACATTCCACACATTTTTCTAGAAGGATATATATCACTCAGACTAGGTTCATCATTTCATAACTTTGAAAGAGAGAGCACAGTTTAAAACGTAATTCATTTTTTTTTGTTAAAAATAATACATAGGATATTTAAATCAGTAGGGAAATGGTCTTTACTAAACGAAAAATAGAGTAAAAAGATACACATAGAAGGCCTAACATTTTTAAATAGTTTTGTTTGAGCCGAAGTTAATGCTAAGTATTGAATCTCGATTTTATAGTTTTCACACTAAATCAAAAATATGTAGACTATAATAATTTGTTAGTTCACTAATAATTGTGGATCCATAAATTAATAGCCAATTTGTGTGATAAGCCTTTGTTAATAAATCAAATTTTAAGGAAATTTTTTTTCAAGCCCTTCTATGAAAATATCCAGAGATCTCTGAATTTATCGTCAGTCTCCCTAACCACTCGACTACCTAGATTGTGGAAAAGAGGACTTGCATTTTGTTTTGTCATGTTTTATTGTCTTATGACGTGTTTTTTTACCTCCTCTTCTATGTCTACCGACTGACGGAAAACTTAGTCAAGGCGGTTGCTAGCCACTCTCAACCTAGTTGAAGATAGTGTAAGCAAACGGTCATTAAATAATCAAACTTCCTGGCTGCCATAATAGATGTCGCGTGTGATCAAGCGAGGTCACGCTGCGTGAGGCGTGACTACATAGCATCAGTTCCATTACAATTGCGTTAGTGAACGGATCTACTGAATGGCGATTTAAAATAAAGGTAAGAGTTTTTTTAACATAACCATTATCCCAATAAATCCATATATATGATATAAACTCATAAAACAAGTGTTTTTTGTTGTCACCGCATTTTTTTTCACATTCGAAGCACTCACAACTTCTTCCTGTCATCGAATAATTTTTGTTCCTCAACATCCTTCCAACTAAAATCTATTTTCTCCCCTTTGATTTCACAGTTTCCATCCATTGTTTCCTTAGCTTTACCCTTAATCTTTTTCCTTTAAATTTTGTATCAAAAGTATTTACTTGTTGTTTTTGTGTTAACTATACTCATCACGTGCCCATACCACTGAGGTCTGGTCTTTCCTACAACCTCAGTAAATGTAACAGTGATACCAACTTTATTCCTATTATCTTAATTTCTGATCTTCTTTTTTCCTAGTCTTCTGTTTCATCCTTAGGAAGTATTTAATTTTCTCCGCTTGGATTTTGCTGCTGTCCTTATATAGCAGGGTACATTTTTCTAGTCCATGAATAAGAATTTGTGCAAAGTAAGTGTTAAAAAAAGTTAATTTCGCTTTCTGGGGTATTTTGGCAACCAAATGTAGGTTTCCCTCTTGTGTTAGACTGGTCTGATGTAAACGGGGAGATGGGGGTTCGAATCCTGATCATGCTTCCACATTACTGCCAAGCAAATTTTCAAACTTCCAGACTCATAAGTTGGTGAAATACGGTGATGAATGAGTGAGAGAGTAGGTTTCTTCTTTAATATATAAATATTTATTTTGAATACAATATTTATATCTTATTGTTATTGTGTCAAATTCTTCCGCACTGATTCGGGGAGAGTTTGTTACAAAAAGGTCAGTTTGACAGATGATGCTAGTTTTGACATCTATAAAGTTATAGGTTGTGGTTTCTGTAATTAATTTAACTTAAGTTTTAGGCCTACCTCATTTAAAAAAAAGTATCTTAGGTGGTAAAAGATCATTGCAGAAAGTATCAAATTTGAATTGCCTGGAGCTGTCAGCGATTGCTTACATTCCTTACTCTAGAAGAGGGCCAACACGCACGGAATACTCGTTAGAGGTCTAACAAACTCCTTAAAACATTACAATGGCCAGGACAGAGTTAACAATATTGACAAGAATCAACACACACACGTAGTTCAGTAAACAGGTCCACATACACGTGTAACATAAGTGTATGTATATGTGTAAATACACTAATAATGTTCTCATTTAGGGACCAGACGTGGTTTTTACATCTATTTCAGAGTAGAGTATAAACAAAACCTTCTTGGAGTGAGCATGTATATGTCAGTTCGTGTGTAAAAAAATAAATACTAGCAATCCAACGGATTCAAACCCACCGGATACAAGAGTACGGTCAACTAGACCCCCGATCTCTAAGGCAGACATGAAAATAAGAGTTCTGAATCTTATGGCTAGAATAGACATATATAAAGATAAACTACTTTTCCGTGTTGTATTTTTAATAATATATTCTCTTCTAGGATTAAAGTAATGTTATAATCCTCTTTTGATTGATAAATGACTAACATAATAACCCAGCTTTGTCCATGGTAGCTACGTAATGGATCGTAGCAACGCTTTTATTTCCTTCAAATAAGACAGAAAAAAAGTGTCGTGATTTTATTTTTTGGACCCAGTTTTTAATTAGTTTAAAAAAATCCAAATTTTAAAGTTTTGGCTTTGAGGTGGGCTACTAATTTTTAATCTTCAGACCTTTCTGTGCTGTAGATATCACGTGACGCTCATAACAAACACACAGATACAAAAACTATTAATTTTATTACTATAGACATAACTTTCGACCTTGAAGGATTTAATAATCGATTAATAATCATTGATAAATGTGTTTGCCCCTTTTTTTTATATTCATATGTTTATAAATTTATCAAAGAATGTAAACATGCCTGATAAGATTAATACTTCTTAACAATTATATAAGTTGTAAATAGATTTTTTTTTAAATTAGCTGAGTCTAACTTTGTTTGTAGTCAACTATCAGCTATCGTTAAGTAAATATAATTCATACCTGCAACGGTGACCAAAAGGTTTAAAGGGTTACGCGCTCAATAAATTGGATGTAAATAATAGATTAAATATGAGCAATATAAGGAGCTGTTGAGGCTCAAATCCTGTCCTGATTCTTCAGGGAATGCTTATTGCCTATATTGTATTATAACTTGAAATAAGGTTGATAGAAACACATTTTCTGTATCTTCTTCCAAATATACTTTAATTAACTTATATTAAGGTCTTCTTTATAGAGATACACTAATATCTACATTGTAATTTTCACTGGGAGTTTATCGTAGCCTACTCTTTTTAGTCAAATGATGGTAGATTATCTTGAAATTCACTCTCTTCATTCTAATTAGTCTGTATTTGTGTTGAAAATCGTTGTGGTATTAATATTATTAAAATCATTATTTTATTTCAGGAACATCCGTATCTACAGACAAACTCGCACAACTTTGGGACTGCCCTTAAAATGGACATCCTTGGATTGGACTTAACATCGTGGGGGCTGGTGGTGGCATTTATCTTACTCCTCCTGTACTTCGTGGGTTCACGTGGGCACGACTTCTTCAGTAAGAGGAACGTACCCTACCTCCGACCACTACCCATCTTTGGTAACATGGGAGCTTTTATCTTCAGACAGAAGTCTTTCGGCGAACATCTGGAATCTTTTTATGTCGAGTTCAAACGTCACAAGATTGGAGGAATATTCAGGTTCAACCAACCCATCTATATGCTCTGTGACCCTGAGACCATCAAACAGATCACCGTCAAGGATTTTGATTACTTCGTCGATAGGAACCTGCCATTCTCTGAGGAGTTAGAGCCTTTGTTCATGAAAAGCATTTCAGCTTTGAAGGGTAAGTTTATTTTAAATTTTGTTTCTCAGATGATTAGCCCAAGCTAAGGATTATTATAGTCTTTAACTGCATTAAAAGTGAATGTTGAATCGCCTATAGAGCCATATTGACACTATAATTTCCTTTTAGAGGATATACCTAACATTTTGAGTCCATTTAGAGCCATGCAGGCCGTTGGGTGACATGTTCGCAATTGGTTGGTTGATTTAATAAGTACGTGTACTTGAAATAAGTGTTCACGTATTTCTTTATATCCAGGTGACAAATGGAAGAACATGAGATCCACCCTGAGTCCCGCCTTCACGTCCAGCAAGATGAAGAACATGTTTTTATTGGTGGATGAGTGCGGTAATCAGCTGTCGCAGTACCTTCACGATGAACTGAAGAAACAAGGTAGTTTGGTCAGGGGCTCTAGTAAATCTTAGAAAGCTAGGGGGAGGGGGCTCAACTGTGAACAGTCGAAGGAGGGGGGTTTCTTCCCGTATAAAATCAAACTCTGTATGACTCTTGAAGTTATTAAAGGGGATTAATTTTTAATGGGCATTAGCTTTTAATGCCTCTTTTTGTCATAAAGTATAGTAATGGTAGGAAGAGAGGTTAGTAAAATAAAACTTTTTTGGTCAACAATAAAAGTGTATACTTTATTTATACTTTATATTTGACAGGTGGTAGAGCCATAATTTTGAACGTAGACTATTAACCAAAAAGGTGTTATGTGTGACCCACAAGCCAAAGGAGGGGGGGGGGGCATTGTAGGCTTACCTACAATTTTTTTTTTTAATTTTGATGTTCTTATAAACCATTTAGATTTGTCCCTGCTTTTTTTAATCAAAATTTAAAATCCTTTATATGTTATTAATTCACCTAGAAGATTATTGAAATTTGAATATTCCTATAAGCTATTTATGGTTGAGAATATAAAGGCTCATTCACAAGACAACAGTTGTCAATATATCTTTCTATATATATTTAGCCGAAGGAAAATCATTAAAATATAAATAGAATGATAATTTAAAAGTTTTAAAGAAAAACACTATCCTCAACAGTTTGCATACAAAGTGGAACGCAAAACAACCACTTTCAGGAGGTTTTTTTTTTGGCGTGTTTTGAATTGATACCGAGCCACTCGACTGCTCGACTCTCGACTGTTTATCAAAACAATGAATTTAGGAAAGTGTCATATTATGAGTATTTACCTTCCAACACCTTTTTATAGCTTTGAAATAAATATAATAAATTTAAAAAACTGTATACCGGTGTAGTTTTTTAACTTTATCATATCAAAATAAATAAATTATTGTTATCGTGAAAAAAAATTGATCTCGAGATTTTTGACAAATTTTTACGATTTATGTCAACGCGAACCTAAAAAAGTGGATTTTACAATTCTCTCTGACCCCATATAAATATGTCTGACTGTCTGTTTGTTTGACATGACAAATAGCACTATATAATACTTTTTTTTGGCGAAATTTCGTTAAAGTATAGTTTACTGATGAGTGATTGTCAAAAACTTGAAATATTTTACAAATGGCACTAATGATTTGGTTCCAAACTGCTATATTGAGTGTGTTTAGCATGAAAAATAACAATGCCTACTTGTTTTTAACGTAAAAACTCATTCATGGTAATTTACTGTTGACTGATTTTATAAAAAGATTTTAATCTTTTACAAATAGTTGTAAAAATGTAGTTACAAATATGTAATTTGTGAGCGTTTAACATGAAAAATAACAGTGTATAGTTGTTTTTGGGGTGGAAGTTCATTTGTGAGTAGTTTATTGATAACTGATTTTTCAAAAGCTTGAAAAATTATAAAAATTGCCCTAAAGATTTGGTTCCAAATAAGTATTTTGGGAATTTTTGACATGGCATTTAGCAATATATATTTGTTTTGGGAGTAAAAGCTAATTAATGTGTGGTTTACTGATCGCTATCTTTCAAAAAGAGAAAATATTTTTAAAATTGCTATGAATAATTGGTTACAAATAGGTGAATTTTTTTAACTTCATTTATTTTTAAAATGGATCAAACGATTTTGCTTAAAATGTATATCTGGGGAGTGTTTTACATGAACATGACAAATAAAGCCGAATACTTAATTTAGGAGGCAAATTTTGTTATTGGTATTTTACTGATGACTGTTTATTTTTTAATTTGAATAGTAAAAAAAAATGGCTTTATATGTTTGTTTAAAGATTGGTATCAGGAGATTATTTAACATAACAAGAATAATTTATATTTATTTAACTAAAATAAATTAATCTAAGAGTAGCTTACTTACAAATCATTGTATAAAATTTGAATGGTTTGAAAATTAACCTTGAAGAATGAATTTACAATTGAAATCTGTGAATAATATTTAGTGATAAATAAAAATACCTTTTTATTTTTGCAAATAATAAATAATTTATGGTAGGATAAAAATAATTTACTTTTGAAAATTTAGCTTGAACCTAAAATTTTCAAAACTAAAGCAAAACAATTTTTTTTATAGGTACAGTAGAAAGTTGAAAAATTGTATTCAAAAATAAGTGTCAAACCCATCTAGAAGGGTTTACCTTTAACCTTTAAAACCTTTAAAATTCAAAATGATGGTACAAGAAATGGTAAGATCTGTAAATTTCCAAAACTAAAATTATAAAACGATCAATTAGTGAAGTAAGAAATTAAACATTTGGTGAGATGGTAAGACAAAATGCCCAACATTTTAAATTTTGAAATTACATTATTGGAGAGTGGGTGTGTGGATAGTGAAATTAGGAATGAGAAGAAATTTCAAGAATCATAGAATAGCTAGAAAAATCATTAAAGCTTTGTCTTAATTTTAATGGGTTGAAGGAAAACTAAGTTTTAAAAAATATTCTTGGATACTGGAATAAAATTAAGAATCCTTGGCTTAGTGCACTAACTCTATATGAATGAGCTATCCAGGATTTCACACAAGCTCATATTAATTATTGACTCAAAGTGTAGGTGGCGTCTGTAATGGAAAGTGGCTGTGGTATCAATGGTAGCTCATGGTAGCCGATGATATTCACACATCCATCACAGACTCTGCCTTAAGATATGTATGTGTGCTGACTACGGCACTAAGCCTGTATAGCTCATTTGTAGAGTATTGTTGCACTACACTTGATATTATCGTTGAGGGAACTGAGGTTTACTATTAATAAACAGCTTTGTCATTTTCTCGTTTTCGTGTGATCAATCTCCTCTCAAACATAGGACAACTTTCGCAACGCTGGTTAGTCGAGGTTGTCAGTAGCTCCTCCTTACACTAGCACACCACTTCCTGACATAATTGAGAGCGAGGAGATTTGGCAACAGTTAACCGAGAAAGAGCGAAGATAAAGCTTTTCTTTATAAGACACGTAGTTCTCCAAGAAATGATATTGGGTTTAGATCATGGTTCCCAGATTTAGTTCCCGTATCTAGGATTGATTTTTAAATTTAGACATAAGATACTTGAATTGGGTACACCCGTAACCTAAAGATAATTTTCATCTTAAGAGTTTCGCTATTCCCGTACTATTAATTTTACAAACGCTAGCTTACTTCCTTTGAACATTTACTATGATAATATCTTCATAGAAAAATATTAAGATAAATATTAGATTTTTTCATCATAACAGTTTTTTAGATTAACTTTCCGGGAGTATAAAATCAAAATATTTAAAAGGTACCTTTTAGTTTAGAAAACTATTTCAATTTCAAAAACAAAACGTTGATACTTTAGATGGATACAATAAATTAAGGTTCGCTCTGTGATAGCTTAGAAAAATATCAATTCAACTATACCAATCAAAAATCCTCATTTATCTTGAATGTTGCCTACGTAGGTGGGGGCAGTCTTGAACTGGAGATGAAAGACCTGTTCACACGTTACACCAACGATGTGATTGCTACAGCTGCGTTCGGAATCCAGTGTGATTCTTTCAAGGATAAGAGCAACCAGTTCTATGAGATGGGAAAGGAGGTGACGGATTTTTCTGGAATTAGGACCTTGATTTTCTTGGGCTACACATTCTGCTCCAAGCTAATGAAGGTAGGACTACTCAAATTTACCATCTTCCGAAAATGCAGGTGTAGATTATATTAGGTTATATGCTCTGCTCCAAAATAATGGTTGTAGGGACTCACTTTACCTTACTATATTTAGGTTTTACTAGAGAATTCAGGTATCTATTATATTGAGCTGTATGTGATGCTCTTAGATCACGAGGATGGGAATATTCTACCTTTTCATTCTCAGGCCTATTTTGATAATTATTGTAAATCAAAACCTGTTGGTACAGTCTTAAAGACAAATATAAGCATTGGTTTTAATTGGTAATGTAGGAAAGAAAGGATATACAATTTTTATATTTTCTTTTGTAACGAAATATAAACACATTTTGAAAATAGACTAACATACATTAATCAAAAGACTTATTTGTATACGTTAATTTACTATCATTTAGCTTGTGTTCATTGTGTGGATTATTCGGCTAACAATTCTTCAATTTTTTTCACTCTGGCTGCTGCTAGGTTTCTAATATTTCTATTTATAATAGAATAAACTTACCTTTGAGATAAGTAAGAATTCACATAATTTCATGTTAAATTATTTTTAAATGTCATCATATGTTGAATAAACATACTTGATCATTATATATGTAACCTCACCATCTATGGGTAGTTGGCTTTTACACCTGTGTGTTATGAGCTCAACGCCGTAGGACGGAATGATTCGAACTCGGTCGGGTACGAACTGAGGGGTTATTTATTAAAATGTGTACTTCTTACAAATGCGGTCACTTTCTAAATTCAACGTGCAATTCACATTATCCATTTAGTGATAAAAGTATTAAGCGTATAACCCTCTATAAGACGCGGTGTTCAAAATATTATTAATTTATTATTATAATATGTACCTCTCTGCACATTAAATGATTTATGGCAGACTGTTTATCTACCTGAGTTTCAAGAGAGTCAATTGTAGGTAAACCACTCTATTCTGCAAACACAAAGATTTATAGTAGGAACGACACAGAAGATTACTATAAAAAAAAATAGCTAATTTTTAAACATTTTGATCGAACTTAGAGTTAAAACAGTGGTTTCTATATTACAATTTTCAGTTATTAAAATAATAATATTAAATGATAATAATTCTCTAAATTAAACGATGTGATTCAAAAACTATTATTTATAATTTAAGTTGTTATCCGCTTCTCTGTGCAGATGTTGGACATTCCCTTAATGTCACGACCAGCTACCAAGTTCTTCAGGGCTCTGATCTACGAAACCCTTGAATCAAGACAGAGACTAAATATTGTCAGGCCGGATATGATCCACCTCCTATTACAAGCCAGAAACGGGAAGCTAAAGGGACATGATGGGAGCATGAATGACAATGATAAGAAGAGTACAGGTAGGGGTATTTCCCTCTCACTTTATCACGTCAGTCATCACAAGCTTAAAATTAGTGTTGGTCTCTCTCTTCCATCAAGGAATCTAGGATTCTTTATCATGTTTTTTGATAGTGAGGACGTACATGCAACCAGACACGGATTGAGGATGGGGTCAAAAGGTGACCCAACTGTGGTAGCTAAAAACCAATAAAAAACTAACACGAAGATTAATTTTTTAAATAAAATCCAAACTAATTAACTAATAAAATGTTGAAGGATAGTGCTTTTTCTATATTTCAGTTTTTTGCCCTAACAAGCTTGTCTTAAAAAAGTAAGTTTTTTATCAAACTACATTTATTTGTGTAGAAAAGTTTTATAAAATGTTTTAAACAATAATAAAAAAAATAGTAACCTATTGAACACCAGGAAAATTGTTCGACTTATTTCAAATGTCCATAGTGTTAAGATTTTTTCCTTTTTCTCAGTAAAATTAATACCTTTTTCAAAATAATGATTTTGATTTCTCTCAGTGTTAATAAACTGTATTGGAGATTTTTTCATTATTTTATGCCGTTAGTATCAATATACTTTAGGAATAGTAAATATTACAAAATCACTAACAATTGGGAAAATAGTATTCTGATTTAAACATTTAAATGTGCGAATAAATCTTGGAAGTTTTTCCGGGAAGTTTAGAATATATTTGCCCTCTACAATAGCTGGAAAATGACAAGTATTGCATTGCAAGGGAACAAACACTGTTTAAACAGTTATGTATTCTCATAGTTGGTGTATTAATTCTAATACAACCCCCACCTTCTGGCCCCATCTTTGTATGCAACCCAATTTGGGACATATTTAATTGATACACCAAATTTGAATTCTTAAAATAAACCCACGGCCAAGTAAAAACATAATCATCAAAAATTTAAGGGTTTAATTTTCACGTAAATTTAATGATAGTTATACACCTCAATTATAGAAATCAGCTAACATGAACCATATGTAAATCAACGCAGAAAGGGATATCAGTATACATATGAAGATTTTAAACTTAAGTGACATAATATATATATTTAACAACTACTTATTCTTTCATCTTAACAATCCTCTATTCAAATTTAATTTTATCATTTATAGTTAATGTCAATTATATATATAATTAATATGTTTATATAAATATCATTAATATATTTATATAATATTCAATTTAACTATCCATAACAAAATTAAAAAATGTATTTAAAATCATTATATACTAGGTACTTCAATAATTCAATAATGTTTTACTAATTAGTTCTGATATTCTTTTCATCAAGCCTTTATAACTTCTTCAGACATACTCGATAGATTTTTATTATAACACACGTCCTACTACCTGTTCAGATTATGCAATTATGTACAATAATTAATTCGCTTATGTGTTAAGGACGAGAATATGAATTTAATGATTAAGTGTACTTGCATTTGCATTGAAGGAAAGTGGAAAACTATTTAAGAAAATCAGCCTAGTACGCCCGACAAGGATTCAAACTACAATATTCCCTGTCATCAACAGTCTGGTCTATTGCAAGAGTGATGCCTTAGACCATGTGGCCACTGAAGCAGGTACGATGTATTTTAATTATGATTAATAATAAACGTCAATTAAAGTCTCTGTAACTAACTAAATACTGGTTTAGCGATAGAAATTGTCTGACGAAGATATCGCAGCTCAGGCATTCCTCTTCTTCTTTGCTGGGTTCGACACATCATCCACCCTGCTGTGCTTCACCACCTACCTCCTGGCTCTACATCGTGAGTTCCAGGATCGACTCCAGAATGAGATAGACAAGTGTTGGAACACGCTGGTGGAAAAATCAACTACGAGGATCTCATGCCATGAAGTATCTGGATCAAGTTGTTTCGGTGAGTGGCAGTGATATGGCGCACTTATTGACAAGTTAAGATTCTATATTGGAATTACCTTTGTATTCATTTATGAAAACGTGCGCTAATTTCTAAATATACTTCGAATCATTGGTATATATTTGATGATTCGTAATTTTAACATTTTAATAGAATGATAGTCGCGAATAGAAATAAAATTTAAGCATTGTTTTGGAATTATTTATAGAATATATTTCGCCATATAGGGTATTTTCTGAATCCACCAATTATACCTGTACACGACATACAAACTAACTAAATTCTTTAATAATTAAAACACTCATCCATTCATCAATCATTACAAGAGCCCCCCCCCCCCCCCCTTCACAAATGATACATACCCACCTCAGTGGAGTAGTTGGTACGCGTAGTCGTGTGAGTGACCGCCAAGTATGGGGAGATCAAGTTCGAATCTCGTGGATGAACTGGGCGTGGGGTTGGTCTTTCCTAAATTAGTTTTACACTACCCTCATGAAAATGCGGGTTCACTTCACTCAAATTCAAACCTCCAATTCTAATCCATTAGCGTAATTAGTTACTTAAGCGTATAACGAATGGTAGTAAAGGATTGGGTGTAAATATAATTAATATAAATACATTGAATACCTAAATTTTTGCCATGCCGGAAATCAAACCTGTGATCTTAATTCAGTAGACACATATGCTTAGAATTTGGGTAAGTTTTTAAGATTCTTATGTACAAAGTTGGTCTAAAGATTGCACAAATAGCTAGTTGAAGACAATACATCTGAATTCACAGATGGTCACAGAATATCGAACAGAAATGCAAATCAAGAAAATCCCTTTAAAAAACCTTTATTTATATACTTTTGCATGAGTATCTAAAGTCGAATTTCGGAGATGAGTATGAACTATACACTTATGCTAAAATATATTGGAATAACCTAAATTATATTTTAATTCATCAACTAAATTTGGAAGTGCACATTCATCTTCGAACTCATATTAGGTAACAATTGCTATTATTATATTTTTTCCTTTACTTGGTGAAATGGAGAACAAATTTTGAGCCTTCCCTGTTTACAATATTGGTGGTTGACAAAGTAAAATATATTCTTCTTGAACAGTAATGTTCATCAACACTATGATTTTGTGTTTAACATTAAGTGTTCCTCATTGGCTAAGACAATTATCCACATTGGATTAACAACATCTTTCAATCAGCGTAAGAAGTAAGATTCAAGATGTTTTGAAACTATTAAGATCTTAACAATAGTATGATCCAGCATGATGACCGAGGAGTATAAGCACTAAAATCACATTGTCTTTGGACACAACTAACGAGAATACCTCGTTCAAGTATCAGCCTTGTAGAACACACCGGTTTTCTATATTAATGGTTTGACTATCGTTTCTAAAACAAATTTGAAGATATCTTATCTAAGGCACCATCTTCATGACTTCTATGTGATCTAATCGCTAACATACTTCTTTTTTTATAGGTAAAACCACAACAAAATCCAATTAGTAATATATATTTAGTTGACTCAACGGTAAGATTGTTACTATAAAATTTTAACAAATGTCTAAGCTATAAATAGTGATTAGAGGATTTCAAATCACTAAAGTTGACGAGCTATAAGGGGTGAAACTTGTTATTTTAAGCTCTCCCGTGTACCATTGTGTGACATAATAGACAATTTCACTGGATATTTTAATAACTTTTTCGTAGATTTTAAGTATATACATATTATTCAAATACGAGCACATGGAGCTTGGAAATTATTAAAGAATGCCATATTTCCGTAAAATTTATTTTATAAAAACAAACACGGCATCTGGACGTTCTACGAATCTAACAGGACATGTAAATATATAAATAAACAATTGGAGGTAATATATTGGACCCTTACCAGTGCGGGCTAATTAATCCTTTCAATTTTGTTGAGCTGGACAATTTTATTTACTAAACGGTGTTTCGCGTACGGAGGCGTCTTTGTTGTGTTCAAGCTGGCGCCTCTAGTAGCAATCAGGAGAACTAGCGTGTGAGACCAAGACAAATAAGAGCGAGGTAATATTGAGGTATACAAATTAAATATCTATAATTTGTTGAGAAAAATAATTTTTAATGTATAAGCAGTGTAAAAGTGATAAAATTACATCATTTTTAATCATTATGGTTACTTTATTTTTTACCCAATATTATTTGTGTTTATCTCATTTTGTAGTTAATAATGCCAACCATTTCGAATTAATTATTTTTTATTCAACCAAACTATATTCGTTAATTCTATTATTGGGTCCAAATTGAACACTACAAATATATAGAACTAAATAGCCAAAGCTATTATTTATGCTTTTAGTGGGAATTACTCCATCTAGATATCATATTCTGAAAATGATAACTACAAATATATATTTGAAATGTTTATTTAATTAAATGTCTAGTTTTCACTGTACCGATTTTAGACACAATACTGAATTTGAGAACATAATAGCCGGATAAGAATGATTCATAATCCCAGCTAGAGACACATCCAGTTAAAGCGGACGTCTACTTTCTTACCGGGTCGGTATTGTTGGAATGGGCTCAGATTGTGCTACTTGCTATATATTACAAAAAAAAACCTGCAATCATATGTTCAATTTCTTACCAAGATGCTGTAGGATCAAAAATCTTAATAATTTTCTCTGTCGAATGACCTTAAGCTGGGCTTGTCGAGATTGCGAGTTTAGAACAGTAGGTTTGCAGTTTTTACAGCAAAAGATGTTTTCCTACAAAATAAATAAATTACTTCTCCAGTATAAAAACAGAGTTTCATTTTCTTCACATATTAATCCAAGCAGATCGTACCTTTCAAGGGTGTCCTGGAATGCTTTGATAACTTTTCTCTTTATTTAAAAGGTTTTATCAATAAGTGCTAATATACCCTTGAAATATTTTCAAAAATGCTGAGATTACTGTGTGTAAACAATCAAACTTTGTGTTTCTACTTAGACAATATGTTATTTGATGTTGAAAAATATTTCTATGAAAAGTGAAAAATGATTGCCCTTTCCTCACATCTCATTTCATCCCACCCTTAACACGGCTTTTCAGGTTGCTATGAGCAAGACACAATATTATAGATCAAACTGGTCCCGAATATATTTTAAAGGTTTGGTTTGCTTTCTAAGAACCAGTGGTGGTTTGTTAAGATGGCTTAATTATTGAAACTCTCGTGGAAAACCTCGAAGAGGTTGAGATTTTATTAAATAACTATGTAATAGCAATGGAGAGGATGGTAATTACACTGTGGGATGTAAATTATCCCTACCAATTTAGCAGTCAGCTTATTTTGTCACTGTCACCAAACCACAAAACGTTTTGGTGGTAACACCACAATAAGATTAATCTTGCAACGTAATCTCCGTCTATCCTAAACGATGACAGTATTAATTAAACGAAATATTTTTTAAGGTAAACATTGTATAAATATTAAGAGTAAATAGCCAAAGCTATATTAATGGTAATTACTTCAGTTAGATATTATATTCTGAAAATTGAAAAATGACTCCTGGACACGGGAATCGAACCTGGGACCTTTGGCTTAGTACGCCAATGCTCTAACCACTGAGCTATCCAGGATTCGTCCCGTGCCCAGGGTCATTCTTCACTCATAGAAAAAATAGATTGAGTATATATATTATATAAAATTATGAATTAAATTTATTTAAATTAACTTATACAAAAACTGAGAAAACTTCGTAAAAAGACAGCTAAGGCTCACATGTTTTTGCGTCCATCTGTTCGCCTCTAAAGAATCCTTGAGGCTGTACCCTCCAGCGGTTGCAGTGGATCGTCAATGCTTGCGACCTTACACCCTCCCGGGCACCCAAGTCATCATAAATAAGGACGAGGTTGTGTGGGTGCCCATTTATGCGATACACAGGGACCCTGAGAACTTTCCAGACCCGGAGGTATTTGACCCGGAGAGATTTAGTGACGAAAACAAGAATAATATCAAGCCGTTCACCTACCTTCCTTTCGGAATGGGTCCCGCAACTGCATAGGTAAGAGATACTGTATTATATTATATAATATATTATTTTTAAATCAAATAATTTTTATTCCAAACTTCATATTTCAATTTGATTAGATTTTGTCAAACATCAAATCTTTTTCAACATATTTTTTGTCAGAATTTTGTCTAATTCTTTTTATGATTGTAAATTAACTTTCAACTATTCAATCCACATTATTTGCATGAAAGCAATATTAACACACACATTTGTTAAAGTCTTATTATTACTTAATGAAACACCCCTTACTTAAAATATAAGATTATAGAATATTTTCTAAAATGTTAAAATTGCTAGAGATATTTTCAAAATATTTCAATACACAAAAATAATCATAAATAAACAACCATTGTTTTAAGGGCTGATATTAAAATGTAAAAAAAGCCCAAATAGTTCCTGAAAAGAATGAACAAATGCTTCAGTTGTGGCCCCAGGTACATACAAACTGACAAACCGAAGGACAAACATACTTTACAGATACACTTTTTTGTGTTTGGAGCCACATCAAATGTCAAATTTGTTTCGTTTTTTTAATAATCTATGATTTTTGTAACACCATTTTATTCTACACAAAATAACAACTTTTTAATGAAACGTTTTCTTATTTTACATGGATTTTTGGAGATATTTTTATCTTGCATTTTTTATAATAATTTGTATTCAATAACTTTTTAATACATTAAAAGTGTATCGAAGTTAATTTTCACATTTTTTCACGATTACAATATTTTCTCTTTGTATGATAAAGTAAAATATATAATATGTTTAAAAAGAATAAGGCATTTTGTAAACAATACTATTTTATAATAATATGGTTATCTTAAAACTTATACATAAGCGAATTTAATATTTTTAATATTAGCAACATTGACATTATAATTACCTACCCACGCATATGGTCAAGATAATCAAGTTTGGTTTGCTAGTCACGGGGACATCAAGTTTGAATCCCGGCCGAATGTAATGAGGTTCATTTTTCCTAAATAGTTTCCCACTATATTCCCATGAAAATGCGGGCACATTTCCTTTAGATTTGCCTCTATCATTATTACAACAATAGCGTGATTGGTACTTACACGTAACCAAATGGGTAGTGGAAAGTAGAGGGATAAAAAATAAACAAACAAACAAAAAATTCCCCTCTTTGGGGGTCTCTCGTAGGAAATAGTTTCTGATGGTTGTTCTTTTGTTAACCAGGTGTAAAGCGCTTATCTTGGTTTTATAAGATTTGAACATATTTTTTTATAAAAATCACTACTATTATATTAGCAACAGGCCCGCTACAATTTTACCGTTGAATCTCTTTTCCTAACTCAACATTTCACAATCTTGTAATAGCTAAAAAGCCTGCTAAAATTTTGTGAACGATTTCAAACTTTTTTATAGTTACAAATTAATGTTTTGAGTAAGTGGGCGAGTTGAAATAATTAGTGGGTCAAGAATAGTGAACCTACTTACATAAGATGCAAATTTAATATCTGGCAGTTGATCTTTTATTCAAGCTGCTCTTTCCTCTTGTTAATTTCAAGTAAGATCATACAGGTAATAAATAGTAAATATGTTTGCCTCTTTTCTTGGATGGTATTTACTCAGCTCATTCTAATGAAACGTCCTATTTTTCCCCACTACCATATTTAATGTAGGGAAATAAAGGCTAATTTTACAATCGGAAGTTTTACAAGCTTCATCTGGAAGATGTATATTACAATTTAATATTATTGGGTCAATGACATACAATTAAAACAGTAGTAAAAGTAAAATATATAATTTCACGCTATTATATGTGTATGTGTACACCCTTTAAGGGAGGTTCAACAAATACCAAGGGGGTCAAACATCTACCAGAGGGGGTCCAACAAATACCAGGTGGGTCCGAACCCCTGGACTCTCTCTTTCTACTCCCTTGTTTTCCCTGTATATTTTACATACATTCTACCTTCCTCATCCTGACCCTATTAGCGTGATAAATACATAGCAGTGTAATTAATTGTATCATTCTTGCCAATGTCTGGAAATATGTAAAGCATTAATTTCAAAACATCCAGTAGAATGCTGATAATTTTGTCCAGGCATGAAGTTTTCTCTAGTGGAAGTTCAGGCACTCTTGGTACATCTTCAGAGTTGGTCTAGCTTTCAGAGTGCAAATAATACTTTTCTAATGTGTATAATGCTCTTTGTTATAAAGGTATGAGATTTGCTCTGATGGAAGCTAAGATAGCCCTGGTACATCTTCTGCATAACTTCAACCTCCGACCTACCAGTAAGACGCCAATACCACTCCAAATCTCACGGAAGAACTTTAACTTGACTGCCGACGGTGGCTTCTGGATGAGCATTGAATCAAGAAAGAGATCTTGAAAAATCAAGGTTTCTAGGAATTTATAATTTTAGTTTTCTCACCATCAACTCAACGTTATAACATCTGTAATACTTACAAATATTGATTAGAAGGAACAAATAATGAGAATATTTTACAATTTTAACAAATTAGTTTATTAATATTCAAACTAGTCAATAGGAAGTACATAGTATTACAGTTAGAAACTATTCAAACCATCCATTGTTTAAACATAAGAATATGAACTGATACAATTATATAAATAGCTCGAAAAAGGAGCATTAGATGTGAAGCACCTAGGTACACCCTATAATCCACACATATAGGTCATAGGTGTGAATAAGAAAGCTTGTAGCTCGTTAAAGCAGGACCATTACAAACTCCTCAAATAGGATGAAAGACAGTAACTCAAGGCAATATAAATTAGTGGCGTTAATCAAATTTAATTAAAAATTTACTATACATGATTTTAATCCAGCCTGCTGACTTAGACTTCCAGCTACTGCACTTAGTAAAAATTATAAAGAACTAGGCCACATAAATTTAGTCCTAATTTAAGGAGCTACAAGGGAGGTAATTAGCATGAGCTAATTAGCGTGAGTTAACTCCACAGAGAGTTAGACATTATAACGTTATAACTTCTTAGAAGCAAAACTATAGTTTTACAACCTGTACAAGGCGAACTACCAGGAAACTTGTTGCTACTGATACTATGGCCGGACTCTTCCTAATTAGTACTGCCTGAGCAATCAATAGTATCTTTATTCTGTTACCCTACTAACGGGGCAATATTACTAGACAAAATAGAGATACTTTTTTTACTAACTCTAAAGGCACCACAAGAGGACCATACACAATAGACAAAACCCCGTGGGCCACTACTATGGACAAGTAGCACTTCCACAGGCTTGCGAACCGCAAGCTGGTACACAGTTAGACACATCAGAGACAAGAGTCAGTTACAGACCCAGTTAGGTCGTGAAACTTAGCAATAGATAACCTGGTATAATCCATTATTAAGTTCTATTCTTTAAACTAGCCGCAGAATGGTCATATAGTCTATGGAGTCTAATCTTGACACTAATATTTGCGACTAAGCCTAATAGACATAGAAAGGTAGTACATAAAGCTATACACTTTGTCATATGGGCATAGGGAAATAAGTCAGTAGTACTGAGATACAACAAAGACTTATCAACACTAAACAATAGAGCTCAAGGCTCAACTAAATAAACAATGCTTTAAGGGCATAGAAAAACAAGTCAGTAGAACTTATATACCAAAACTGCGTTATATGGACTTAGAATAACAGAGTTCAAAGCTCAACAAAATATTACGATATCCTCAATACTTATAGTATTCTCCGTAGATTGATCTGCAGCGAGGAGTTGACACAGACGCCTCAACCCTTGCAGTCTTCAGTACGTCGTCCTAGCAGATGCTCGTGAATATCTTCCAGCAGTTCCTCCGACGAGTGGTTACCATAGAATAGATATACGTGAACCAAGGACAGGCCTATTTATACCAGTGGCACTAATAAAATTTGGCAAAGTTTTCTCCAAGTACGAAGAGCTAATAATCAGACTTCACGCTAGTCGAACACTAGCGCTAGCTGAGGACTGTTGGTATCTTCTGGAATGAAGCCTCTCTAATTTACTCATCGTCTGGCTCAGGTGTTAGATGTGTGCGTGTTGGTCTTCCAAGACGAGTTGCCTCGTTCGCTGGGGCAACTTTTGATGAGAATTGGGCGTCTCCCGCTTGTGATGTTGTAGTGAGTCTATATCTGCCACATATTATTATAACTTATCAGATCTGGTAGTAATAGTTTTAACCTTTTATAGGGATTAATTGTTTACATGTTAAAAATTAATTAACACTTTACAACTTTCTCCGATACATCTGGAAAGGACTAAATATACAATCTTTATATTCAATTGCGTGCTAGATGTATGGCTTAATAGTAATTTTTAAAAGGTATTCACTGTAGTTGTCGATTTATGTGAAAGCGAATCAAAGAATAATCGTAATCCATGTCAAAAAAATAGAGCTTTAAAGGCTAACTTAATCAAAAAAAAATAGGAAAATATTGTTTACTTTATGTATTAACAAGTTTAAATTAAATTAAAAGCCTAAATAAGATTCAAGTAAAACATATTTACATTTTTGCTAAGATTCTAACTGCCTAGGTAACTTTAAACGATCCAAAAAACCGATTTATTCATTTATTAACTTTGTACCAAAATAAATTTTAAAACTAAAATCCTACTTCGTAAATTAAATTAAATGGAAAAAGCCTAATAAATATTAATGGAGAAGTGTTAAATATTTTGAGTAAAAAAGATTTATTTTTAAAAGTGCGTAATAAATCAAAATCATATAACTATGTTTGTAAGTTTTTTCACACAATTGTTAACAGATTTTTTAATCAATTTTCAAACCCACCATTACTTTTCCAAATGTATGTAATGTATAGCTAATGATTATATTTAGAAAATGTAAACCTGTATTTTAAAAGCTCAATAAAAGTGATTTATGCATTCACATTATTTATATTAAAGGTGATAATTTTTAAAATGTGTCCAATACAATATATGTTATACAAATACAGGAACTTCAAGATGACTAGTTTTAGATATGTAGGTGATCTGGTGGTCTAGGAGTAAGGTGTCAGACTTCTGTGCTGAGGGTCCGGGGTTCAATCCTTGGTCCCAGCACAGATTTATCTGATAGCCAAACCCTTCCTTCACCTCTGACAAGACGTGTATTAATCACAATTTGTGAATGTGTGGAATGCCAGGTCTCCACCGTGGTTCGGATTCCACGTTAAACTGTAGGTCCTCCATTTCATCTCACAATCACCCTTCCATTACACATTAGCGTAAGTGCGTACAACCCGAACGGGTAGTAAGACGCGTTAATAATAATAATTTAGATATATGCGTGCTCTCTCATGATATGCTACAATTTCTCTTGAGTACAAAAAACTCAGCTTAGTTACTACTACTTAAGGTCGTTAATAATGTTGTCTTATTAAAAGGGGTCATGAATAAAGCAAGTTTAATAACCTACGGAGTATAACGTAGTGAGATTTTGCAAAATATCTAGGATACGTCCACATGATCGGGGAAAGAGGAAGGGAAAGGGATATTTGTTTTAGTTCGGTTGTCTCTTCTCGACATGATTTTCCCCCTTCCTCATCTACAGTGAGACAAAGAGCCTTGTCAAGGTCGTTCCTAGCTCCTCTCAACTTAGTTAACATTCAGTAAAAGCAAGTGGTGAGTGGACAGTTTTTTTATTTATTTTTCCGCCTTGCTAGATGTGATGAACGAAGGTTACGTTATAAGAGGCGTGGCTTCACCAACACGATACAACTATGAACTATTGAAGCTTTTAAGTGCGTCATATGTTTTGCTTCTCTGTTCGTGAGTGGAGCTAATGAAAGAGGCACTCCACATATAGGTAAGTCATTTAGTGAGATATAATATAAACAACGTTATTATTCTAAGTACTTGGCTAATTTTTGAGCAATAGACAAACAACTCTTAGTAAATGTCCATATATTAGCTTGTATTCTCGCGGGTGAGTGAGTAGAGAGGAGACTTTGAATTAAATGGAGATTAGATTGAATAACAGCATAACTCACACACGTGACTTACTGATGAGGAAAGTATAATTTAGAGGTGGTGTAGGCTTGCCCATATTTGTATGGAAGAAGAGTTGGAAATCACATACAAAATGCCCCTTCATATACAATGCTGGGATTCAAATCCCTGGCTCCATCTAATCCTCCAGTTAGACTAGACGATATTGATGCCTTTGTCAGCTAGCCCATCATTTTGAGTTCGTTAGAGCTGTAGCCTGTTTTTGGTTGGAGGAACGGCTTGGGAAATTCAAACATACCTCTTTGCAACCAACATTGATAACTTCTTAATATAATATTTGTTATTTTATTGGCATTTATAATATCTATCAAAAGTGACAGCTGCATATCATCTGAATTCTCATATGAGTATATTATAATTGTTTTAGTAACTTTCTTCCCACTAAAATCAGGATATAGTTAATTTGTAGGATAAACCATGTATGTCTTAGTTAATTGTTTTGACTTCTGCTTATTATTTTAATTTATTTTTAGTACTTTCCTTTATTACTATCTGTCCACGCATATGTATTAATTCCTCTAATGGTTGTAGGGATTAGAAAGGTTATATTTATAAGCCGTGCAGGGAGGGAGAGTGGAAAACCATTTTGGAAAATACATCAGTACACCCAACCGAGATTTGAACCTCGATCTTCCCCGTCACCAAAAGTCTAGTATACTGCGTGAGTAACGCCTTATACCTTGCGGCCACCAAAACGTGTATTTTGTTTAGTTAACTATATATTCTCTTTTTGCATTTTAAAATATGTTTTAAAAAAATGCAATATGCAATATTTGTACAAAATTTGTCTTTGTGAAGTCTAGTATTTTCAAATCTACAACATTTAAACATGATTGATTATTGTTTTGTTGTTGCAAATATCTCTCAAGTTTTTATCTTCTGAGATAATCACACATGATAATATTTGAACGTCTAATATGTTTGCTATTGTTGTTTAGAAAAAAAAATGTTTGCGTTGGCTTTTATCTTTATTTATCCTTATCTATCGGATTTCATTAAGAAAACATCAACCGATCATGTCTGCAATGGTGTATATATATATATACAGTCTAAGCAGACGTGCCTGCAATTGACTGAAGTAATTAATATCCATGCCGGGTGCTTTATACTGGTTTTCTACAAATTGATGATTAAATTTAAAATTTTCATCCTCTCCCTGTACTAATACTCTGACTAAAAACCTCACAAGCCCTTAATCCTAATGAGTCTTAAAAATATCAAGGGTGTTAAATGTACGACGAATAATTAAAAATTGTGTATAGACTGATTACCCTAGGGTGTTTTTAAAAGTCTATCTATACCCTGATCTTGATAGAAAGACCGTTCTGAAAGACCTTTACTATACCAAAATACTACTATACAGCGGTGCACGCGAATCGCGTAAAAACTAATACTTGTGCACAAAAATGGTAAAACAACTCATCCGAGGTTGGTAATATCCTTACACGAACTGTGCAGTAAAAATTAAATTCATAATGACTTTGTCAAAATCGATTTTTTTTTATTATTTAGTACCGCGTCTTACTACCCGTTCGGGTTATACGCTTAAGTATTAATTACACTAATGGATTAGGAATTGGGAAGGTTGAATTTAGAGGAAGTGAACACGCATTTGCGTGGAGGGAGATTGGGAAACCATTTAGGGAGAAAAAAAAACAGTTCACCCGACCGAGATTCGAACCTCGATCTCCCCGTCCTCGGTGGTCTGGCTCAACATGGACTGGCGCGTTAGACAACTACGCCACTGAGGCGGGTAATGGAAACTGGAGGTTAGGTTAGGCTAGGTTAGGTTAAGCTAGTTTAGGTTAGGTAAGGCTAGTTTAGGTTAGGTTAGGTTAAGGGTTAGGAGTTGAATGGTATTATAGGTTGTTGCGAAATTCATGTTCACCGGCTGACAGGTATATTTTATTCCGCAATTTAAGTGCGCCCCTATACATTAGGATTCTTGTAGGAAATATGGCCTTAGAGAATGGTTTTTCTCACCAAAACCAGAGTAGAATAAGATGTACTTTTTTCTTTTTATAGCACTGCATCTTACTACCTATTCGGGGTAAACACTATGCACTTTAATACTAGAATAAACACAAAACTCAACCACCAGGGAAGCAATTAACCAACGATTTTTTTTTGTCCAAGCCAATAATCGAACCCAGGACACTTAGTTAAGTATATAGTTGTGCTAGATAAACAAATATGGTCAATTTTATAGGCAACAAAAACTCCAAAATTATCGTTGACTTAACAAATTTCTTCTCATCCTCATTTATAATTTTAATTTTATTTATACTTGAGACTTAAGATAGAATGGAAGGAGACGCGAGAAAAGGCCAGTGTTTTTGCAGTTTTTATAGCAAAACATATTTTTTTGGCCAAAATTAGTAAAATATTGTTCAAATACAGACATAGAATTTAATTCTCTTTAAATGGTGACCTCAAAATTTCTTGAATATCTGTCAAGAGTGTTCTGGAATTTAATGACAACTCTTTCTATTCATTTAAAAAGTTTCCCTTACAGATATTCAGGAACTGTTGATATCACCGTATGAAGAAAATTAAACTCAATTTTTGTACTCGAGCAATATTTTTTTTGCCAAAAAGATGTTTTTCCATAAAAACTGCAAAAACACTGGCCTTTTCTCGCGTTCCCTACATCCCCACCTTAATAGGATATATTCGATCATGAGGAGGACATTTGGAGAAAATTTAGCCACACTAACGATAATAATGGATGTGGAAACCATAGTAATGAATCACAGTTGGAAACCAAATCCGGTGCATCCAATTGAGATTATAACTTCAACTTCACTGTCATGGGCAATCCAGTACAACGCGAACCTAGTAACTCAAACAACGTGGCCACTGATGCGGGTATCATTATAATGGAATGTCATCCAAGAAATAAGAGGTACATTTATCGTTGACAGAGGCAGTTTGAGGCTCTAAGTCTGTTCGGGTAGCCATGTGGAGGTTTTAAATATTGTTATATTTAACTATAATTTGCCATGCTTTCTCAAACTTAATTTAAAATCGTGCCAATAAGAGTCATCTTCCACATTATATGTACTTAAATTAGTGTAAATTTCACTAAGAAGTGTTATCTTAAAATTAAGGCAATTATTTAAAAGGTTTTTGCTTTGAGCAAGACAATTAAATCCTTCCAAAAAGCTCTCAGATACTTTTATGAGCCGAATCTTGTTGTGTTTAATTAGAGGTATGAAAGAGCGCTTTATTAGCACTTTGTCCTAAAACCTTTAATTCTAATTACATGGTGTCAGCCCGAAATCGAGCACTATTAACCGATAGGTTAGGATAGAGGGTGTCATGTGATCAGCACAACGAGCCCTCCGGCCGTTAATCTCAGTTTTCTATACAAGAACCACTACTTGTTCATTCAAGTAGCTCTTCATTTGTCTTCACGAGGCTGAGTTGACCCCGTTCCAGGCCCATTGCTTCACAGAACAAATTCTGAAAGCGCTGGGGATCGAACCCAGGATCTCTGTATCTGTAGCCAGGAACTCATCACCAAACCACAAAGACGGTCATTCTATACTTATTTTAATAACGTTAGTGAAATTGAGATGATAAAGGTAGAATTAAAGTAAATGTAACTACATTTTAGCGAAGGAAGAACTGGGGAACCACTTAAGAAAAACTACCTTCAAATCACCCGGCTAAGAAGTAAACCTAGAACTACCCGCTGCCAGAAAACCAGACTAGATGAGTATAACAATTAGTTCGTGTACCCACCTGAATGAGTTTTTTTTTAAAAGTTAACTTTAATTCTAGTCCCAGACGTTAGTGACGTATCTCTTGTGTGAGGTGTCTCAAGAAACAATAGCCAATAAATCAAGTGTGAAAAAAAAAACTTAATTAAACGTTTTAATTATAAAGTCCAAATTCATGCTCAGTGTAAAACTCTTATTCTCGTCGGAGAGAAACAAATATCTGTTGAACGTCACACATTCTTTACTTTGTATTTTATCTCCATCTGATTAAAAGATTAAGCCGTTTTTAAGAATACCAGGAGAGCGTGATGATAGTTTTAATTTTAGAAAGAGATGAACATTTTCCTCAATGGCAGCTTGTAACCTGTTGAGTAGGTGAAGGGACTGGGTTGGGTGAGATGGTACCTATAAACTATAGGTTTTATAAAAATAAATTTTAAATTGAGTTTTATATTTTTTAATGTATTACAACTTTGCAATTGTAAGTTATTTTGTGTCTCAAAGATTAGTATGTGATCATAATTGGAAATTTATTCTCATGTAAGATATCTTCATATTCATTTTAATAAGAAAATGAGAGTTTTTATTTTTATTTTAATGTTAAACAGTGCCTAGAAACTAATTTTAGTAAGAATAAGTGTAACGAATTTCAAGGGCTTTTTTCCCTTCAGTAAACTACCCTTAGATTTAGATGTCTAAGTGCAAAAAAAAACACCATCTGGTGAACATTATGAAAACCGTAAATATCAAATTTTAGCCCAATCGGTAAAATGGTTTCGGCTCTAGACCAAAATACAGACACACAGAAAAAGACAGCAACACAAAAATAACTTTTTCGGTTTGATTGGGTCATGAAACGTCAATAACCAATAAAATATCGAATTCAATTTTGTTGACGATTACAATACTTTCTCAACCCGAGTGGCACGAGAAAGTAAAAACAAAATCCACATGATAGTTTCATTTTAAATCCTAGTAATACGTACATATTCTTAGATTCTCAAAATTTTAAAATTTAAATATCTCTCTCTCTCTCTCTCTCTCTCTATATATATATATATATATATATATATATATATATTTATAGCCTACACATATTTGTTTTAGCACCACGTCTTATTGCACGTTCTGGCTATACGCTAAAAATAAATACTAAGCACATAGTAACCCTGTTGTTAAACGTAACACTGAATTATTTATATTTATATATATATTTTATATATATATATATATATATATTTCATTTCAGAATTAACTACCATCTTCAAATAGATTCGTCTGACAGTGGGCGTTGACAGATATTAGCACCAGGCCATTAGGATGGGCCTTCTTGGATTGGACTTAACATCGTGGGGGCTGGTGGTGACATTTATCTTACTCCTCCTGTACTTCGTGGGTTCACGTGGGCACGACTTCTTCAGTAAGAGGAACGTACCCTACCTTCGACCGCTACCCATCCTCGGAAACATGGGGGCCCTCGTGTTCAGACGGAAATCTTTCGGCGAGCTTCTGGAATCCCTGTACATCGAGTTCAAACGTCACAAGGTCGGAGGGATGTTCAGATTCAACCAACCCGTCTACGTCCTCTGCGATCCTGAGACCATCAAACAGATCACCGTCAAGGATTTTGATCACTTCGTCGACAGGAGCGTTCCATTCCTGAGGATTCGGAGCCTTTGTTCATGAAAAGCCTTATAGGTTTGAAAGGTAATATTTATTTAGTGTTTTGTTCCCAAGGTGCTCTATATAAGAGGTTTTGGTTTAATAAATAACTACTTACTCTCCCTACAAGCATATTTGAATACATTTCTTATAAATGGTATCTTAATGATCCCAGTTATTATAAGTATATGTGAATAGCCCTGACGCGTAATATGTGGTTTACGTAAAAACAAATTCTAAAAAATAAACATAGAATACTAACGATGGGATGCTCAAATCCTCAATTCCTATGGTATTATAAATTTGTAAAAATCTCAAAAAATATCTTTTATACTTATAAAGAATTGATATAACAATTTTAAGCAATTATTGTTGATAGAAATAATATATACTCTTTTATGGTTGGCATAAAATAAACAAATAACAAAAAAAGGACTAATATATTCATATATTTGATTTACTAAAAAAAGTTTTCTCTTTGTTGATAATGGAGTAGACGACCTCAGTGGTCTTGGAGTTAAGTGCTTGCTTCAGGACTTTATGTGTGTAGGTTCAAATCTAGCCTGGGTTGACTTTTATTTTAGCTATAAAAATCCGTAGAGCAACTTCATTCGAAGAGAAAGTAAAGCCATCAATTCCATGTCGATTGTGTAATGTAAAAGAAACCTGGAATATATGTGAAAAAATAGCTATCCTGGAAAAATTATAGGCCCTTTCACGCTCACTCAAAGAAATTCTCCTGTACTGAGAGAGTCATTCGATTCAGAAAGTACAAGTTAAATACCTCAAATAAATTAAATGCAATGATTGTGAAGTGGGAGACATGACAAAGAAAAATAACACTAATACTTAAACAACGTTTTTTAATTTAAATTAAATTTAAAATATTTTATCTTTAACCATTTCGGTGGTATAGTGGTCAGAATTCTTGGCTACAGAACCAGAGGTCCTGGGTTCGATTCCCAGCGCTTACAGAATTTATCCGTGAAGCAGTGAGTCTGTAACGGGGTAAAACTCAGCCTCGTGAGGTCAAATGAGGAGCTACTTGAATAAATAGGTAGCGGCTCTGGTCTAGACAACCGAGATTAATGGCTGGAGGGTTTGTTGTGCTGACCACATGACACCATCTACCCGCAAAGGTCAGCTCTATCAGCGATAGTGGTGGCGGTGGCCAATCTGACGGTATACTTTGATTGCGGGCTCACGCTATGTTTTTTTTTTTTTTAGTTTCACCTTAGTAGAAATGGTACATCTTTAAATATTTGAGGATTCTAATTTGTAAACAAGATTTTAAAGTAAATTTTAAGAAACATATTCGAAAAATATAGGATTGAGCCCTTGTCTAAATAGTACAAATATGTGAAGTCAAAACAAACATTGTGTTATTTATTTTGTTGTTGTCTGAAATGAATCGCGTACCAGTACCATAAAGACCTCTCAGTCCCCCCCACCCCCCACAATGACGTCACTATCGTCCTTGACCTCGTTGAGGTGGGAATATTTCTCTAACTGGTATTGTCCGCCATTGTTTATCTGGCCATAGTCCAATGATCTCGGACAATACCACCAGAGTTAATTCGCTTATTTTGAACTTCGTGCAAAATTGAGCTATTTAACGTGTACTTTCTGGACCAATTTATTACATCAGTGCACGACCTAACAACTAACTTAAATTGAGAACAGACACAACTTCCAGCCCCCAGCCATTAATTTATAACTGTGAAAAGGGAGCCTTTCATCTCACCAATGATAAATTTTTTTCTGCCCTGCCAGGAATAAAATCGGGGTCCTTCAGCTCAGTATACGAACACGTTACTGACTGAGCTAAGGTGTTGGACATAATCACAATTAAAATAATCCTACCCACACTTAAGAGCAAGCGTTCAAAGGCATTAGGAAATTATTAGTGACAGCCACCCCGTACTATGCTACAAGTATCATTAAACATACCTCAATTAGCTTAACAATATTTTTTGGGTATCCCAAATTTAGCTAAAATTTAATATAATTTATTTTAACTGAATTGTAGGCCTTTATATGATCTATTTATAGTTAGTGAACCTTCATGTTATATTCCTACTTATTTTTAATATTTACCTAGTAGTAAATCTCTGATCCGTTGTTGATCTATTTCGTAGAAATCCACACTAAATATCCCCAATTATTTCCTATTCACATGACACCAATCTCATTAAAATTATGTTAGATAAAATGTATATTATGTTGGTATCAGTGAGCTATCTCTCTAGTCATTACACTCTGTTTCATTCCCTTTATGAAAACGAGTACTACAACAACGTCCTTTCATTCTTGTCGCAATACCTCATGGTCCCAATGGAACATTGCAATTTATGAATTTTTATTCCATGCTGGAATTTAATCTATAACTGGAGATTTATGTTTCTTTAACTTCAAAAGAGCTTATTTCTCATTCCTACCCAATTGGTTTAAACATTCGGAAAGATTATACGAGTAACAGAATAGGGTGCAATAAAAATAAACGGTACGGAGCTCCGCACGGACTTTCGTGCTCTATTGTTTAAAAATGGAGATATTTACTCAAAATTTGTAATGTAATATACACTAGTGAACGTGAGAACAAATTGCGCTATACATACGTAAAACATTTTTTGACTCACAGTTCTAAATTTTATAATTCTATTTTAAAAAATTAACGTTTTCATTTGTATATTTGGACCAATAAAAAATATCGATATTGGATTCGCAAAAGTCAACACTTCATATTAAAATTTTGACTTCCGGTTAAAATTTTCGGCATTTTATAAGGGGATGCACATCTTATGGTTATTGCATTGCTAATAAATTTCTATTTTATAAATTTTGACCAATAAAATAGGTAATTATTGACTATTGAGTCTAAAATGAGATAGATATATCATTGCTGTAACGGGGGTGGATCCAGGATGAGGGTATGGGAGGCGCGCGCCCCCCTTCAAGAAAATAAACCAATTAAATCAATGTTAAAGTCACTACTAGTTTTATTGTCACGTAATACTATATCACTAACCAGATTTAATTTTTTAAATTGTGATTGGTAGTATTAAGATTACCATTAAGTATTAAAGTGGTGAAAATAGGCATTAATGAAATTACCCAAATTTAAGTTGCGTGCCTCTCACCTTGTTGCACAAACCTTGTTTAGGTTTAAATTTATTTTATTAATTTTATAATTACTATTTCAATGATTAATAATAAATAAAGATCTTAAAAATAATTTATTTTTAAGTAACGTGCTTTAAACTAAATCTTTGAATAATACCACACATATAACGTGTTAGTGTAGCTAAGGGCCGGTATTATGACTCGTGGATAAATATTAATCTAGCAGATAAATATTTCTATCTGGTCGATGAATCAAAAGTGCGTCATTACTACCAGATAGCATTTATCTGCCAGAAAAAATGTATTTATCCAATCACATTTTTATCTAGAGGTTTAATTACCTGATAACTTTTATCTGAAAGTTAAAATGGTTGTTGCCATAGTGACGCGTGGTTTTTCATGAGGTTTCACCTATTAGAATCTGTTTTTAGGTTAAAATCTTGTTTCACGTGTTTAGTAAGCACAGGCCCAGGCTTTAACTATATAAATTTAGAACATTTAATTCACACTTTTATATAAACTGACAAGTTATTTGTAGAGTTATATTTATATAAGAACAAATTATCAAAATTTGAGTACAATGAATGACATTTTGTAAACGTTGTACCAAACTATTGACCACATTTTGGCAGACACCGAATTAGTGCTTACAGACATCTTATCTTCTGCGCCCACGTGACGCCATCTGTTTACTCGCACTCGTTTAGCCGCCATTATTTAACAAATGTTGAGCGTTGTAGCCCCTTTCCAGGTAGTAGCGGTAGCAGTAGGGCTTGCGCATGTGAGCACTAGTATAAACAGTACCAACATTGCGCTTTCTGCAAAAACATATATTTATCCTTCAGATAGCTATCCGGCAGATAAATTCAGTTCATAATACGCGTAAAAAATTAAAGTGTCTGATAACCTTTATCTGGTCGCTAACTTTAACCTCCCGATATAAATATTTATCTAGTAGTCATAAGACCGGCTCTTAGTGGTAAAATTTCGATCTAGAATTATAAATCATCAGCTATAATATAGAGTGGACATAAAATTTGATTGTTCGAAAACTGAATAATTTCATATATTTTGTCTAATTGATTGAATAGCTAAAAAATTATGTATATAATAATTGTTATATTGTTTAAACTTATTTCCCTCTTAATAATAATTAGTTGTTGATATTCTTATTATTTGCTTATAATAAATTTCAACACTAATCGTAAATTTTGAGTTATACCCTTCATTAGAGGATTATTCTCAATTATAGCGTTACACTGAGAAATTACTTAAAGATGTATCTTACTAGTCAAACGCTTTTGACCACGCATTCATTTGATAAAACCTAATTATGTTAGGACCTATTTGTAAAAGTATCTCCATGTCAATATTCCAAAGACACACATCAACACCAAAATCTAGCTCTCTATAATCTCAGGTGACAAATGGAAGAACATGAGATCCACCCTGAGTCCCGCCTTCACGTCCAGCAAGATGAAGAACATGTTTTTATTAGTGGATGAGTGCGGTAATCAGCTGTCGCAGTACCTCCATGATGTACAGAAGAAAGAAGGTAGTTTCATTATGATTTCCATGATTAAAAGATTTATAAAGACTACGGCTTATTATTCCACTATTACCCCACTATCAACTCTATTAGCGGAGCTCTATTTCTTTAAAATAATTCTATGACAAGACAAACAACCAAACGAGTAGTGACACCCTTTAAAATGGGGTTAATCCAATTTTAGAATAACATATATATATATAAAACCTTGCCTTGCATTAAATTCTTTATAAATAAATAAAAATATATTAGAGTTCTAAAATTGACATCGAGTTTCACATACTTTTCTTTAATATTGATATTTATATAATGAATAAAAATCTTTAAATAATTTGCACCTGGAATTTTTTTTAGTTTCTTTAACAATGCACCATACTTGTTTGTCTCATTTCTAAGGATACGATAATATTAGAGTAGCCAGGCTAGCTATTTGATGCATTAATCATTGGCACACAAAAAATAAGGTCGAAAACGGAATTTACATCTACTATACAGCAAAATGTGTGTACTAGTATAACACAATAGTAAAAAAAACCCATAACGGATACATTATTTTAAATGCATTAGTTTAATTTTCAAGTTTTATTCCAACTAAGATTTTTATAATTGACTTTACAGAAAGGACAAAGTTGTAATTTACTCATTTTATCTAAAAAATTAATAGCATGCCAGAGATTATTAAAATTCCGTATCTTACGGCTTCCCTTGTAATAGCTTGAAAAAGTTGAACTACACTATGCCTAACGAAATTCCCGATTGATCTTGAATGTTGCCTACGTAGGTGGGGGCAGTCTTGAACTGGAGATGAAAGACCTGTTCACACGATACGCCAACGACGTGATTGCTACCGCAGCGTTCGGGATACAGTGCGATTCTCTCAAGGATAAGAGCAACCAGTTCTATGAGATGGGCAAGGAGGCGACGATTCCTTCAGCAGCTAGATCCTTGACTTTCTTGGGCTATTTATGCGCCCCCAAATTAATGATAGTAGGAAAACACTACATTTTCATTAGAAGTTTGTATTAGAGAATTAATGTATGGATTCTATTGAACTACATGTACAGTACCTCTTAAAACTCATGAGGATAGGTCTAATGTAGCTTTCAGTCCTAAGGTTTTATTACGGAGCTTAGAAAGTCGTATAAAATAATATTGCTTTAACATTAAGACCCTTGCCACTTTCGAGTACAAATCTAAAACTTATTTTGTGGGATGGTCGGCGGGAGGGTGAAAGGCGTGGCGTGGCTTTACAACCGACCAAGGTATCCTTCCGCGCCAACAATAACAGATGGATCACGGAAACCGTAGATGGTGCTAGCTACCGGACAGGTCTTGCGGAAAAATCATACGTTTGGAAATTTCATTTTTCTCGAGAACGAGTGAAATTTGTATATAATATTTTCAAAACCTCTTCTAAGATAATGTATCAATGTTTATTCTGAAGTTTTATATTGATAAATGTCAATAATATCGATATTTGATCACTGTTAAAACTATAAAGGAGATGTGTATATAAAAAGTACAATTTAATCAACATGCTTCTAATCTTGAACAAATCGTTTCCGAGAAGAAAATTTCAAAACAATAAACCTTCTTGAAGTTAACCGTATGTTCCAATGGCTCTGCATTTCCACGCCAAATGAAAAGGGCCAATCTCCTTAAATCTCAATCTTAATTCACATTAGTTTACTAAGTATGTTTACCACACATGTAGTGAACTGCAATCAATACCCTTGCCACGCTGACTTTTCACCTGAGAGATAACATTAGTTTGAACCCCCCTCCCCACCTCTCCATAAAGGATTCGAACTTGAATATTCAAGAACTATCTAGTCGTCATCTGATCATGTCTTGGACAAGAGCTTTAAAAGAATCGGCATCTTTGTTGATCTTATGGATGTCCATACTACATTTGTATTAATGTAAAACACTTTTTTTAATGGAAAATATATTAAGGAACCTTCATTTGATTGGTTATTGCTTTATAAACAGTTTAGCATATTTAATGGATGTTTTCTAAAAAAATGTTAAGAAATACATCAATGCTAAATTTTGTAACTATAATAAAAAATATATTTAGGGTCACAAACTGATAAGGCATGGCCTTAGTCGACTATTCAAAACTTTGGTTTGAATTGTTATTTGTAAAGGGAAAGGTTAAAATGTTTAAAAAAATTCTGTTTATAGTAATATTTAGCAAAGAGAAATATAGCAAAATGTGGAGGGAGCAAAAAATATTCATGAAAATCTATAAAAGTTATAAACTTTAAAATAAATCAATTTGTATTCATTTATAATTTGATAACCATCTTCTTTGAAGTAATTTTTGATGCAATGAAAGGGATTTGAAGAGTTATTTTAAAATATAGTTTTATTCTTACAATCAATATGTTCAAATATTTGGAAATATAAACAGATAATTAAAAGGTACTTTAGAAAGTAATGATTTAAATATATTGTTGCTGTTTCATTTAAGGATATATGGAATTATTTTTAGGTATTCTTACGATGCTAAGGGTTTGAAAATGACCAAATTTCAGCCTCTGATGACAAATGTGAAGCTATTTGAACGAAAAGTAGCAGCTCCGGTCAAGAAATCTGAGATTAACGGCAAGAGGGTTCGTTGTGCTGAACACATGACACCCTCTATACGCAGATTTTGGCACTATTTTCATTAACAAGTGCCAACCACTCGGTCGGTATTTTAACTACAACGCGTTTTAATTAAAACATTAAAATGCAATAATAATTACTTAGTTATATATAGCAGAAAGTCAGTATGTGTGTGCCCAGAAGCTTAAACACTTCTAGATGGTTTAGAAAACTGAAATTTTGGACTATGCCAGAAGGATTGCCTCATACATATATCCATAGAAGTCTCACAACTGGGAAATTTCAATATACTTTAGTATATAAAAGGTCAAAATGAGTAAAATGGTTCAAAAGGATAAACGGAATAGAAAAGGCTAAATGTGGTAATAAAAGATATAATAATTTTAATTTGATTCAATAAACCAATTAAAACTAATTATTTATGCTTTGACAAACTACTTCATTTTTATTAGTACCAACAGGCAAGAAATATCAGCTTTTTAAACATGTTCAGACTACATCTCTATTTTGACATTGTGCATTAGTCAGCTTACCTTCACATTTGTATCACAAAAAAAATTAAAGATTGTTTCACTATTGGTATTATGACGCCAGTAAAATAATAGCTGGAGGAGACAGTAAGAAATAACTTTAATTAGAAACACATAATATAAATCCGGTGTAACAAAACAAACATATTTTTAAAATATAGTTAATTATCTAAACAATGCACTGCAATAGCATAAGTATATGAGACAGAAAGCAGCTGAAAGGCTCAACGCTACCTGGCTGACATTTTGAAAAAAGAATCTCATTTCTAAAACAAAGAGCAGGTAATTTTAAAACGTGATTATAGTATCTCTAAAATTTGAGGATCGTTGACTGTATTTAGCGATACCACAACCAATTATTACGATTGTGTCTCCTCTGTTGCGCAGATGTTGGGCATTCCCTTACTGTCACGACCTGCGTCAAAGTTCTTCAAGGGTCTGATCGACGACACTCTGGAAGCCAGACAAAGACAGAATATTATCAGGCCAGATATGATCCACCTCCTGTTACAAGCCAGGAAAGGAGTTCTCAGGGAACAGGATGGCAGTAAGTACACTAGCACCGGGGATCACTGTAATAGTGACAAGCTAATTTACAGTTAAGGCCTACATCATTGGTGGACAATGTTTTACATCAAGGATCCTGATTCAGGGTGGCTAGGATTTTTCACGTGTCTTTATTTCATTTTATAAATTCTATAATGCAACACATTTGCCCACTACACTAATTAGAGCTAACTTTTTAAGACAGTCAATTATATCTCAATAATCGGTAGTATATTGAGAATGCCGTTAGGGATCTTAAATATCCAAGGTTTTCTTTACTGTTGGAGCTGTTTCCGCGTTTGAAGCTTAGAGATAATTACTTCCAAGATATTCTTGATATATAAAAGAATATTTAGAATAAAGTTTTTTTATAATTTTTCATTCTAATTTGAAGCTTATAATCATTTGACTTAAATACCATCTGATAATGTCCTACAGTAATATACTTATAACTTAAAATACTTCGATCTTATAAAATAGATCCATCCTAAAAAATTAATTGATTTCTTAACTATTGAAATCCTTTATTATGAAAATAATTAATTCCTTCCATACTAAATAAAATTGACTATTAATTACAATGGTTTTATACTATTTTTACCATATAACTTCGAAATTGTTACTATATTTTGGAATCCAAATAACGTAAATATTTTTTTATTCGATTCCCATTACTTTTATCTTATTTTATTCGATTTTAAATTAGTTTGAACCTACACTATGGCTACTTCTACCTTATTTTGCTTTTGTTCTAGATCCCTCCTATCGATACCATTCTACACCAATAATAACATACAATACCTACTTTGATCTTAAGCAACGTCAATCAATGTAATATTATTTTATCAGAAACTATATTACTAATACCCACTTTGGGGGTCGAATTGAGAGTGTCATTCTTACAATATACTAGAATGCTGGTGACTTGGAGATCGGAGTTTGAATCCCGGAAGGGTGAACTGAGGATGTTTAAAAAAAAATTCCACTTCTCCTTTACAAAAATGTGAACACACTTTCTCTAGAATAAACCTCTATAATTCCTAACACATTATCGTAATTAATTGTATGCTTATAGCCCAGACGGGTATTATGACGTAGTGATACTATATATGGTTTTATATTTTATTTTTATCGATCCTATATTACCTCAATGATTAAATTATAAATATAAGTAAATTGAAATATCTCTTCTGATAAACTAAATTATCTCTGTTTAGCGACAGAATTATCGGACGAAGATATCGCCGCTCAGGCATTCCTCTTCTTCCTGGCGGGGTTCGATACGACGTCCACACTGATGTGCTTCATCACTTACCTCCTTGCCGTGAACGGTGGGATTCAGGATCGACTCCAGGCTGAGATAGAACAAGTGCTTGAAAATGCCAGTGGAAAAATCAACTACGAGGATCTGCATGCCATGAAGTATCTGGATCAAGTTGTTTCCGGTGAGTGGCAGTGACATGGATCACTTTCTGAGAAGTAATAAGTATGGATTTAATATCAAATTATTTTATTTGTTAATTACGGTTATAGACGCATCTTGATATCAAATTCTGTAAAATCAAAAATGACACCTGGACACGGGAATTAAACCCAGGACTTTTGGCTTAGTACACCAATACTCTGACCACTGATCTATCCAGGATTCATCCCGTAATCAAGTTCATTCTTCACTCATATTTTAAGGCAGAGTCTGTAATAGATGTGCGGAAATCGTTGGCTACAGTCATTAGGAGCTAGAGAGGATGTATCATATAGGCCTTGTATTTAGTATAGCACCGTATTTGAGGCGTACTAATTATGATATGAAACTGTCTCTTATGGACTTAAGCTAGTGGCACTTAAAAGTAGCATCATTAGGAAAGTGAATTTTAATTAAACTTACACTTAAGAGCAATGGAAAGAAGAGTTTAACTGAGTATTGAGAAAACGAGTGACCCCTGTGTAAGCGGTTGAGGGTCGATCATCTTAAGTTAAACAAATTGGTACTCGCTTGGAGCCTATAATTATAGTCGTATCACCATGGACATATTATTGTGGGTGATATTAGAATGCCTGTGGAGCAATATGTTTCTCAATGTAGCTACATATGTGTAAAATGAAATGGGAAATTCGTCACATCATGTAAAAAAAAATGTAGAAAGTAGGTTCCTCAAACATAGATTTAAAACAACACACACTTTTGGAGATGTCTATTCAAAACATGTACACTTTGACTAATCAGAAACAACTTACCCAGACAACTATGAATAAAATAATTCAAAGTAAAAATATTAGACGGTTTTAATGCAAGATTTAGCAACTCTTTTGTCTGACACGTTGCAAAACCATTTTCTAAATATCTGAACTCAATTAACTTACGGAATTCTACAATGATATCCAACAAATATCAAGCTACAATCAGCACACACCATCAGTAAAGAGCTTATTTTTCTGTTAAAGCTAGAAAACTCAAATTAGACACACTTTTATGGCCAATTCATCACTTGCAGGGATTGGCGACAGCCTTTTCGTAGTAGGGTATACAAAATGGACTAACATCAAATAAATACATCTTACAACGTTTTCAAATTTATACTTTCTCTCAAAATGGACATATGTAAGTCACATGGATTATAGTTTTTTAGAACTAGGAACTTTTTTAACCATCAAATAAGATGTTTGCTATTGTTATCCTACTGTACCTACTGCATTACTTGTGTTTTTCTCAATAGAGTGCTTGAGGCTGTACCCTCCAGCGGTAGTAGTGGATCGGGAGTGCTTGCGAACTTACACCATCCCAGGCACCCATATCATCTTAGAGAAGGGCGAAGTTGTGCTGTTGCCCATTTATGCGATACACAGGGACCCTGAGAACTTTCCAGACCCGGAAGTATTTGACCCGGAGAGATTTAGTGACGAAAACAAGAATAATATCAAGCCGTTCACCTACCTTCCTTTCGGAATGGGACCCCGCAACTGCATAGGTAAGAGATACAGTAAAATAATCCTGCTGTGTGTTAGTATAATTAATTGAATGTGTGTTATTAAACTTAATCCATAGCCTACAATCAAAAGTTGTGTACCCTCCTACCCTACTTTTTGCTACATTATAGGATATAGGTACAGTACAGGAATGATATACATGATTAACAAAGTTAGTTTATTAATACAAAAATAAGACGTAAGAAAGAATTATAGGTTGTAATTATTCAAACCATCCATTTTAAGATGAGAATATATATATTATATATAAAGTTATATACATAGCTCGGCTAAGGTGAGTCTGATGTGAAGCACCTAAAACCATCTTATATCCTGCACGCTTAGTTCATAAGCGTACATTCTAAATCTTGTAACTCGTTAAAACAGTACAACTCCTAATAGGACTATAGGTAATGACACAACGTTATTTGTACATAGTTACAGCGATCAAAAAGAATAACTTATTTATCATTCATGCCAGTCTGGCTTACTACAACACTTAACTTTAAATATGAAGAACAAAACCGCATAATCTTAGTCCTAATTTAAGGAGCTACAAGGGCGGTAATTAACATATGCTAGCTAGCGAGAGTTAACTCCTAATAGAGCTCGATATTACAAAGTAATTTGTTCCTTGAAGAGAAACAGATCTTATAAACCTAGACAGTGGTGAATCACCAGGAATCTAGAAGCAATTAATACTATGGCCGGACATTTCCTAAATAGTACTGCCAGTGCAATCAATAGTATAAACATTAAGCTACCCTGTAACGGGGATAATAACACTAAATCAAGACAGTGATAAAACTCGATCAACTCTATGGGTGCCTCAAACGGGCCGTTCATGATTGACATAACCCCGCGAGCCACTACTATAGACTAGTAGCACTTCCACAGGTTGCGCACCTCAAATGAGTACAGACTTAGACACCTACAAGACTGGTGTGAGTCACAGACCCTATTAGGTCGTGAAACGAAGAAACAGATAACCTGGCATCCTCCATAATTAAAACCGACGCTATTCCATAGCAGCAGCATGGTCAAACAGTCTATGATGTCTGTTTATGACCCCAATATTTGCGACCTAGTCTAATAGACGTAGAAAGATAGTCTATTATAGTGCGCCATGTGCACTAAGCCTTATGGGAATAGAAAAGGTCAGAACAATTGTCATACATAATCTATGCCATATAGACATTGTATAATAGAGCTCACAGCTCAACAAAATAAACTTCCTTGTGGGCATAGGGAAACAACCAAGTGCTACCTACAAAAACATAGTCTTAATAACAGTTACATGATAGAGCTCACAGCTCCACTAACAGAAACTACGCCTTAAGTGCACAGCGACATAATCAACTACGTCTCTCAATACTCATGATAAGTTCCGTAGCTCGAACTGCGGCGAGGATTTTATTCATACGCCACAACCATCGCGGTCTTCTCTACGAAGTCTAGAGTATCTTTGGCAGCAGTGTCTCCAACGAGTGGTGATTACAATACAGGTAACGTGAACCAAGGACCGGCTCGTATTTATACCAATGGGTCTAGATGAATTGGCCATGATTATTCCAAGTACAGAAAAGGGGGAGGGGATGGTTACACATCGCGCCACCTGACTCCGAGCGCTCGCCGACCAGCTGGCCTCTCCTGATGTGGCCCCTCACTCATTTACTCAACAACCGGCACATGAGTTAGAAGTTGGCTCGTGTTGTCTTCCAAAGCCGATGTACTACGTTCGCTGGGGCAGTTTAGGTGTTGGAGATTAGGGCGTTTCCTGATGTTGTAGTAAGTCTATATCTGCCACACATTATAAGAACTTATTAGAACTGATAACCATAGTTTTACACCATTCTGAAGACTTGACCGATTGTACGTGTTAAAATGTGTTATTTGTCATTTTTGACACGTTACAGCTTAAAACAATTTTATCAGCATGTCTTACTGAACGTTTGGGCTATACACCTATGTACTAATTAAGCTACTTTGTTGGGGATAAGGAAGTTTGAATTTAGTGGAAGTGTGCCAACATTTGCTAGAAGATAAAGTGGAAAACCATTCTAAGTACAGCCAGCCAGGATTTGAACCCCGGTCTCCTGGTTGCAACATTAACCAACAGGATCAAAATGGATTGTAATTAGCAGCATACTGACCTTGAATGACATTATAACCACACAAATAATATAACTGCTTCCTGCGAATGTGAAGTGTGGCTACGTATGCACTGTATAATAGGTAGTTTAATTTTAAATATTTTTTTTAAATATGGAAATATTGTCATCACAATAAAATTAGACTTGTTTAAAACGAAACTAACCATAAGTGATATATAATTTTTAAGATATTAACAATACTGAAATATATGAAGCCAAATAGAATTCGTATTTTTATAGCAACAGTTTGTGCAGATCCTAGGGCGCTATCACTTGTTGACCTCCCTTAAATTCTGGACGTAGTATCCGACAGATAAAAATGCTTCCAAAACTTGTTTTACGTGAACATACTTCAAGCCTTGGGATCTGTAGTGGTTCTTTTTAAAAGGTGCTACCTCTAATTATCAGATAACCCTAGTTAAATCCTATATATTATTTCTGTTTTCAACATCGCTTTTTCTCAACTAATACAAAGCCTACTGCGATGAATAAGATATCAGTGAATTAGATTTTCTACCAAATTCTGACATAGCATACTCAGTTTACGTTAAAACACAATGATTGTTTAAAATTTAAGTTAAAAGAAAAACCTATTTGTTATGTTATTTCTGTTGTCAACATTCCTTTTTCTCAACTAATACAAAGCCCACAACAAGACTACAGCTGTACAGCTACAGTAATTTCAAAAACCAACAAAAGACTAAATCTTTTTTTGGGGGGTGGGAGGAGGTTGAATATGCGAAAATTTCGTACGGGCTTACTGGTAATTATTATTATACTATCATAGTTGACCGCAAAAATGTTAGTATTTTATTATTGATCATTCTTAACAAGTTCACTCCATTTAGCCTGAAAAATAACAATTTTACCATAACTGATTACACCATGGCCTTATCTTATAAGCTTTTGCCATAGAGTCCAAGAAAGAAAAGCTTGATACTTTTCTGGGTAGACATGATCTACATACTTCACGTCTCTTAGTTAAGCCATGATGTAAACTATAAGTTTTTACGTTTTTAATATTAATTTAAGCTCGTTGATTAATTAGCCCAGCAATTATATGTATAATAGTGTTTTATAGGCCTATTAATACATATACCTGTGTATGTCTATTTGTAAACGACAAAATTAAATTAATCAGTATTGTCAATTTATATCTATCGTTAGATTATTTTATTAACTTTGATTTATTTAGACATCGTATTAATTCAGCCTTCAAACTTACATCTAGGACGCAAATAACTATTCTCCAATATACATAATACTTTTTTTTTTTATACAGGTATGAGGTTTGCTCTGATGGAAGTTAAATTAGCCCTGGTCCATCTTTTGCATAACTTCAACCTCCGACCTACCAGTAAGACGCCAATACCTCTCCAAATCACACGGAAGAGCTTGAACATGACGGTCGATGGTGGCTTCTGGATCGGCATTGAACCAAGAATGAAAACCTGAAAAGCATGGTCTTGTTTTGTAACTGATGGTTATATATTATTCACCATCAACTTAACGGTCTCCAAAAACATTTTGAAAGGGTTAACTAGACTATTATTGTATTCCCTCGCACGCCAGACGCTATACTTGGTCATTGATTCCAACTAACGATTTTTGTGCAAGAGAAATAAAGTATAAGCGTAAGCCTTCACAGTGAAATATTATTAGGGATTTGATTAAATTCATCACTTACTTATTCTATGGCATTGGGAACTTGAAAGTTTATTGTCGCTCTTAGCAAATCACACCACATATCACCATCCTGAACTATTTATATCCAGTCCACCTCATTACACCCCATCTCTTTCACGGTATATTCTAATGCTACCCTCCCATATGCTTCTAGGTCTTCCCACTGGTCTATTCTCATTTGGTTTGCCAGTTAAAACATTGAACATTGTTTTAGTTTCTTCCATTCGCGATGAGTGTTGGTTATTTAACTCATCATTATGTAATTTCCTGCTCTTTTTATTATCTTTATCTCTCTTTGTCTTAACACAGCATGCTTTCTTTAATTAAATAATATATTAATCTGTTTAAAAATGACACTTGGACACAGGAATTGAGCCTGGCTCTTCTGTCTTGGAGCACCAACATTCTAACATTGAGCTATCCAGGATTCGTCCTGTGCCCAGGGTCACCTAATTTTGGACTTATCCGTATGAACTCCATTTTCAACCTTGAGTGTATATATGTATAAATAAAATATGACTAAATAACTTTAAACAATTATGATTCACCAATAAAATTGGATTAAAAGTATAGTTATTATTTTAATCAGAATATAATTTAATTTTTAATGGATTGGCACCTTAAAAGGACAGTGACACTTGGCCAAATCCAATTAACAGATTAGTAGCTAAGTTTTTACTGTGCCAATAAAAAACAAAGGGGAAACTGCCAAACATAATAATGAAAAGTAGTAAAATTTTTGGAATGACAATATAATTATATTTGCCATATTTTAATCACATTTATCGACAGACAGCCGATGAAACTAAGAATAAAACTCAACTACAAAGGAAGATAGATAATTAATCGCGGAGGATGGTATTGTATTGAGAATGAAGAAGGATGAGTAAGATATGAAGTGTACATTGGAAAAGGTTAGTAAGGTCTGATTTCATCTCAAATTTAATGAGTGCTGACATTGGTTAGACAAATCAAGAGACCATTCCTACGTTTTGTAGTTTATTTTTTTAAAGAAGCTTGTGTTCTATAATTTTAAATTAATTATAAAAAAGTATTTCTGGTTCCTTATGGGGCCTATGATATAAACGTAACTGTCCTGGAAAATGTGTGTTAAGTGACTCCCCCTCTCCCTCTCTCACCCTTTACTCATCATATTATATTTTACGCTTCTTTTGTGTTCCACGATCAGCATACACCTCACCTATACCTCTCTCAGAGTGGCATTATACAGAGCAAACAAAACTACCTATAAACAGTTTTGGTGAGAAAATATAGACCACGGGGTCAGTCATAACTTATTTAGACGTGTTCCTAAAATATTATTGCCCCAAAGCCCATGATTTCTATCACCGCTAAAACATATAGGAATTATGTTAAATCTATCTAGCAGCAACAATTTGAGTAAACTGTAAATTAACAAATTAGATATTATATAAACAATGAATAGCTTTATACATATATTAACTATACAATAAATTTAAAATTTTATAAATATACTTATGAATTATTTAAACACACATGTTTAATTATTTTAACCACCTATATTCTATGTAAAAATCATGAATTCACTTTGTTTTATAATACGTCATTCACATTCCAAGGAGAAAATAGTTTACCTCTTCGTTTTCTACCGTGATATTATTACAATTGTCTTGAAATAATTTTGTTGGTATCACTGATTTATCTTTTGTCTGTAATCTAAATTTTCTACTCTTATTCTATAATTCATTGTTGTTTGGAGTCTTTGCGAATACTACCAAACACAAATGTTGATACTTTGATCATATTTCTCTAAGATTGTGAATCAAAACTTCAAAATAGGTGAAACGTATTTCAACATGTTTGATCTCTTTGGTTCAGTCCGTGCTTTGCTCAAAGTTCAAACCATTTGCATCGATAACAATGTATTTCGCCTTCATTACAAAGCTACTGTGGTTATGCTTGTCGTATTCTCACTTCTGGTAACCTCAAAGCAGTATTTCGGTGATCCAATTATTTGCTTGATAACAAAAAATGCTTTAAGGTCAAATTTGATAGACTCCTATTGTTGGGTTTATTCAACTTTCACCGTGCCTCGATATTTGAAAGGTAAGTGGTAATATTCAAATTGTCGATTACTCGAATCCCTTGAATTTTATAGTATTCGATAGATTCAGATTTTGTAAAAGTTAAAAAAAATATTTATAATAACATCGTGAAGGCCTAAACTTGAAATCATAATTTTAATCAATTGGTAAATTGAATATGATAGTTTGTGTAATTGAAAAAATATTAAAATCACAAAAATGGACACAATTAAATTAATATAAATCTTTTACTCAAAAATGGTAATAGTTTTGTTTTTTTATGACGTAACTTGATTAAAAAAAAAATTGAATTTTCAGACGCACCCTATTCAATTTTAAAGATACCCGTTTCAGTGATCAATCGGTCTAAGTTATTAATCTCTTGTTATACTTTCCTGCTGATGACGGGAAGATCGGGGTTCGAATTCCAGTCGGGTCTATTAAGGGTGGTTTTTCCTAACAGGTTTCTCACTCTCCTTCCACGCAAATGCAGGTAGATTACCTCTTAAATGATCCCTTCATCATCCCTACCCATTAGAGTATATGAATATAACCTGTAAATATGATACGATTTTTTTTCTTAAAAATTTTCACTCCAACTAAAATTTCGCATTTTTAAACAAATTTGATAATATAATTTGTAATCGAATTTGAGAAACATAGGATTCAACCATCTCTATACTTAAAAAGTTTTTTGAAGTGTGTGCAGTGCGTTTTTGTAAAAAGTGGTGGTAATACTTCCTACTCTAGTAGTCTTAGAAATGGATAAAGATGAATTTAAAAAAAGGCAAGGACGATATCATCGATTACTCAGTTGGTAGAGCAAGGTATAAAACCATCTGGGGATTTTTTTAATTTACTTACTATCTTAGAAGGTCTTCTAACGATATATAATGTCATATTAACAGAGGAGGCCACTTTCCAATTTATTTTGGAGTACTAACAACATTTTGTCATGGCTATGGGAATGTGAATGTTTGATGAAAATAACAGTTAATCTATGCATTCAGGAAAACTGTCAGTTATTTTAAGATATCAAATATTAACGTGTTTAATATTAACTTATGATGATGATAATAATAATAATAATAATAATAATAATAATAATAATAATAATAATAATAATACCCTAATGAAGACCTTATATGAAAAAGCCCTAAACAAACTCTTAAAAATCGACCCTAAATACTGTTACTAGGTGGCATGGAGTAGTGTCCATTTTGATAACTTAAAAAAATCATAATAAATTATGTTTATGTAAATTTTAAGGATGTTGGATATGGAGGTGGGGGGTAAGAGGCCAAGAGGAAGACCAAAGAGAGATGAGCAGAAGGGAGTAAGGCGTATGGCGGAAAGAGAAGAGAGCAGTGGAGGAAAGGAGGTGGTGGAGATGCCAATGTTCCAAACAGACCCAGTCAGTGGCTGGAAGCTGTTCATGATGATGATAATGAACTTTAAAGGAAACGGAAAATTGGCCATTTAGTCATATTCTTTCAAATTTTTAAAAATATAAATATTTTTTTTTCTTTTTTGTATATTCTGTGACAAGTAACGTAGCATTTGTTTATATTTTAGAAAGTTATGAAAATACATTTGGTTAAATGTTGCTTGTTTCTTATGCGAAACTGGCCCATTCAATTCGATTACATTACGTCTGCGTCCATACTCCTCCTTTAGTCTGACTATGAAACTGGCCCATAGGCTCAGATCTGCAGACCTACCAATGGGAATGTATTTCTATTGATACTGGCCAACGAATGTTCTACTCATTGATGAGAGCAATTCACAGGTAGAGTATAGACAACATGTTTCTATACTGCAACACTTCAAGACACGACAATAATGAAATGTATATGGAAAATTTAACAAAATCTTGTTACTGACATTTAAAAAAAATGTTTGAGAAATTCTAAGTAAAGGAAAAAGGGGTGAGGGGAATAGTACAATTTTAACTCAAACCAAGCTAGTTCTGCCATCTGTTAAAGACAATCATGAGACCTTTCTAATGTACTTTAAGATTATAGTTAAAAGAGGTATATGTCCTATTTGAATTATTTAAAAAAAAAGTATTTGCTGGGGTCCTTGTGGAGTTTGAGATATAAAAGTTTGTGTCTTGTGAAAAGTTGCTTTCCTTATTTCCTTTGAACCCTTCAAATGATTAATACTAGCGAATGTCAACGTTGGCTACTGGTCTCTTCCGACGACCCGGCTTCAAACTCTTGGAGGTTTCAGATCACCATGAGGGTTTATCAGGATCTCCAGGGGTTGGTAGCTATGTGGAAGGGGAGGACGAGGTCATCCACCACAAGTACTATCAATGGGTGTGTTTCGTGCTCTTCTTCCAAGCCATCCTGTTCTACGTGCCACGGTACCTGTGGAAACTTTGGGAAGGAGGTCGACTCAAACTTCTCGCTTTGAACCTGGGTATGTCGTAATGTCCGCAAGTGTATTATTTCTGCGCAGGACCCGTGGGATAATACACCGGTACTTTAACGACGTTGTCTACTTGGTGATTCCGAAGCTATTTTTAAAGTGTGTTTCATCTTAACTTAACACATTTAAGGTGGGAGTGTTGGGAATGCGAGTTAAGGGAATTGTTCATGCAGTTTTTATAGCAACGTTTTTTTGTCAAAATAAATAAAATATTGCTTCGTAGAAATATTGAGTTTAGTTTTCTCCATGTGGTGAAATAAATAGTTGATGAATATCTGTAAAGGATGTCCTGGAATTTAATGACAGCTTTTTCTTTTAATTTTAAAAATTTCTTATCTAATGTCGCTATGCTCATGACGGGTATTCAACAGATGTTGATATCAACATGTGAAGAAAATTAAACTCTGTTTATACTGGAGAATATTTTGTTTATTTCGTCCAAAATGTTTGCTATAAAAAGTACTAAATTAATGGCCTTTTCTCTAGTTCCTTACACTCTCACCTTAAGCACTGAAAGTACTATCACATTTATGCATTAATGTACAAAATAGAAAGAGAAAATAGAAAATTTGTATCTAACCAAGTGAGGTCTCTTTTTTTGTATTATGATATTTCCTCTCACGAGTATATACGCTCAGTATATTATTTGTACTTGTACAGCAATTACTAGGATTTCAACGTTACCCTTTCCTAGTTTCCTATTATAGATAGATATAAGCTTACGTGCATTTTTTTTTTTTGTATATACATCTTGACAGGGAGATTACTACAGGCCATTTTCATGAATAAATCGAATATCCTAAATTTTAAAAGATTTAAAACAAAAAAATACTTTTATCAAACAAACAATAGTTCAATACCCAAAATATCATTTTTTGACAATGTAAGGATATGTTTACAATTAATTAATTTATGATTTTTATTCAATGTTATATCTACTCGTATAAAACTAGTGGAATTAAACGTAACTAAATTAACAAGGAAAATTCTATCTTGACTTGTCGTGTTTTATAAGTTTTTTATATCAAAAATATTATTTGGCCAAAATACTGTAACTACAATATTGCTCCATTAGAAACGTAGAGTTTGATTTTCTTCACATGGTGAAATCAACATTTGTTTAATATATGTCATGAGCATATTGGCATTGAATAAGAAACTAGCGTATAACCCGAACGGGTAGTAAGACACTGTGTTAAATATTAATAAGAAACTTTTCAAGTGAAGATAAAAAGTTGTCATAAAATTCCAGAACGCCCTTGACAGATATTCAATAACTGTTGGGGTCACCATGGGGAGAAAATAAACTCATAATTTCTATTTTACGCGTCTAGACAAAAAAAAAAGTGTTGATATAAAAACTGAAAAAATACTGCTCTTATCTCATCTTCCCTTCAACCCCAACTTAAATCTGTTATGAAACATGGCAACAACAAGGAACAAACTTTGCGTGAAATTCGAAATTGATCCTGTCAGAGATGAGATGAGCCTACCCCCTGGTGGTACTACTATAAATGATGAGAATGGATGTGAGAATAGGACACACAACCAAGTGATCCGACAACCTTTGTCTGTATGGTTGTTCAGACAGCCCCCTGGTGAGTGAAGTATGGACTCCAGAACGAAGAAAGACAGTGTTGGGGTACCTCGAGAACTGCGGCCATCATCACAACCTGTATGCCTTCCGCTTCGTGGTCTGCGAGACGCTCAACTTCATCAACGTGGTGAGCGTCGTTTGACATCCATGGAGAATCACACTAGTGTTCACATGGTCTAAGAAGTCAAGTTTGATACCCACACGGCTTAAGACATAAATTGATTGTTACAATAGTCTTTCTAATATAATCCTAACTTACAGATGACCGTAGTCGAATAGTCTAAATCAGTGGTATTCAACCTGGGGTATGTGTACCCTCGGGGGTACGCGAAGACGTTAGGGGGTAGGTAAAATTAAAAAAATAGGGGCATATGTATAATATTTCTTGATAAACACTGAACGAGAGACTTGTACGTAAGGACATGCAATCTGGGATCAACGTTTTTACTTTAGATGTAGAATATAGAATATATACATATATTTATATATATATATATATATATAACTTGTGTTATACACTAAAAACTTAGGGGGTACAAAGTTGAAAATAAATTTTGGGGGTCTGCGAACAAAAATGGTTGGATAACAGTGGTCTAGAGCATCACACTCAAATAGACCGTATTTCCGATTACGGGGGCTTTGAATTCTTGTAGAGTGTACCTAGGGGGATATTTCCTAAATGGTGTGCCACTTTCCCTCCACACATATGTGGTTGCACTTCCTCTGAATTCTGTCTTCTCCATCTCAACACCAATTAGTGTAAATATGCGGTGCGCAAAAAAAAAAACCTATTTATACAGTGCCGTGTTCTCAGTCAACATTAGGTATTAAAATCAACCCTGTTTTCCCAGGTGGGCCAGATCTTCTTCCTGGACGTGTTCCTAGCCGGGGAGTTCATCCGTTACGGCCCTAAAGTCCTGTCCCATGTTCCGGATGGACACGACATCGACCCTATGGCCAGAGTCTTCCCCAAACTGGCCAAGTGTACCTTCAACTACTTCGGACCATCTGGTACTCCACAGGTTTGTTTCAATGGGTAAACTAGTGTAAACCTGCGTGAGGCTAGAGTTTAACGAATGGTTTTTTATTTGTCGCCTTTAATCTTGACTTGCGCTGATCGGCGCAGGGCATGGTTATACTTGTGACCTAGTTGCTGCGATCAGGAAGACAGAACTTGAATTATTATTATTAGCACCGCGTCTTACTACCCGTTCCTTCTATACACACTTACGCTAATGTGCAATGGTAGGGTGATTGTGAGATGAAATGGAGGACCTACAGTTTAACGTGGGATCCGAACCACGGTGGAGGCCTGGCATTCCTCACATTCACAAGTTGTGATTAATACACATCTTGTCAGAGGTGAAGGAAGGGTTTGGCAATCAGATAAATCTGTGCCGGGACCGAAGATTGAACCCCGGACCCTCAGCACAGAAGTCTGACACCTTACCCCTAGACCACCAGGTCACCGACAGAACTTGAAGACAGTCTTACCGTAGTGTGTTGCCAGGGTAATCAAAGCTTGTTAAGACTGTAACTGTGCTCTCACCCAATCATTCCCTACTTGATCAATCACACACAGGCTTTTTATAACTCACATGTGCATTGTTCTGAGTGGTGATAATATATCACAAGTACAATTATTTCAACTAACCGGCCCCGTGGTGTAGTGATCAGTACATCCGCCTACGAGTTTAGAGGTTTTGGGTTCGATTCCTGGATGGTGCCTTGGGTATTTTTCCCAAAACAGGGATTATCCTAATGGTCACTAGGATTTGGTTAACGAGGCTTAAGTTAGGTTTAAGTGTTCCCACTGGTTCCACACCCTCATAATCACTATCACCATTAGCTCATCTCGTCGAGACATAGAAAGAGCCTCCACGATTAGTACATTCTGCTAAGGTTTAATATATTAAACCGTACGTAATAACTTAAATGTGTTAATATTAATTATGCAGAGTATACCATTATTAAATGGTACAGAATAAAGTAGGCTACATTGTAACCTCACTGACGCCATGTACAAGAATTAAAAAGGCGGAAATAACGTACTAGATAGTTCTTAAGATGAACAAAGTAACTGGACTACTCGAGTCATATATTCAACACATTTGGGTGGCCCCTGGGCAATGGTAAATTAGTACTGGCAAATCAACAATAAAGGTGTCTTGGAGAAACTGTCTAGCTTTCCCCGTTTCCTAGATAAGCACGCATGTGTGATTTCAAATACAAGTGTTAATTCCTGCCAGGTAGGGAGCCAGTATACAGTAGCTCCATGGCTTCTTTGGTGCTGACTGACAGTTCACAGCTGACTTCTGACAGTCAACATTTAGGTATATACCTAAATGTTGACTGTCAGAAGTGACAACTGCTAAACACATGTTTTTTGCAGATCATATGGTTCGGCGTAGGGATACATAATTTGGTCTGGTAGCTTTTCAAAGCCGTCAGAGGTCAGCTGTGAGCTGTCAGTCAGCACCACAGAAGCTAAAACTGAGGTATAGCTGTGTACTAGCTGTGTTAGATACATTTGTCTCTGAGCTCAAACTTGTGTGATTATCTCGGAAACGGGGAAAAGTAGACAGTTTCTCCAAGACACCTTTTTTGTTAATTTTTACCCCATGTATTGTAATCTTGAGTCAAAATCGGTAATACTTACTCTGACATATTTTATTGCAGAAAAAAGTCTTACAACCCCCCTTTTTTACATGATGGGGGTGGGTAATGGTAACAGCACATTTAGTTTACTAACGATCAAGGTTTCAATAAGTAGTATACAAATATTCATTGTAATAACCTAAGCAGTTTTTATAATATTTCACACAACAGTCGTTTTTAGCTCTCTCTTTAGGGGTGTATACCGCCCTTATTATTCAAGATAGACGCTAGGTTGCTGATGGGAGTTATTCTATTTTCACCCAAGGAATAGCCTGCCAAAGTTTGATGCAATGTTTTAGATACACGTTATATATATGAAAGAGATCGTTCTACTGACCACATGACACCCTCTATCCGCAAACGTTGGCACTATCATCGCTTATGGTGGCGGCCGCTCGGTCAGTATAGCGCGTTTTCAGCTTAGGCCATTGAGTTTTTTTTTTGACAGATACCTCTTTTAACCATAATATAAAGTGCATCATAAAGGTCTCATGATTGTTTAGCAGATAGAAGCATCAACTTAACCAAGGGTAATGGTTTCAGCTGTGCGACGTGTATAGAACCAGAAACTCTTGGTTCGGTAGGCGGTCACGGTACCAATCGAGCTGAAGCGTAGAATCTCGGGTGCTATATAAAATAAAGTAGTAATCTGATATTAAGGACCATATCTCAAATAATACTATTATTATAGTAAAATATTACGAATGCGTTACCTCAAAACAAATGTGATTGTATTTTATTAAATGATCTTCCTATTAGAATACTACTATATTTTAGTGTTTGTATATCTTTTCTTGCTATCAGGTCATTCAAATTCTCGTCCCTTGTCTCAAACATGGTGGGTTTTTTTCGGGTTAAGCTAGTTATCTTCTCTAAATAAGCCCAATGTTGTAATGAGCTGATGAATTGTGTGTCGACCATCAAGGTGCTGGACTCGCTGTGCATGCTGCCTCTGAACGTGGTCAACGAGAAGGTGTTTGTGTTCCTGTGGTTCTGGTTGGTGCTGCTGAGCTTCCTGTCCTTCACGGCGCTAGCGTACCGTCTCGCGGTGTTTGTCAGCCCCTCTCTGAGGTCAAGACTGCTCCTGGCTCAGGTCAGGTTCATGCCCCGTACGACTGTCGGGCTCGTGGTGCACGCCGCAAGTCCCGCAGATTGGTTCTTCCTCCGACAGCTCGGTAAAAACCTCAACCCTGAAGTGTTCAAGGATATACTGGAACACCTGGCGTCAAGGTTCGCCGATAAGGGCAGCGTCGCTTGACACACTCGACCTTTTACTCTCGGTTATAAGTCCTCTGACATACCTTTACAGATAATGCGCCATTTGACTCCAGATCTCCCCACTCCAATAGTAACCTCATATTATAATCCTATGGCAGCTATGTTTACTAAAACAGTTCCCTGTTAAAGCTCAAGATTGAACATTTTCCAAATATTACAATTGAGATATTATTTTTAAGGACTACTGCACCCCTTGAGACAAACTATTTTTTTAATATTAGGTCAGTATAGATGAATTTGCCTATTTAATGGAGAATAGTCAACAAACTATGGACAGTCTTAACGTGGATCAAACAATTACTAGGCTTCTTTAAAACCAATAATATAATTAATTCTTAGTTTCCTACCAACTATACTTAAAAATGAAGTTAATCATTTTTATAAGCCACAGTGATATAATCATGTAATTTGCTAAGGTATTTTATTGATTAATAGAAAATTTTCCCCAACAATAACTAAATTTGTTAGATTCTCGAGTATGTTAAGTCTTTGGAGATTATTTTATCATCTTAAAAAACTATTTAGTTCACTTGTATGTATAATTGGTTTATTTGTGTATTATATTATAAGATTAGTTGTAATAACCAAATGTTTATAATTAATTAAATAAATAATAAATTTGAAATTATTCTAAAAGTATAATTACTATGACTAAGAAGTAATTAATAAGTATTTAAGGTGACCTGGTGGTCTAGGGTTAAGGTGTCAGACTTCTGTGCTAGGAGATCGGGGTTCAATCCTCGGTCCCGGCACAGATTTGTTTGATTGACAAACCCTTCCTTCACCTCTGAGAAGACTTGTATTAATCACAGCTTGTGAATGTGTGGAATGCCAGGCCTCCACCGTGGTTCGGATTCCACGTTAAACTGTAGGTCCTCCGTTTTATCTCACAATCACCTTACCATTACACTTTGGCGTAAGTGCGTACAAACCGAACGGGTAGTAAGACGTATTGCTAATAATATTAATTATTAATATTATTATTATTATTATTTATTTTAAAAACTAGGTAATATTATACAGAAGACAAATTATTAGATAGTTCATTTATGGGGACTGTTAAAGTGAGAATTCAAGCTTTCAATGTAAATGAAGTGAATATACAGAACAGGAGCACAAATTCCTGTAGACTAGTTTATGTAACCAAAATAAATTTAGACCCGGGAAACATGAACTGAAGAAAAATATTCGTAATTTGAACCATAACAATTTTAGTGCCATAGTCTAGTCTCCAGAGTCAACAGGTCTTCTGGCATGTGGGCGGATACCTAGCAGTTTAGGTCGAAAGGGGGATTGGCTGTCCTCCAAATCTCAACTAAATATATATCTTACATATTATTCATTAGGACACATGGTCTCCTAAAAATTTCAAGGTGTAACATATTTTGCCATAATCCTATTAATATATATTAAAAAAATTGAGACATGTTTCTATTACTTTTCACGTAAAAATTACTTTACCGATTGTGCTGAAACTTCTCGTGGATGCACTTGGAAACGTGGTTAACATAAAAGGCTTATTAACATCTATACCCACCATTTAGTTTCAATATGGCAGCTAAAAAAACACTTATTTTACCCTTTTATTTCTCAGATTCTAATCATTGTATTCTTATTGAACCAACAGTGAAAGGTTCCATGGTATATATTAAATATTGCACTCATTTTTAAATAAAATTACAGATATAAAACACAATTACGGGTAACTTGGCAATGGAAAGTTGAATTGTAACCAGTTATAATAATAATAATAATAATAATAATAATATATTAGTTGAAGCTAATCATTATTATTATTATTATTATTATTAGCACCGCGTCTTACTACCCGTTCGGGTTATACGCACTTACGCTAATGTGTTATGGTAGGGTGATTGTGAGATGAAATGGAGGACCTACAGTTTAACGTGGAATCCGAACCACGGTAGAGGCCTGGCATTCCTCACATTCACAAGTTGTGATTAATACACGTCTTTTCAGAGGTGAAGGAAGGGTTTGGCAATCAGATAAATCTGTGTCGGGACCGAGGATTGAACCCTGGAGCCTCAGCACAGAAGTCTGATACCTTACCCCTAGACCACCAGGTCACCCTTGAAGCTAATCAAAGGGTGAAAAAGTCCCATAGTAATGTATAGCTATCAAAAATATATACCATCTAATGAGATCTATTACCCTTGAAATTGTTTCATATATTCCTGTGATAAGTTATGTTCGCCTTAAAACTATCAGAAATATACCTTGTTGAACACCTTAGTGCGAGTACACATAATGAATATGAATATTTAATTGCAACAAGGTGTACACTCCACGTGAGTGAACCAAGTGTCTCTTTGTGACTTGCTTGTCTGTACCGTGATGAAGAGTGACATCCTACACGCCAGCTTCATTACCACAACGCGTTTGTCTTCACCCATAAAGCTCAAATGTCACTGTACGCACTCAAAATAGAGATGTAAGCCAATTAGAGCTTCTAATTACAGGATAATAATACAACACTTTCAAATAATGTGTCAATGTCAGAAGAGTGGTTATCTTACAAAATGTTCGTGGTCTTACTAAACACATCGAAAGGTGGCGAAAGAAGTGTTGAAGTAGAATGGTGTGAAAATTTTATTTTAATTTAGTAATATATTGTAGGTTTTTATTTGGAACACATGACACTGCCAAAATGTTGTGGAAATACTTGACACTATACCCAGTCAACCTGCCGTAAATTAATCACCGTAAATAAATGATACACAATTTTTCCGACAGTAAGTTATTTGGCCGTATTGGTTATCGAAACTGAAAAACTCTGTAAAACTACGTATGTTGCTAGCTAAATTAAGGTGCCAATAACAGTTCAACCTTTATAAAGTAGAGATTACTTAAAAATATTAAATTTACCAACAAATTCATCCCAAGTTCATTTTCACAAATATATATTAAAATATATTGTTAAGATATTATAATTTAAACTGTTTGTTTAAAATTAATTAAAATTCATTTGGTGATTCGTTAAAATGCCTCTAAATAAAAAAAATTGTTTATTGTTACATATAAAAATATTTTTCTCCTTTGAATTTTTCTTTTCCCCCTTTAAAATCAACAATTTTAACTAGAAACTAACCATAGAGGCTTAGCCTATAAAACTAATGCCCACTGTATTTTTTATCTTAATATTTATTATTTGAAAACCTAAATAAATCTAGTAAACTTTAAAATATCGTCCCAAAGTAATGAAACAGCGCTATCACCCACCCCTCGATGCCAAATATTTTTCTAGTGGCTCCCCCAATATTTAAATGCTATGCGCTACCAAATCACACCATACCTTTTTTCAACAATTCCGGAGTAAATATACGAAAACCTCAAATCCATCAATTGTTTACAATATGCAGTACCTTTTAGTGTTATTAAAAACACGTTCGCTCTCTTCTTTCGAATTCATTAGACCATTTTAAAATTAAAACCCTCCCACATACATTTTAGCGAGTCCAACTCATCAAATGAAGTTCTCCCTACACACATTCCCCATTCATTTCTCCTCCTCCCCCCCGCTTCCAAACTCCCCATCCCCGACTCCACCCCCTTTATTTTGTCCATGTTGAAGGACCAGAACATAGCCCCTGAGGGGGACAGGGCCGAGCCCTCGGGGCAAGGAGCAAGAGGGGGCATGGAACTTTGTTTCATTCATCTGTCCCACACTATTCTCCTTCAACTCCCCCCCCCCCCCATCCCCTTACGAACCCTCAAAAAACCTCTGAAGGGTGGGCTTCAAACTAATGTGATTGTTAGGGAGTGCTTACCCATCCCTGAACTCCCTTAGGAATGTACAGATATGAACCTCGGAGTAAAATAGGGCGGCAGTGGTACTCAAGGATGAGTGAAAGGATGCTCCATCTAACTGTGACACATTTCACTGCTTCGTTGTTATCAGGTTATCTAAAAAAAAAGTTACGCTATCGTAAAAAAATATGTGTGGTGTCATGGGACATAACATGTTTCATTTAAAGTTTAGTTTGGTTTCTTATGAGATGAATGGATTTTTTTATTTTAAATTATATATTCAAATAGTAATGTACAGTACACAGTTTCATGCATAAAATGCAATTAGCTATAGTTTGATAAATAATATAAATATATTAACATAAAGAGTACAAATTTAAAGTTTTATGATTTTGTAATTTTTGATGATAATCGGTGGTCGTGTTTAAAAAAAAACAGTACTATATTTTTAAGTATTTTCACAAATTATTAATTCCTTGCTTGGCTAAACTTGTAAGCAAAATAATATTTTTAATTTACATATCATGAAGTTTGCTGTGCAAATAATATTTGTTGTGTATTTCTCTCGACACCTGGAGAGAAAGTATTGTGATCGTTAAAAAAAATCGAACATTAGATTTTGATAAATGACGTTTCATGACCCCCTGAAACCAAAAAAGTTGTTTTTGCAATGTTGTCTGGGTTTTTTATAATATCTCCCCGAGGGGACCCTATAACTGAAGGGTAAAAATATAAAAAATAGATTTTCTTAAACTCGTTCTAACGATTTTGATTAAATTTTATATCTAGTTACTATTTATAGCAATAAACAAGATGGCAATTCTCATTTTATTATAAGAATTACTTTGAGGTATTTTACATAAGGAAAATTTTCAAATTTGATCATTTCTTATCAACTATTTGAGATTTAAAATAACTCATTATTGTAAAATTGTAGTATTATTAAATATGAAAATCTTTTATTTGAAATAAATTTTTATAAAACCAATATTTTTTTTAGAAATAAGCAGATATATGTACGTTTTAATTAAGGTGTTTGAAAATTAATTTGATTATTATGACCTTTAGTAAACAAAGATGTTTCTCTTTTCTCAATTTTTCTGCAATTGTGTTCTTAAAAAGTAGCAGTGTATGTTATTAAATTTGTGTTATTTGTGTAATGTTTCTACAACAATGTATATACAATATATATACCTATTTTTTTAACGAGTTTTTAGTAAATGTTATTAATATAAGATAAAAGCGAGAGAAAATCATTGCGGTGCGCCGTTACCATTGATTTATTTTAGTTTAGAGGTATTTCGACACAAATGAGCCGTTAGTAGCAGAAATTAGAATAATAGTAATAGAATAAAGCTATCTAAGGCCGAATATTTCAAATACAATATCCTTATAGTTTCTGTTAGAAATAAATCTGATAAATAAATTAAATATAAGACAAAAAAAGAAGAATATAATAGGCTGAGTAAGACAACTATATAAATTTACACTCTAAATGTGTGGTGAAAAGGGAATACCACATTTCTCCAACACTCTTAGATTTTTTTTTTGTTGCTTTCCTTTTCCAATTTTTAAATTATTTCATTTTTAAGGGTGATAAAAGTCCCCACCCAAGCTGCATGTTCAAGAAACTGTTTTTTAGAACTTACAAATAAATAGTTTCTGCAGTGTAAATTTATTTAATAGTTCTATATACCTTTGTACAAACAAAATAAACTGTCCGGTTATGGGCTTTATTTTACACTATCTATAAATTGTTAAATTAATTTAATTTTATTTATTTTTAAAGTTATGAAAACGTTTCAAACAATGAGACTAGTATACATTTGTTCAAGTAAAATTTAAATTGACGATTATTTTTAAAACTATATCTCTTGCCCTATATAATTAACCATCCAAGTTTTTATAATAGTAAAATATAAAGAGATTTTTTTTTAGAAAATAGCTTCTTATATTTTCTTTTGAATTAATTATTTGGTTTGCTAGTCTTAGTACTTCTAAATAAATCACAACAAAATTTGTGCAGCTATTTTCCTTTATTTTATTTTAAATTAAATACTTCAGAAATTTTAGCTACCAGTACCAAGTTGATGAAACATAAACATTTTACTTTACACATTATTTTTATTTGACTTACAAGATGTAGAGTTCAGACAACTAGAAGCAAGGATCGATGAACCACAATAAATGCATTTAATGACGTATTTTTATAATAAGTAATAATAATTGATTGTCTTAATATATTAAATATTTATTAATTTAATCTACAGCAATCATATAACCTGCATAATCGGTGCATGTTCACACACATATACATAAAAAGATGGTCGAAAACAATTTTATCTTTTAGCTCAAGATCCTCATAGGAAAATACTTCTTCCTTATGCCTGGCCTAAGAAACATTGACGTTATATTATTCCAATTTTTGAAAATGAGGTTTTACATTTTGAGCTAAAACATTCTAGATTACGTTTGATTTCATCGCTTGCCATGATTCGAATTCTTTAAGTAAATATGTATGGCTCTAAGTCTATTTTCAAATTGCGAAACCAATTTAATACGCTCAATGTAATGAGCACACTTTTTTCTATATATAATTTAACCAAAGTGCAATACTCTGTTTTTTATTTTATTTCAAAGCTACACTATTCCGGATTTAATAGAACTCGCAGAAACTCTTAAAAAATATGCTCCTATTTCTTAAAGTGCGGGTTGAATGTACAATAACATTCGCTTTCTTTATGTAACACCGTACTCTTTAAAATTTAATACACCCTTCCTTTCCTTATTGAAGGAAGAAGAAAAATACGTGCAGCATAAAAATTTCATTTGTGTAATGGACATCGCATAGCATGAAGCTAACTCACTATCAAGAAACTCCCCTTCCACAGACGTCTGAAGTCAATTTCCTCTAAGACTCTTTATATATATATATATATATATATATATATATATATATATATATATATATATACACTACACTACTACTACACCTACTTACTTGACGTTACCGGTTCGATATTCGCTTCCTGACTTCCTTCTCCTACCCTGGCTGATACGTGGCTGGGTAGGATTAAGACGAATGATGGTCACTTAGCGTCAGATTAGCGTGGTTTGCAGTGTGATTTACGCAACCCTTACCCCCTTAAGAACAAGACGCGCACACACATGGGGTAGGTTTTTTTTATCCACCCCTCTCTTTCTCTCTTTCTTTCGCTCTCATGTCTTGTAGACATTACATTGCCTTTTTTTTTTTTTAAGGTCGACGAAGTTAAAGGTACAGATAAGTCCAACTTGATAAACTATTGGCGAGAGACGTGAAGATCGTATCAGAGGAAGAATTGAGAACGAATTCTAGACTGAGTAAGCCTTATTTTATAATACGTAACACAAATGTTGATTGGATTTCTATTTTTTTAGATCTTCTCAGTGACTTTATAGCTTGAGTGGTTGACACAACTTTTGGATACCTTGGTTCAATTCTGTATAGTGCTGACAAAGATAGTTCAACTTTATATGCTCAGGACTGAGGAAAACAGAAGATGTCCAGTTGATACCTGTCTTTTCTTTCCTTCAATTCATCTAATATTTGAATCCTCCTTCCTAAACTTTTCTTTCCTTCGATCTTTTCTTCCATGACGTCATCAAACTACATTTTTTAAATAATGCGTTTAGCAAGAGACTGTTAGTGTTAGCCAAATACATTATTATAGTAAGGAAAAGGAATTTATCCAACATTTTAGGTGCAGCCAATAGGTTTTTTTTGCATCTCTTATTACTCTCTGTCTCAGATATTTACACTGCAGGGTTGGAATAAGAAAAAGATATGTTCTAAAATATATAGCCATATTTTCGTGTAGATAGAATGGAAAAACATATTTTATAAAACACTTCGATACACTCAGCTCATTTCGAATCCCTATGTTAGTACCTTCCCCCTCCATTCAGCGGTAACTATATTTTTAAACAACAAACTAACCACATCTTAAATAACGTGGAATTTATGTACGTTGCATTGCATTTCTACGCTTCGGTGAGATCCCTTATTAAATATAATTTCTTCGCTGCAAAATATAAATCTAGTCGAAGTGTTAGGTGATAATGGCATACAGTTGAAGTGGACACTTTAGGAATTCAAGTAAAAGTCAAGTTTTTTTTAATAGCAAAACTTTTTTGGCAAAAAAAATATTTGCTTTAGTACAAACATATCAACAAACATATCAACAGTTGTTGAATATCTGTCATGAAAATAGCGACATAAGAAGACAAACTTTTTAAACTGAGAAAAAAATTGTCACTAAATTCTAGGACATCCTTGAGAGATTTTCAAGAACTGTTGATATTACTACGTCAAGAATTTTTATTTATTTATTTTAGTTATTTAACTTGCACTTTCTGAACCAATTGATTATATTAGTACACGAAAATGTCTATGAATGAGAATGGAATGGCTTACCAATTTCGCCGGGAGAGATATTTTCACACATCCTTTCAGGATTCTTTTACAAGCCACAATTGTCATCTGACCGACGGCTTTACTTTCCCTCAGATGGAAGCTGTGCTACGCATTTTTATCGCTCAAGAAAAACTCATTGACCTCAGCTGGGTTTTAACCCATGAACATCGGGTCTAGAGCGAGAACTTTACCCCACGACAACCATGGATGACTGAAATAATGTTACTTAATACGTTTCATATAAAATATCGACTCTACACTAAATCCTCGTCTACATTATGTGTAATCCATTTTCTTTTAGTTCTTATCGTACCTATATTATTTAACATATTTCAATTTGCTACAAAAATTCCCTTTCCTTAAACACTTGATATCAAGCTAAACAATGGGAAAATCTAATCAAGTGTTTAAAATAATATGTTACAACAAATTGGGTAAACATAGTAAAGGTTTTTAAATATTTCTTATTTAATTTTTAGTTAAAATAATCGTAAATTCGTGCTTTTTTTTCTAAGAAAGTGAAAATAAGATACTATTAGAAAATAGCAATCGCTACCTTTTCCATCATTGAAGCTTCATTTTCATTTCTCAAATAGTTGTTTATTTATATTGTTAACTGTGATTGATTTTATGTAACTCTCCGTGGCAATGGTCCTTATAAAGTTGAAGTTAAATTGGATTATAAACTACTCCTGTGGAGTCTAATCTCTTACGGATATTGTTTACAGCTCTATTTTCACGTATGCATAAGTCATGTTACATGTAGTTATCACTTTTATAAATATAAATATGTTTAGCTTATGAAATAACACTAATTATCTATTAAAATGGTATCATAGTTGACCACGAAAAAAAATTGGTAAAGTTTATTCTTACCAAAATCACTACACTTAAATTGAAAGGTAGCAAGCGTGCCTTACTTTTACCGATATGGTACAACCTATATGATAGAGCCATAAGGCGAATGGCCTTTTCATTTGGCGTGGAAATGCTGGGCCATATGAACAACCGGTTATCTTTAAGAATTTGTAATGTTTTGCAATTTTCTTTTCGGAAAAGGTTTGTTCACGAATAGACCCATGTTGATTAAATAATACTTTTTACATATTCTTCTCCTTTATAATTTTAACAGTGATCAAATATCGATAAAATTGACATTTTTCAATAGAAAACTGTTGACTTCATAACAAAAAATAATAAAATGTAACAATTAATAAACATCGATACATTATCTTAGAAGGGGTGTTGATAATGCTAACATTAAAATTTCACTCGTTCTCAAGAAAACTGATATTTCCAGACGTATGCTTTTTCCGCAAGACTTGTCCGGTAGCTAGGCCCATCTACGGTTTCCGTGATCCATCTTTTCTGGTTGGCACGGAAGGATATTTTGGTTGGTTGTGAAGCCACGCCACGCCTTTTACCTTCCCGCCCACCATCCCACAAAATAGGTTTTAGACTTGCACTCGACAGGGCCAAGGGCCTGGAGTCAATCAAGGTAAAATGTAACCTTTTATCTTAAAGCCTTGGTCCCGTTTAAGTACAGGTGGCGGGAGGGTGAAAGGCGTGGCATGGCTTCATAACCGACCAAAGTATCCTTCCACGCCAACAAGAACAGATATATCACGGAAACCGTAGATGGCGCCAGCTACCAGACAGTTATTGCGGAAAAAGCATGCGTTTGGGAATATCAATTTTCTCTAGAACGAGAGAAATTCTTATGTTAATATTTTCAACACCCATTCTAAGATGATGTATCAAAGTTTATTAATTGTTACATTTCTTATTTTTTGTTATGAACCAGGCCGTTTTCTTTTGAAAAATGTCAATTTTATCGATATATCACTGTTAAAATTATAGAGGAGGAGTTTATGTAAAAAGTATAACTTAACCAACATGCGTCCATTCTTGAACAAGCCGTTTCCGAAAATAAAATTGCAAAACAATAAAAATTCTTGAAGATAGCCGTTTGTTCCTATGGCTCTGCATTTCCACGCCAATTGAGAAGGGCCATTCGCCTTAAATGATGTGTACATGGAACCTCGTAAGGAAAACTACAATTTGATGAGAAATGTTGTTTTCTGCCATATTGGGAATCGAAACAATGACTCTTTCATCTCTCAAATAGTCATGATACCAACACAGTTTCATACCGCCTGAAATGTAGTTTTAATGTTCAAACTAAAGTAACACGTTCTGTCCTGTTCACACCACGCTCAGATCTACCAGGGTATGTCTGTCCGGACATCGGTAATAGAGTGGCAATGTGAACAAGAGGGGTAAACTGATTGGGTGACATCCACTCTGGTACCCTTGATTAGCTTCATTACCGGCATCGCACGTAGACCTTTCCAACATCCGCTCCTGTACCCTGAATGACTGTCTGTTCGACCGGGATACACAAGACACATACACTGTATGGTTGAAAAAAAACAACAAATTGTTCAGACTTTCAATAACAGCGACACTACATTTAAAAGTTCGAAAATAAAAAATCATCAATCATATAATAATAATATTTAGCACCACGTCTTACTACCCGTTCGGGTTATACGCTTAAGTACTAATTACTCTAATGGATTAGGAATTGGGAGGGTTGAATTTAAAGGAAGTGAACCCACATTTGCGTGGAGGGAGAGTGGAAAACCATTTAGGGGAAACCACCCCCAGTTCACCCGACCAAGATTCGAACCTCGATCTCCACGTCCTCGGCGGTCGAGCTCAACACGACTAGCGCGTTAGCCAACTACACCACCGAGGCGTCTATCAATCATATAATTTCTTATAAGATAATTGAATGACTTTTGGCCACGTTTCATGCACAGATCTATGAAAATGTGTAATCAATAGGTAAGGATGGGGAACGTTGAACTTTAGAATAACTATAACTGTATTTGTGTGCATTTCGAAATAAAAAAAACACCCTCAGAAATTTTAACACTCACCTAACGCACTTCAGTGTCCACGTGGTCTAACCCACTACTCTCGCTGTAGACTTGACTGTAGATGACGGGAAAATCAAGATTCAAATATCGGTTGGGTGTATTGAGAACGGTTTTTCCAAAATTATTTTCCACCCTCCCTACACACAAATGTGGGCCTCTCTCTCTTTCTATCTCTTTCTCTCTCTCTATTTATATATATATATATATATATATATATATATATATTATATAACATGCACTACATATTACTATTTGTTTGTCTGTTTGCACATTTTAACTAATAGATAGAAATAAGTAAGGCATTACTTTAGATGAAATATAAAGGTATATATTATAATATAAATCAAGTAATTGTTTGATTGAATAACATTAAAGTTTATCGTTTACAACTATATATTTAAAATAATATAGTTAAGGTTAATACATGAGAAGTTCCCGTTTTCTGGTTCAAAATAAATGTAATTGATTAAGGTTAATCGTTATCGACAGATACAGTTCTAAAATTTATCTCTCTTTAAAAAACTTGAGAATACAATCAAAGATAATCTATATCAAACCATAAAATTATGCCATTTGAAATTGGAATATAATGTGTGGATAAAGAAAAAATCTAATATGTTTTCGGAAGAGGGTGTTTATTTTATAGTACGTGATCACCAACCATCCAGTTTGATAATCCACTATGATAATGCACTAATTACAACTATATAATCCCTACACTCTCAATATTGCGATTGGTTATGCTTATAATTGTGGTTCTATACTTCTAGGTGTCCGGCGCTAATGCATTCAATTAGCCCAAAGGGGGAGCATAGTATGAAATATATATTTGCCCGGTTCAAAAATGAATTCTACAGCTAAGTGAATAATATCGCAAGTTAAGTACGTAGTACTAGGCATCAAATTAGTATGTATTTACATCCGATAGGTACAGTTCAAACTATTGGATACCACTAAAGAGGATTACTCTATCTATTAGACCACAAATATAGAATGATCATTTACTGACGTACATTTATTCAGCGTGATAACTATTTAAGGTGGGGTGCTAGTGAGCGCGAGTTTAGTGCATTAATTTTGCAGGTTTTATTGCATAAACAATTTTTTGCCAAAATAAATCAAACATTTTTCTATAGAAACATAGAATTTAGTTTTCTGCACATGATAATCTCAACAATTATTGTCTGTCATGAGCATGGCGGCATTTGGTGACAAACTTTTTAAATAAAGAGAAAAAGTCGTCATTAAATTCCAGGACACCTTTGACAGATATTCAAGAACTGTTGAGATTAGCATATGCAAAAACCTAAAAACTATGTTTCTATAGAAGAAATATTTGATTTATTTTAGCCAAAAAATATTTATGCTATAAAAACTTAAAAAATACTGTCCAAAGCTCACGCTCACTAGCACTCCAACTTAAGACACCACGTGCTAACATTTTTTGAGTGTTACAAATCTATGTAGTTGTTTGCAGTTCAAATGGTATTTGAACGTGGAAGGGTATATGTGTTTTTTGTAGAAGCGAGAAAGAAAATGTCGCATGCTTAGAGTACATGAACCCAAGGAAGAGTGCGAGTTGTAAAGAAGTTGCAGTTTAGGCCGTGAGAATGCATCTTGCGAAGTTTTTTGGGAGTTACCAAGGAGTAGCCTCTGGCTGTTTTATTGTGCTACCCATGTTTGGTAAAGATCGAGGAGAATTTTAACACAAATGTAGGAATTGAAGGGCATAGAAGGCCACGTGCAGGACTTAAGGGACTGTATGATGGGATAAAGGCTTGCTCGAAGTTTTTGTAATTTTTCTTGTGTGTCTTGTGAATACTTTTTGTCCACACTCTGTTTTTATAATAAATGTCCAATAAAAGAACCATTGCCTTTCACCATCTTTTAAGAACTTGCTATTTATTATTTCTCATCAAGGGATTAGGGCAAGAAAATATAACTAGTTCAAGTTCAGTCAGTGACATCTATTAGTCTGATGCAATTAATTATTGCCTTTTACCATCTTTTAAGAACTTGCTATCTATTATGCCTAATCCAGGGGTTAAGGCAAGCAAATATAACTAGTTCAAGCTCAGGCAGTGACATCTATTAGTCTGATGTAATTATTTATTTTAATTCAACTTTAGGCCAATAATACACCTACAAAACATAAATAGTTCGTAAGAAAATATATACATGAGAGCAGGAATATAAAACTGACACCTCCTACATGGTTCTGTGTGGCTTGTGGACATTTTGATGAACCGACATAAAATGTGGGCTAATTTATCTTATTATCAAGGTCGTAGGAAAACACGTTTTGATATAATTACATTTGAAAACTAATAATTATTCTACAAATCTAGCAGGTCATGTTGATAAGTATTACTCTTAATTCAACAGCTATCAATATTTGCACAATAAGTACGGACATTGTTTGAAAAAAAAAAAGTTTTAACCGTTATTTTTATCTTATGTAAACACTCAAGAGATCAATACTTATGACACACATTTTATTATGAGATTGACTTCAAAACAATACTTTAACGTCTAACACTGCTCCACACCGCCCCCAAGACCTAACATTTTATATAACACTATGTTGTTTTTTTGTAATAGTAAGAATTTTAATATTGAGTCTATTTACTATAGATTAATATAATGATAATATTGAAATTTATGAAATTCAGCCCTCTTAATATTTTCAATTTGTCACTTTTATGATCAAATGAGTTCGAGAAGCCTACACTACAGAATATTGATAGTTATATTTGAACAAAACCCATTTCAAAATATCGAAAACAAGAATTAATACAATGATTACTGCGGAATATTAAAATACTTAAATGTGTTTGAATATAAGTATTCATCTAGCTTAGTTTTGAAAACCATATTGAAATAAATATTTATTTATGTAAAAATGTGTACGTATTATAATTGTCTTTAAACTAACAAATGTTTGATGTTTTTTATTTGTGATTCTGTTTGTGTTGGGTTTTTTTTTCCAGTTAATATCGAACAGTTCATCATTTTTAGCTCTTTCTTGAATTTCCGTTCATTTGAAATCTTCACAGACAGGAAGTTGTCTTACGTGGATCGCCAAGTATTAAGCTTCATTACCTTCAAAGTGAAAATTTTACTATGATCAGTGCTAAAAAAAAATATGCACCAGGTGCATGCCTACTTAGAGTTTATCGCGAAATATTGAGACTACCAAAATACTTATTTTAGATTTCAGAGATAATAAAAATAAATGGTACGGCGCACCGCACAGAATTTCTCTCTCTTTCTATAAACTCGTAAGATTTCTGAACGGAATAATAAACATTGTATCATCACCATTCCACATAAGAACACGCATAAAATAATATACAATGATATATAATCAATGAGAAAAGAGGCGCATCTTTGTCCACCTAAGAGCATTTCAAACAGTTTAATGTCTTCCACAAGGGTCAACACTTCGTATTAAAATTTTGAGTTCTGGTTAAAATTTTAACATTTTATAAGGTGTTGCAGATCTTCAAGTCATCGCATTGATATTTAATTATTCATTTATACATTTTGACCAATAAAAAATGTAAATATTGACTATTGAGTCTAAAATGGAGATAGATCATTGCTGTGCAAACATTTCTCCAAAGAGCTTTAAGGAAAAATAACATAATTTTTTTAGATACTTACTTATATTTAATTACTCTACGGCATTGGAGAATTATTGCGTTAAGACTTAAGTAGTATATGTTTACAACTAAAGCTCACAAAATTGTATTAATATATTTGCAAATATCTCAGAAACTGTTGCTTTTATAAAAATATATGTCAAATAAAAGTTTTTTATTTCTAATAGTCCTACAATTTTGCAATGATAAGTTGTTTAGTTTCTCAAATAGTTGTGGAGATACGGAAATTAACGCTTCTGTAAAGTACCCTAAAAATAATTTTCATAGGAAAATGAAAATAGCCAGTTTATTTATAATCTTAATCAACGCCTAGATACGAATTTTAATCAAAATCGTTTGAGCAGATTTTGAGAAAACCAAATTTTTCTCTTTTCGCCCTTCAGTAAACTACCCTTAATTTTAAGATTTTATAGACACACAGACAGACGGCATTGCAAAGACTATTTTTTAGGGTTCGGGGGGGTCATGAGACGTCGACATCCATCAAAATTTCAGGTAAGTTTTTTTTACGGTCGCAATACTTAAACTTTAGTGTCCAAAAAGTTAAAAAAAAAATTCATATAATTGCGTATAGAATGAAAGTTATTGATTTTATAAAAATATGTTTCGGATAAAATATTTGTATTATACATATATATACATATTTGTAATGCTAAGTAATTTCATATCTCAAATAGTTTCGGAGCTATTATAAAAAATGTTAATTAACGCATCAGACCGGGGCCCTTAATTCCATTTTGACGAAATATTGAGGGTAGCCATTTTGTTTGGAATATTTATTAGTGTTTATAAATGAAATTTAATCAAAATCGTTAGAGCCGATTTTGAGAAAATCGACTTTTTCTCTTTTTTCCCTTCAGTAAACTACCCTTAATTTTAGGGGTAGATATCCAATTCCAAAAACCCTCGGGGCAACCCTATTAAAACCCTAGATATCAAGTTTTAGCTCAATCTGTAAAATAGTTTAGGCTCCAGTTGGAGGTACAGACAGACAGACAGACGGAAATTCAAAAACCACTTTTTCGGATTTAGGGAGTCATGAAACGTCAAAATTCATCAAAATCTCGAGTTCGATTTTTTTGACGATCACCATACTTTCTCTACCTTTAAGATAGAGAGAAAGTAAAAATGAAAAATTAGGTGGTATGATTAAATAAATGATAAGACAAAGTCTCAAGAACTTTCTCATATAGTGTACTAGCTTTTCCCGCAGCTTCGCTTGCGTAAATGTCAGTTTAAAAAACATGTTCATTAAAACAATAACGTTTCTAATCCTATAGTTTTTAATTTCCCGTGGTGACCTGGTGGTCTAGGGGTAAGGTGTCAGACTTCTGTGCTGGGGGTCCGGGGTTCAATCCTCGGTCCGGCACAGATTTATCTGATTGCCAAGCCCTTCCTTCACCTCTGACAAGACGTGTATTAATCACAACTTGTGAATGTGAGGAATGCCAGGCCTCCACCGTGGTTCGGATTCCACGTTAAACTGTAGGTCCTCCATTTCATCTCACAATCACCCTACCATTTCACATTAGCGTAAGTGCGTATAACCCGAACGGGTAGTAAGACGCGGTGCTAATAATAATAATAATAATTTCCCGTGAAGAGAATAAATCACACATAGTGTCAGGTAAAATTACCTCAGAATATTTGTATAAATTGAAGGAAATAAAGTATCAAAATTAAAGGCAAGGCTTCTTTGTAAGAGAAGTTAGTGGTTCTATCATCAGAAGTGAGAAGTTACAGATTGCTAATAGAACTATCATGGGAACATGCCACTATAGTTGTCCATGTGAAAAACGATTGCCGCGGAGATCGATGCTTACCACCTTCAGGGTTTGTCCTTGCACCGTGTTGATGGTCATGGCTGCCGTCATCGGTAGTTGGGGTATCCGTCATACTCATCAACGTAGCGCTTTGAAAACTCTTCGGATACATTTGCCGCACGCATGGAAAGCATGGAGACAATCGATTCAAAAGTCCTTATGGGACATGTACCATATGTTTGAATGGACTTGAATGCAGTTACGGGCCGATGTTTAAATTACTGAATCTATATCCTCGGGTCTGATTTTTTTCGTGGAGTTATAACAGTAGATGCACTTTTGGCAGTCCTCGCTGTTGCCATCCTACAGTGTACATAAAACACTTGTATTTAACGTCACTAGTTAGCTCCTTACAGACATAGATAATTTTAAATAGGTTATAATCTTTCTAGATTAATTCAACATGAAATTTAAAAAAAAACTGCATTCTAATATATTTTGTTGTTCCCTAGTTATAAACGAACATATAAGTATAGAAACTATCTTTATAAGGATCTGTGAATTCAAACTAATCATTTAAACTAAAATATTTCTCTTTGGATTTAATATTGAAATGTATTGTGTAGTTACTCTTTGGATTTGGCGATTTAGCTAAGTAAGTTCTAATTTCAACAGTATAGTTCATCATTGATCCCACTCTTTAAGACAACATTTATGAAAGACATCAATTTATTCTCTTTAATTCATTTGATCAATAGTTTCCCTATAGAAATCTACATGGTATAAAAAAACTGGATCGCAATCAGTTAAGTGGTTCCAGAGATTTTATAAAACAGACTTACGTACAGCCCAACACTGTTCTATAAGTAGTAGAAATTATAGCCTGGAATAAAATTTTAAAAAATAAAATGTTTTCAGTAAACTACCCTTAAGTAAATTTTTCTCATAAACACAAACACATAATCTTATTTCTCACAATAACCACTCGTTATAATATATACATTTAACACATATTGTTAAAAATTTGTAAACGAATTTTAAAAATAAGTTATTAGTAAACTACCCAAATATTATTTTTAATTTGCAAAAGTAAAAATCTTTTCTTATTTAGCATGACAAATTATTCACAGACACTCATTGTGAACTAAATCTTCAAGGCCAATAAAAATGCGAAAAATGGATTTCCTATAATATGTTGTTCAAGTGAATTTATTTTAGAAAAATAAACATACATTATCATTGATCATGAAAAATAGACCCCCAATACAAATTTTGAACAAAATTGTTTGAGTTTTTTTTAATGCAAAATTTTTTAATATCACTTAAGATTAGACTACTTATAAATATTATTAAAAAATATTTAATTACTCATCCATCTGGTGATATCGTTCGGAATAAGGAAGGGAGGAATGAAATTCTAAATGATATAGTTCAAACATTTTATTTTATTTAATATTTATTAGTATTTTGAACTTTTTCCCCCCCTTCCTTATTGAAATGCATCAACATCTATACACACAAAAAAAAAAGTTAGCTCGTTCCAGAATAGTAGAAGCCTGACGCTTTCCCTGATGGAAAAATACTGTAAAGTGTGTGAGATATGACAGGACGTTATCTACGTAAGTGAGGGGCTGTATGACACCCCGTCTCACTCAGCTCTGATATAAAGAAGGTGGCAAACGGGTGGGTGGATTGTCAAGGAGGGGGGTTTGAGAAAGGGGAAGAAGGAAAAACTCCTGGTAGTTTCCTGTTTGAGAGTGGAGACTGATAACAACATCGTCCTCACATTCTTACCGTTGAGAATTTTTCTTCAGTTCGTTAGAGTATCTTGGAATATAAAAGTATCCTTGGCTAACTTTTTAGGCTTCTACATAGTCACCATTTTGGATGCTTGAATAATAGCATAAATATTTTTAATCCCATTAATAATAAGTTGAACAGTTTGAATAGAAATATTAGAGAAATTATTACTATGACCCTTTAAATATTAAATCATATTTATGATAATATGTTTTATTTTTAAAATACCACAAAATAAAATAATAATAATAGTTTGGAGACCATATTGGTTTAATTAACTTAAAATTAAATTGAAATGAGTTAACTTTATAAAATAGATATCCAGCACTACATAAAATAATAAATAAAATAAAATATGTGTAATCTTTAGTTCCTTTTTTAGATGGTAATTAAAAATCATGCCAAATATTTATTTTATTTAGCACCGCGTCTTACTACCCGTTCGGGTTATACGCTTAAGTACTAATTACACTAATTGATTAGGAATTGGGAAGGTTGAATTTAGAGGAAGTGAACCCGCATTTGCGTGGAGGGAGAGTGGAAAACCATTTAGGAAAAACCACTCCCAGTTCACCCGACCGAGATTCGAACCTCGATCTCCCCGTCCTCGGCGGTCTGGCTCAACACGACTGACGCGTTAGCCAACTACGCCACCGAAGCGGGTATCATGCCAAATAAAAATTTTAAATGTCAAGTAAACAAACGTAAGTAGCAGATACACACTACAAAATATTTTGATGAATTAAATAACCAAGCTATTATATTTGTTGATTATAGTTATGGGTGCATCTAAAAATGATATTCTATAAATTGTAAATTGACTCCTGGATACCTCAGTGGTTAGGGCATTGATTTACTAATCCAAAGATTCTAGGTTCGATTCCCATGTCCATGTGTCGTCATTTTTTTATTAGGTGTCTATTGTTCGCATGGTTTGGTGGTCATGCAGTATAAGGCGGCCGGCTTACAAAACTTTATTTTAAAAATACCTCATGGTTCTCACCCTGAGGTTTCCTTAAGTACATTTGGAATAATGGGAATTTTATACATTTTTTCATTAAGTTGAGATATTTAACGTGCACTTTCTGAGCCAACTGATTATATCCGCACATGACTTATAAACTAACTTAAATTTATAAAATACACAACATCCTCCCTTGCCCGCTAATTCATCATTGTGAAAGGGAAAACCCACATTTCACCAACGATACATTTTTCGGCCATGCCAGGAATATAACCCGCTACCCTAAGCTCAGCGGACAGACACACTACTACTAGTAACAATGCTTAGCACCGCGTCTTACTACCCGTGTGGGTTATACGCTTGACACGATACTGTCCGAGCTTAAGCGTAAGATCTTTTTTATTCAACTTAACTGGCTTCAAGGAAGCCCCTTTATGAGCTATTTTATATTTTAATAACCATTCTAATTAATACTAATACTAACTTAAGAGAGAATAAAGCTACGGTATTTAAAATGATCAATATATGAGAATTTATACGAAAAACATTAAAACCCTTTACCTCCATTAATGTTGAGAAAAATGTAGAGAGTTTTTCATTGGTAGAATCATCATTGAAAATCTGTAAAAGAGAATAATATGATGTCCTACTCCTCCTTATGGGAATAGGTTTATGGGATGGTAGAACCATTTACTAATGAGGACAGTTTCCCCCGAATCAAAAGGCGAACCTGTGTGTAGGTGTGCGTGTAACATGTCATAGTAGCCAATGGCATCGTCTTTGTGACGCTACTATCCCCCCTCTTTCCACCCCCCACGTCCCTTCCTTTTTTTTTTATCAGAACCCTTCCTTCCAAGGGAGGAAACCACATCCTGAAGACCGGTCCTCATGGTAAATGGCTTCATTTCTGCGTGGTTCCTCTCCAGATCTCCCTGGAGACCTTCCTTATTACGACAGCCCTTTCTGATCTGATCATTTCCCAGCTACAGAGAAGACGAAAAGAGGGAGACAGAATAACCTCACACTCACACACTTTCACACACGCATACAAGGATCATGTCACACAAAGTACTGAGAAATATCAGCCATGTCAGACCAAAGTAGGTTCTGAAAGGAAAATACGAATCTACGTCCACATTAATAAACTTTTTTTTTTAATTATTCGTAATGTAATCTTCTTCCTTTAGAGAAGATTTAAAAGGGTATTAAATCTCACAAAAAGATTGTAATTTTTTTTAAATGACAAGCGTCTAAATGCCTACCATGGCTATCCAATAAATAAATCACCTCGTAGTCCTATCAAGAGTAGAACCCGTTCCCTCCATTCAAGAAATACTAAATGTATCCTTTTTAGAATTATGTTGTTGTCTTATTCTTATTACAGTCTTAAAATTTCTCCTTGGATTTCAACTGAAATTTCTCCGATAGTTTCTCTTTTGTCTTGGACTAGATATTTTTCTTCGGTGATCAAGTAAAAATTAAGAGTAAAATTAATACTATGCATAAGATGACTTGAAGGAAAGAAGATAAATTCTGGAAACTCAAGGAGGAGGCAGAGGACAGGGCACATTGATTGTCTAGGTTCATCGACAAAAGGAATGGACTTTTCGAAGACAGAACACCTAATAATAAATAAGTAGCCAATTATATTTATAGATAATAGCGGCTGTTCATGCTATTTAAGGCGTCAGCTTCACTATGTTAAAGTTTTAAAAATACACTCTAGGTAATTGTTCAATTGCTTAGAATGTTAAATTAAAATCACTTCAGATGAAATATTAAATGAAAACCCTTTTGAGCGTCTTTCATATTAAAACTTATAAGCAGATTGAAAAGTATGTGCATACATCGTTAGGACTAAGTTTGAGGAATATCCCTGGAAAACTTCATTAAAACTGGCCACCGCATTTTCAGATATTGTAGAAAAAACTAACATTTTTGAGCATCAGCCATCTTTAAACAAATAGCTGGATAGAAAAACCCTGTAATTCGATAGTTATTTGCAGGCTCAAAGAATATTTTTACCTAATTTCCTTAAAATTGCCTACGAATTTGTCAGTTATCGCGTAACAAACATCTGGACAAACCGATGGAATAAATTCCAAATTCTCAAGTTAAAAATGAACCTTGTTTTTCTTGGTCAACTAATTTAAGGACGTAATATGATAAAGTTGGATTTAAACCTAGTGAAATAGAATACTCCTATATAAAGTGCTATATACGAATCAGCGGGGGTGTGGTGGGGAGCGGAGGGGGGTGGTATAACGTTTCACACTATCGGTATCAAGCTCCAGTCCTTAGTGTCAGAGAGAGAGAGGAATTCAAACCAAAATACTAGTACTACAGGCCACCTCTAAGGCTTACCCCAAACTGACATACGTTTGCCCACAAACAAGTGGTAAGGTGTACAAAAGCTAATTAAATACTGTTTGAAATCCGTTTTGGATATCTACCCGCATACATAAATAAGCGTCTGCCTGCATTCGTATCCCTTTGAGGATGGAAACACACATACATTTGCTCGCATACTCGCTGATGTAGACGGTGGCGGGCGGAAGTATATTCATCGCTCAGTCGTGCCTAGATCACTTCTTGGTGACCAAATCTTTGACGGATCTCTCGTTTCTTTGAATTCCTCTGTGTCTTGGGCTATGGTGATATGGTGTTTTTAAAAACTTGGCCCTGATCGAGAATTTGCACCTCAGAGCTACAGCTGGTCAAACTGAGACAAGTATCGCCACTCAGAAGTTGATTTCCTTTTTTCATACATATGTCCCTATAATTTGAACCAAAGATTCGAAATCAGCGGTTGTCATCCGCATAAGATTCCTAAATCAAGATCCGTCTTCAAACTTCAAGTCTTTTATAAGATTATCGGCATACTCAATCCCTTCTGAATACAATTTACAGCTCTGCCACCGCCTTTGTTTACATCCATTAACTGAGGTTCAATATCAATATGTAAACAGCAGTTCCAAAAGGTATTTCACCCAGCTACATTCAGCTCATAATGTTTTCTTAGTTTGGACAATGCGGCAACATACAATTATTGTCCGGATATTAATTTGTATGCGGCTTCTCGCAAACATGAATGAATTTGTTTGGGGACATTTGTGGTCGGGTATGTGTGTTTGCAAACATTTGTACGTGGATAGTGTATAACAGTGTGGCCTAGTTTTAGTAGGGATTCTGTAAACGTGCAAGAACTTTTATGTCAGATTGTAGAAAAATTATATTTAGACACGTAAATAACCAACAGAGATCAAAAGGGGCCCTCACTACTAAGGGATCAACAAAAAATAATGATTGTACTCTAAGTTTTATACGTCAATGTAGAGTAGTTTAATAATTTATGTAATATCTAATCAAATTTAAATCTGTACCTTGTAATAATTTTAACATTTTCTATGTATACAATTTACCTAATTTTGATTGTCGTTTTACATTAAATATTTTTAAATTAATTTAATAATAAGATAATTTGCAAATTTAAATAGATTCCTCACAAACTAATATTTATGTTTAGCATCTAGTCTTTCTACCTGTTCAGGTTAGTTTATGTACTAATTATTTTAATGGTTTTAAGGATTATAAAGAATAAATTTTAAATGAAGTGTACCCAAATTTGAGTGGAGGGAGAGTGGAATTTTTTTTGGAAAAAACTTCAGTACAGCCGACCAGAATTTGAACCTCGATCTCCCTGTCATAGGCAGTGAAATCTATTGACAGAGTAGCGCCTTAAACCATGTGGCGGCCACCGAGGTGGGTGGTTATTTAATTGAATAATTTTGTTATTCGTTTCTCACACCAAAAGTTTGTTTCTTTTGCAATATTATAACATCGACCTTTCACATGATTACGACTTTATTAGTAAAACCTATTTAAAATCAGTAGGGCCTATATCATAAATGTTATAACATATCTTGTATTATGTTTCAAATAAGATATTCACTGACGGTTACGGGAAACAATTTTCTTCACTAATATTATTATTGTGTTTTCAATAATAAAGAGGCCTGGTTTATCTGAAATTGGGTTAAAAAAATAGGAAATAGATAACACACACATGTTTAAAAAACTTTTTATCTGCCGTGGCTCCCCTACAGTTTTAAGTGTACTAAAGCAAAGCTTAGATAAATAGAAAGAAAGCTATTGTATATAAATGTGTACCTAGTAAGATGGGGGGAGGGGAGGGATGGAATCTCCTTATGACATTCCATAAAGACTTGAGTTCATTTCCGACTGAGTGCACTATGAATCATTTCATGTTTTAGTATTTTTCCAATTACTCACTTGGCAAGTAACTGTGAATTTCCTTTAAATATCCTTTTTTCATTCCTTGTCCTTTAATTCGTCAATTTACGGCTGAAAATTTATCTCTAATGGATTGAGTTTCTTTACTACCTCTAAATAATAAAATTAATGGTTTGGTGTAGTTTGAATTGAAATGCTTTATCTTTTTCAGCAATATTTCACTTAGATGTTTATTTACCAATGATGCACATATAGTGGGATTTTTAAAAGAAGAAACTTCTATAAATACAAAACATTTTTACGGGCAACATTGATAACATTTTAACCTTATTTCATTTATTTAAGGTATTTAACGTGCGCTTTCTGAACCCATTGATTATATCAGCACACGACTTATAAACTAACTTAAATCTAGAACAGACAGAACATCCATCCCCAGCTGTCAATAACTATGTAAGGGTAGCGCTGCTAGGAATCAAACCCGTGACCCTTAGCTCAATATACAGGCATGCTACCGGCCGAGCTAAGGTGTTGGACAACATTTTACCATTCTGTTATTGTTATTTAATGGGTATTGATCAGTGGCGGATTTATCAACAGTCTGAGTAGGCTGGAGCCTAGGCGGCAGCTTTTAGGGGCGGCAAATTTGGGGATTTTTTTTTTGTCTTACAGAAATTAAAAGATTCATATTTATATACCTAAATGTTATTAGGTCCACACAAACAATTCAACATGTAATATGTTTCACCACTTAGATAAATTTTTCTACAATTTGCGTATTCGCGTTTGGTTGCGGCGCGGGAACGAGTGACATGACCGTTCGCTAAGTGTGTCTGGCCGAACCTGACTGCTCGTGAGAGGCGTGGTGCGCCGGAGCCGAAGTGGGGTCGTGCTGTAGGCATACCCACGTGGTGTTGGCGGCATTGAATTTAAGAGAAATAGATATAATAATAATAATAATAATATTTAGCACCGCGTCTTACTACCCGTTCGGGTTATACGCTTAAGTACTAATTACTCTAATGGATGAGGAATTGGGAGGGTTGAAAATTAGAGGAAGTGAACCCGCATTTGCGTGGAGGGAGAGTGGAAAACCATTTAGGAAAAACCACCCCCAGTTCACCCGACCGAGATTCGAACCTCGATCTCCCCGTCCGCGGCGGTCGAGCTCAACACGACTAGCGCGTTAGCCAACTACGCCACCGAGGGGGTGAAATAGATATAGAGCGGCAATACAAACGGGGAAGTCACGTCCCGTATTTACTTCAAAAATTATTTAATTACGTTTACGAATGTACCTTATTGTGTAAGTAGTATTAAGGCATACCCTAACCCGCTTTATTAGTAGTACATGATTGAGCTTTTATTAGCTAAGAAATATACCCAAAAACTATTTCTTGTGCAATCTTAACTAAATCGTTGGATTGTAAAAATAATCTAGGAACTGACATATTGTAGAGGTCGGTAGGGGCGGCAAAATTTGAATATCCTACTGCGGTAAATGTGTAAATCCGCTACTGGTATTGATAATATCCATCAAAAGTGATGGCTTCAAATCACATTACTTGACGTATGAATACGTGGAAATAGATCTAGTAACTTTTCTAGAGCTCAGATAATGCCCTTTCAAATTAAAATGGACCATACAAAATAGCTAAATCTATATTTACAAGATCTCTAACTTGGGTAGAAAAACCACCTAAACATTGGCGCGTTTCAAAAATTTAAGATGAGAGCTACAAGGCCAATCGAGGAGTCAATCACTTCTAATGAACCGATTTTTAAATGACTTATCCAACCTCACACATAATATATCTTTTTAAGTCTACTACTTACTACCACTTATTTAGCACCACGTCTTGATATCCGTTCGGGTTATACGCCTTTTAAGTCATTTGTTTATTTGTCATTCATTCATTTAGTCCATCCGAAGTAGGCCAAATCAAATAATTAATTTGACAAGCAATATTATTATTAGCACCACGTCTTACTACCCGTTCGGGTTGTACGCACTTACGCTAATGTGCAATGGTAGGGTGATAGTGAGATGAAATGGAGGACATACAGTTTAGTGTGGGATCCGAACCACGGTAGAGGCCTGGCATTCCTCACATTCACAAGTTGTGATTAATACACATCTTGTCAGAGGTGAAGGAAGGGTTTGGCAATCAGATAAATCTGTGCCGGGACCGAGGATTGAACCCGGACCTCAGCACAGAAGTCTGACACCTTACCCCTAGACCACCAGGTCACCAATATTAATTTTTTAGCACTGCGTCTTACTACCGTTCGGTTTATACGCTTAAGTATAATTACACTAATGGATTAGGAGTTGGGAAGATTGAATTTAGAGGAAGTGAACTAGAATTTGCGTGGAGGGAGAGTGGAAAACCATTTAGGAAAAACCACCCCAGAACACCCGACCGAGATTCGAACCTTGATCTCCCCGTCCCCGGTGGTCCGGCTCAACACGACTGGCGCGTTAGCCAACTACGCCACCGAGGCGGGGGACAAGCAATAAAATATTGAATCTGTAGCATTTGCGTGCCAGCCAAAAGTAGTAGCAGTTGAGGGCATTGTTTGAGGTATTTTATTCTTATTGGTATTATATTACTAGGACAACTTTTGTTTCCTTGTTACTTGCAAAACAATTTAAAGATACACTTAGCCGGCAATGCCATTTCGAATGCACGACGTTGGGTGGTGATCTCTTGTACCACACCTTTTTTTCATTATTATTTTAAACTTTTTTTCAAAAAGAATTTGTCATTTTAACCCCTTTTTTTCTCTCAAGATTCATTATATTTTATTTAACTATTTCTCATGTTTTTTATTAATTTTTTTCAAAACTATTCTAGTTTTCGTATTAAGGCTAAATTCTGAAGGCATTTTTTTTTCAGGTCATCAGTTTCATCCAGATTCTTCAGGCTGTTCACGAGCCTCTTTTTTATCTTAGTTTTGATTTTTTGTCCTTTCTTGCCCCCCAAGTTGAGCTCAATCTTACCGAAAAACGAATCCCTGCTACTCGGTATCCTCTTTTAGGGTTCTAATGAGTGCATATATATATATATATATATATATATATATATATATATATTTTGGGGTGTTGTTTTTTTCACCAACTTGTTGAGGCATTGATTCCACCCCTCAACATCGTTGTTGGTTCTGTGGCATTTTTCCTAACAATTGCACATATATTTGGAAATAGTGGGACTGTGTTGCAATCGCAGTATAAAGTAGTTATAAAATTCCACTAGTTTTTCATGACTAAGAGAGTTTTCTGGAATCTTCGACAATAAATCCTCTCCATGACAACCAGCATTCCGCATTTCTTTGCGCTCAATCCAATTTAACTGCCCGACGTACTTGCGTTCATTGTCCACAAGCCAAGCCGGGAAAACCATATTCCTCTCCCCCTTCACCCGTACTCGCATTTAATTTGCGCTCAAATGTTACTACTTTAGGCTTGCGCTCAGGTCAGCCCTACTGCACTCAAATGCTTTAAACCAGTTGATCATTCCTTGACCCCTTCTTCCTCAAAATAAAAATATATTTAAGAGCTAAATATTTTCAAAGTTATCCAAGGAGGGGGGAAATATCCCCATGTAGAAAAATCATAAATTCTCCTTAATATCTTACGTTATAACTTTTGACCAACACTATTAAATCACCTATATTGAGGCGAACTTTGTTTTTTCTAGCATGTCATTTGTCTGAAACTATGTTTATTTTAATATCAAATTTTGAAAACTTCAAAATTTAATCATACAGCTCAAATAATATTTACTAAAAATACAAGAGATAATACCACAGTAAGCCGCTTCAATGGCCAAATGGTAAAGGGCATCACCTCGTGTTAAGCTGGCCTGTTGATAACATGCAGATCGGGGTTCAAATCCCACTGAGGGTGGGTTTTCCTAAATGATTTCCCACTCTTCTTCCACTCACTTACCACTAAAATTCTTATTTCCTCTGCCTAGCCCATTAAAGTAATTATTATTATTATTATTAGCACCGCGTCTTACTACCCTTCGGTTATACGCACTTACGCTAATGTGCAATGTAGGGTGATTTGAGATGAAATGAGGACCTACAGTTTAACGTGAATCCGAACCACGGTTGAGGCCTGGCATTCCTCACATTCACAATTGTGATTAATACACATCCTGTCAGAGTGAAGGAAGGGTTGGCATTCAGATAAATCCGTGCCGGGACCGAGATTGAACCCCGGACCCCCAGCACGGAAGTCTGACACCTTACCCTAGACCACCAGTAACGACAAAGTAATTATTATTAATGCTATAACATGAACATATAATAAGAACAGGATATAAAATAACTTTATATAATTTAGCTACTAAAACGGGGAGCTATCCGTTACTATAATATTTATTGAACTTCTAGAATATCATTTTCATAATAAACCATAAATCATACATTTATGAAAATAAAATCCTTCAAAATCTCACATAGTTAAATATACACATACAATAACTATATCACAATATTCATCTTTGAATTAAATAAGAGTAGACCACATTGGAATTAAATGCATTGATATTAATAATAGACTCTTTTAGCCCTTTTCTAATTCACCCTCAGTCACACGAATATCATGTTACCTTCTCTGAAGGTTCATCGTCCAATTCACGATATCCCCTATTAATAACTGTATATGAAACGAAGTGAAGCATGAAACTTCAATTAGAGATAAGGCCACTTCATTTAAGCTTGCATTGAACTACAACTTCAAAAGGTAACCCTCCCCCTCTCCACTCACCCACCCACCCACCCTCACCCCTTTATTCATCTCAGTATCAGACAGCTTAGTTCCCAAACTGATGGTCCCCACAATCGAATCATATATCTATATTAATAATACAGCTTTGGCTCGAGAACACAACACTCATGTAGATTGGTCAGACGACCACGTCATAAATAGGCACACGTCATCGATATTCAAAGTCACTTTGATTCATGACAGATTATGTAGTCTGGCGTTTTGTGATTGACGTGGGCTTTGACACAAACCACACCGATACACCCTTGTAGACATGATATTCAAGACGTTATAGCTTTAGACAGAATATACAATGCTACTAACATACAAAGGCAGATTGGGACACAAGGTTTTTTTCCGGTGGATCGGCCTGTTTATAAGTTTATTTAAAATACCCCAATCAGCTATAAGTGAGAAAAACACTAAACAAGATTTATTAAAACTTTAGATGTAAAGTTGTTCTCCAAAATGTATTAATTGGCAAACTCTCTAATCTTGTATGTTCTAAAATGTGCTAATTATAAATAACAATTTTCCTGGTTCTATAAAAATGCCCCCCCTCCCCCGATTTAATATATTTATATATCAAATTATGTTTGTTGAAGTCTTTTAATAACCTCTTTTAGATCCGCCCCCATGGTGTACCTGGCTACAAACCTAGTGATCCCAGGTTTGATTCCTAGCTGGTAACTTGATTATTTTTCTCTTGAAGATGAATTATCCCAACGGTTCCAGGGGAAGGTAAATTAGGTTTAAGTTATGTTTAAGACCCCCACTGGCTTACAGCTCCATATTGATTATCATCACATCATCTCATATCGGGCACGGCGTGTGGAAAACCTCCATTGGTGCACCCTGAGCAACGCTCTGTGCCACTATAGTGGCGAATAGTCTACATACATACAGGTGACCACTGTGGATGTCATCTTCTACTAGTAATGCCATACAATAAAAAAAGTTTTTGAAAATAGTATTAATATTGACAAAAAACTTAATGTTAACATAACTACAGTTGTACATGTACTGTACAGTAGGCCTACGGTAAAAAAAATTCAAATTAAGTTCCCATGATGCACAATAGAAACAGTAGATTATGCACGCTTGATTTTCGAAGGGTGTAAATTCAAGAACATGATTTTATATATAAAACGTTACAATTAATAATATGTATTGTAAATTATTATGAATGCTAGATATACTGTAAGTAAATCATATTTTACTGTGGATTCACACGTTCGCAAAAAAAACATAAAAAGACACGATCAGAACAGAAAAAAGGACACCTGATGAGGTCTAAACCAATTAAATTGATCTGCCCAGATTGTTAGGGGCTAGTAGAAATAGTTCCAGCTTTGTTTGCTCTGCAGTATGACAATCTGATTGTAAAATCCAATAAATGCCAAATGACAACACTATAAATGAAATTATCATAATAGCCTAAAATATATGTTTTACCAATCAAAATCAAAACCAGTTGTTAATTAGGTGTTTGCAAAGCATAATGGATCAAAACACATTTATGAGACCATGTAAGTTGGCAACACAACACAAGATTATGTTCTCTCTTTTCTAAGAAAGTGTGAATCAAGCTTTAGACTTATTTTATTTTAGCACCACGTCATACTATCCGTTCGGGTTAGACGCTTATGTACTAATTAAGCTAATGGTTTTAATGATTATCAAGGCTATATTTAGAGAAAGTGTGCTAGCATTTGTGTGGAGGTAGAGTGGAGAACCATTTCGGAAAAACCACCCTCAGTACACCCACCGTAGACATTAACCTCGATCTCACCGTCATATGCTTTCTTCTAGTCTACTGCGAGAGAAGCGCGTTAGCCCTTGTGGCCACCGAAGCTGGTAGCTTTTATCATAAGAACGTATTAATTTGGGTAGCTAAAAGCAGCTATTCGCTCACATTATTACTTTGTAGAGTGGGGACATATAATTGTACAACTTTTGGAAGATCTGCTATTCTTCTGATAAAAATCTCTTCCAAATATATACTTGTATTGATTAAATCTGTAGTTTTTTTACACTCAAAATGAAGCTCATTAAACAAAATAAATGGTACGGCACACCGCACAGACTTTCTCTCTCTTTCTATAAACTCCTAAGATTTCTGAACGGAATAATGTACATTGTATCATCACCACTCCACATAAGAACACGCATAAAAAAATATACAATGATATAGAATCAATGAGAAAAGAGGCGCATCTTTGTCCACCTAAGAGCATTTCAAAAAGTTTAATGTCTTCCACAAGGGTCAACACTTCGTATTAAAATTTCGATTTCTGGTTAAAATTTTAACATTTTATAAGGTGTTGCAGATCTTCAAGTCATCGCATTGATATTTAATTATTCATTTATACATTTTGACCAATAAAAAATGTAAATATTGACTATTGAGTCTAAAATGGAGATAGATCATTGCTATGCAAACATTTCTCCTAAGAGATTTAAGGAAAAATAACATACTTTTTTAGATACTTATATTTAATTACTCTATGGCATTGGAGAATTATTGCGTTAAGACTTAAGTAGTATATGTTTACAACTAAAGCTCACAAAATTGTATTAATATATTTGCAAATATCTCAGAAACTGCTGCTTTTATAAAAATATATGTCAAATAAATTTTTTTTATTTCTGATGGTCCTACAATTTTGCAATGATAAGTTGTTTAGTTTCTCCAATAGTTGTGGAGATACGGAAATTAACGCTTCTGTAAAGTACCCTAAAAATCATTTTCATAGGAAAATGAAAATAGCCAATTTATTTATAATCTTAATCAACGCCTAGATACGAATTTTAATCAAAATCGTTTGAGTAGATTTTGAGAAAACCAAATTTTTCTCTTTTCGCCCTTCAGTAAACTACCCTTAATTTTAAGTTTTTATAGACATACAGACAGACGGCATTGCAAAGACTATTTTTTAGGGTTCGGGGGGTCATGAGACGTCGACATCCATCAACATTTCAGGTTAGTTTTTTTTACGGTCGCAATACTTAAACTTTAATGTCCAAAAAGTTAAAAAAATTCATGTATAATTGCGTATAGATTGAAAGTTATTGATTTTATAAAAATATGTTTCTGATAAAATATCTGTATTATAAATATATATACATATTTGTAATGCTAAGTAATTTCATATCTCAAATAGTTTCGGAGCTATTTAAAAAAATGTTAATTGACGCATCAGACCGGAGCCCTTAAAGCGATTTTGCCGAAATATTGAGGGTAGCCATTTTGTTTGGAATATTTATTAATGTTCATAAATGAAGTTTAATCAAAATCGTTGAAGCCGATTTTGAGAAAATCGACTTTTTCTCTTTTTGCCCTTCAGTAAACTACCCTTAATTTTAAGTTTTAATAGACACACAGACAGACGGCATTGCAAAGACTATTTTTTAGGGTTCGGGGGGTCATGAGACGTCGAAATCCATCAACATTTCAGGTTAGTTTTTTTTACGATCGCAATACTTAAGCTTTAATGTCCAAAAAGCTAAAAATATATATATAATTGCGTATAGATTAAAAATTATTGATTTTATAAAAATATGTTTCGAATAAAATATTTGTATTATAAATATATATACATATTTGTAATGCTAAGTAATTTCATATCTCAAATAGTTTCGGAGCTATTTAAAAAAATGTTAATTGACGCATCAGACCGGAGCCCTTAAAGCGATTTTGCCGAAATATTGAGGGTAGCCATTTTGTTTGGAATATTTATTAATGTTCATAAATGAAATTTAATCAAAATCGTTTGAGCCGATTTTGAGAAAATCGACTTTTTCTCTTTTTGCCCTTCAGTAAACTACCCTTAATTTTAAGTTTTAATAGACACACAGACAGACGGCATTGCAAAGACTATTTTTTAGGGTTCGGGGGGTCATGAGACGTCGAAATCCATCAACATTTCAGGTTAGTTTTTTTTACGATCGCAATACTTAAGCTTTAATGTCCAAAAAGCTAAAAATATATATATAATTGCGTATAGATTAAAAATTATTGATTTTATAAAAATATGTTTCGAATAAAATATTTGTATTATAAATATATATACATATTTGTAATGCTAAGAAATTTCATATCTCAAATAGTTTCGGAGCTATTTAAAAAAATGTTAATTGACGCATCACACCGGAGCCCTTAAAGCGATTTTGCCGAAATATTGAGGGTAGCCATTTTGTTTGGAATATTTATTAATGTTCATAAATGAAGTTTAATCAAAATCGTTGAAGCCGATTTTGAGAAAATCGACTTTTTCTCTTTTTGCCCTTCAGTAAACTACCCTTAATTTTAAGTTTTAATAGACACACAGACAGACGGCATTGCAAAGACTATTTTTTAGGGTTCGGGGGGTCATGAGACGTCGAAATCCATCAACATTTCAGGTTAGTTTTTTTTACGATCGCAATACTTAAGCTTTAATGTCCAAAAAGCTAAAAATATATATATAATTGCGTATAGATTAAAAATTATTGATTTTATAAAAATTTGTTTCGAAAAAAATATTTGTATTATAAATATATATACATATTTGTAATGCTAAGTAATTTCATATCTCAAATAGTTTCGGAGCTATTATAAAAAATGTTAATTTACGCATCAGACCGTAGCCCTTAAAGCGATTTTGCCGAAATATTGAGGGTAGCCATTTTGTTTGGAATATTTATTAATGTTCATAAATGAAATTTAATCAAAATCGTTAGAGCCGATTTTGAGAAAATCGACTTTTTCTGTTTTTTCCCTTCAGTAAACTACCCTTAATTTTGGGGGTAGATGTCCAATTCCAAAAACCCCTCGGGGCAACCCTATGAAAACCCAAGATATCAAGTTTCAGCTCAATCGGTAAAATAGTTTAGGCTCTAGTTGGAGGTACAGACAGACAGACAGACAGACAGACAGACAGACAGACAGACGGAAATTCAAAAACCACTTTTTCGGATTCAGGAAGTCATGAAACGTCAAAATTCATCAAAATCTCGACTTCGATTTTTTTGACGATCACAATACTTTCTCTACCTGTAAGATAGAGAGAAAGTAAAAAGCACATAAAGAGATACCTTTGGATTGTTCTCAATACAGGTAATATTTGCGATTAATTCAATTAAATTCGGCCTTATCATCTTAAAAAAAAACTCGTATTTAATGGTTTTCCACAAGAGTTCGTTGAGAACAACTTGTCAAGACATGCATGCTTAAGAGACCACATTCTTCATATTCCGGATATCATGTCTACCAACCCTTCAAACGAAACACATTCTCACCGTTTTTATCACCTCTCCACCTTACGCTCATCATGTCTCTTACCCATTTTCAACAACCCGTTTCCAACTCTCTAGTACTTTTTATGTACAATATGTGCCATTCGCAGTACCATTCGAACATTACCCCAAGAAAGAGCCCCGATGCCTTCATATAAGTGGCCTCCCCAACCGGAAGTTACATGCGGCACTCTCCTGGTTGGCCTAATTTCCCCTTCCACCTTCCCTTTAGCTCCGGTGAAGTAATATCACCTTTTCCGTTGAACCATATCTCAAGACAGTGAATGGCATTTGAAAATGGCACTACACAGTCATAGCTCACATCTTTGACCTTCAGAGTGCTTTGAATAGTTTTGAATTAATTTTGTTGTTAAACTATTTGTACTCTACAGATCAATACATTGTTGTTCTCAAGTAAACTTTGTTTAAAGAGCTTCATTCACATTTTTATTGTTATAAAAACTAGTTAAACGCGTTTATTGAAGTTTTACTAATAGATCAATAAAACCTTTATAAATAGGTAGTAAATATTTCCATACAAATGAAAATAGTACATAGGTTCACCAATAATGTTAATTTTAGATGAAAGGTTAGTTAATAAACAGAGTACAAAAATTGTTTCACAATAATAAATATATAAAATGTTAAAAACAAATAACAACCCTCGCTGGACACTGGTTTAATGAGGCCCCAGTCGTTGATAAGGCCAAATAGACACGTGAAGAAATGAGTAGAGTAAAACACATAAAACAATAAATATATCTGGAGAATTTAAGGTTAAATTAAGAATGAAGAAACTGGCCAAGGTTTTAATCATGAAGAACCCAACATGGGATAGAAAGGTGTGAGAAATATGACTAAATATAAAAATAGATTTTTCTATAAGATAAGTAGATGTAGGACCAATTAATATAGCTCCTGGCTAGTTAATGTTTACCCAGTCAGGATCAAATTATTTTGTGTACTAATAAAAAATGTTCAGTTTGTCCCAGTAATGTAGTCGAATTAATTAACACTTTAGTGAACGTTTTCAGATTTAATGAAACGTTGTTAAAATAGGTTAAATTATTTATTCAAATATAGATAAACATGATTATAAAAATATTTTATTCACCGGATGAATTGGCTCAATAAAGTACCATTTTAATAAAAAGAACCTTATCAGATAGACAAGTTACTAGAGAAGCTTTCTCTAAGTCATACGTCAGGTCATGTGATATCCAGTTGTCACTTTTGATATATATATATATATATATATAATCAATGCTTGAAAACTAGCACCAATGCTATCAATTTTGATTGCAAAAAAAAATTCGTATTCTATAAAGGGCACCTCTTAATAAAATTGAACTGTATCAATATATTAAAATAGAATACCTTAGCTCCTAGCCGAGATGTCTAGCGAGTTTTTTTTTTTTTTTTTTTTTTTTTTTTCAAATTAGGATGTTTCAACGTGGTTTCGCTCCTCTTTTCTCTAGATTAGAAGTTCTTAACCTGAGGTTCGTGAATTTGAGTGGGGAAAAGTATACATCTATAAATTATTTTGATTAACCTCTAACTGAAATTTAATTTTCCCTTCAATGTGTTGTAATTTAGTAAGCTAATAAAGAAGTACGTATATTATTACATCGCAAATGTGTTTTATTAATATTTCGAAAACTTACTGTATTTCAATATAACTGGTTTCCTTTGCAATTCTATGCGATTTAATTTATGAATTTAAAAAGATTACTCTTGGGAGGGATCCATGGAACAGAAAAGGTTAAGAACCCCTACTACTGATGATTTATGGTACACTTCCTCCAAAGTAACGTTCTACATCGTGTTTCCTTGAATTAGATTAAGCTGCGAATATCTTGAAAGAACAGTTAGACGAGAACCTATAAAAAAAATAAAAAGGAAAAAACACTTCTTCATTGATTTAAAGGTAGATTCGAATGTTTGTATTTATATAATGGGTCGTGTATAATATGTATTTTCCAAGATCTACAAAATATTCAATTTTAAAATTAACATTTCTATACAAAGGAAAAAGAAAAACATTAATTTTTAGTACCGCGTTTTACTACCTGTTCGGGTTATACGCCCAAGTACTAATTAGGCTATTTTGTAAGATATGATGGGAAAGGTTGAATTTAAAGAAAATCTTTCCACGTTTGCATGAATGAAGAGTGTAAACCCATTTAGTAAGAACCTCCCTCAGTAAACCCGACCGGGAATCGAACCCCAATCTTCCCGTCATCAGCAATCTACTCTAGTGTGAAAGAGACGCCTTGAACCATGCGTCTAGCTTTATTTTTTTTAAGGTACCCAGAGTGAAAAAGAACATTTAAATGTCCCGACCCACAAAACATATTTAAGACAACTTAAATATGACCCGCAGTAATGTGTCTATTTGCCTTCACCAGTATAGTAATAAAACGGTATAAAGAAGTTTAGCCAATATGATAAATACAACTCTTACAAAAAACTATTTTAATATATTTAATCATCAAGTCATGTGATATGAAGTGAAGTGATGCCAGAAAAAATAAAATAGTATACACAGTAAAACCTCGATAATCCAGACTAAATGGGAAAGGGGAATGTAAGGGGAATATCCAGGAATATCGAAAGTCCGGGTTAATTAAAATAACAGGTTAATTACAAGAAAATTAAATATATATAAATATATACTGTACGTAGATATAAGCTATGTGTCTGTGGCGTTTTACTGTGTCACCTTCTAAACTATAATATATTTAAACTGGATGTGAACTGGATGCTTCTGGATCTGTTTAATAAGTAGCACTTGAAAGTAGGAGAGGTTTGAAGAAGCTGTCAATCTTATTTTCTAAAATTTGATATTCATTTATTTAATAATAAATTTACTTTGATAATTTAAGTATTCGTAAAAGGCTTGAATTGGTTCATTTTTTATTATTATGAAAGAACTTAACTACACAAATCAAATAGTAAGTAAAAAAAAAAAGCTGTAGCTATGGTCCTGAATAAGTGAAGTCAGGACTGTTTTGGTTAGGATTAACGATGTTTTATTGTGTGTCCTAAGATGTACTTCCCTTTTTACTTTTATTGTTATTGCATAAATTATAATAATCCTACTAAAACTAATAAAAACTTAGCTATATAAACATATCACTTATACATACGATTAATTTTTGACCCAATTCGGTTGTCGAATGATCAAAGGCAAGAAACTGGACTGCTTAATATGGAGAGATCGGGGTTCGAATTCCAGTCGAGTGTACCAAGGGTGTTTTTCCTAAGAGTTATTCTAACGATAGTCAAGGCACGCAAGCTGAGGTGATATGGTCATGTATGGCTGATGACAAGAAGGTACACAAAATGTTAGTTGGGAAACCTGAAGATACAAGACAGCTTGGTGGACCAATATATCGATGGGTGGAAAATGTTAAAATAGATTTTAAGTAGGAGGGATATCAGGTTAGGGATTAGATGGATGTTTCTCAGGAGGAGGAGGGTTAATTAGTGAGCTTACGTTCTGGCAGGCATGAACTTTCGAGTTCCTTAAGGTAGGGTAGACGGGGACGCGCAAAAAGTTCGGTGTTTTTGCTGTTTTTATATCAAAACTTTTTCGGTTGGAAAAATCTAATATTACTCCACTATAAACATTTTACTAACGTGGTGATTTCAATAGTTCTTGAATATCTGTCAAGGTTATTCTGGAATTTAATTCTAAGTTTTTCTCTTCATTCAAAAAGTTTCTCATCTAGCACCGTTATGTTCATGACAGATATTTAACAACTGTTGATATCACCATGAGTAGTAATTTACACTGTGTTTCTAATGGAGAAATATTTAATTTATTTTAGGATAAAAAAAAAGTTTTGCCATAAAAATTTAAAAAAAAACACTGGTCTTTTCTCGCGTCCCTGACCAACCCACCTCAAGGCTAGAGAGTTAGTTAAATCCTAACTTTCCTATAAACGGACATTTAAAGCACCTTTTATCAAATACAAACATATTATTTGCTGTCAACATTGATAATATTTGACTATTATTAGTGATGCTATAATATAGGTATTGATAGGCTAATATCTGTCGGAAATGACAGCTTCAGATCACTTGATTGAAGAAATAATACGGGAAAATAATTATAGTGTTGATTTTTTATCAGTCGTATATGTCCATTCATAAGAAAATTCTGGGTATAGCTAAGGGGAATAACTTTATTAAAGGTTAATTTTTTATAGAAAATTATTGACCTAAATATCTAAGATTTTCTTATTATATTAATTTATTATATTATATCTTTTTATAATTTAAATATACTTGTAATATTACGTATATGTATTCTACTATCCACATAGGCATAATCGTTTACTAGAGTAGTTAAAAGAATTAACAATTTACAAAATAAAGATTTGTGTGAATATCTTATTTCCAAAACCTATGTGAACACAAAGCCGTATCGTATTTTACGTCTTGCACGGGAGATAAAAAGGTGTGGCAGCTGAATCAAAATAATTTAATGTTGTAGGTACTCTTATATAAATGAATATCTAAACGACTTTATCTTGGACATTAAAACGAAGCTGTAACTAGACAAGAAGTTTAGTTTAAAAAAAAAAAGACATGGTGATAAAACAGAAACGCGTGGTTCCGTTACGAATGTTTTAAAGCGTTGTAACTTCTAGGTGGTTTTATTCTGCAAACGCCTCTAATGATTATCCGCCACACTTAGCGGAACGGATTAAGTAATAAAGCTGACAGTTTCACCTCGTTATTTCTCAATTTTCCGCTTTTTGAACAAATAAAATGTGATTTTTAAACGCTTTAGTTTTTTAAAGTCAATTTCTTGAGAAATAATTAATGGAAAGTGTAAAACCATTGAGGGAAGTTTTTTTTTTCCAATTCATGTGAGATTTTCAATAAATATACCAAAACTTTCATCGTTTAATCTAGGATAGTTTTATTTTGGAAATTATTAAGACTAAAACCACCTGTAACGAACGATTAAATGAATAAGAATAGCTATATTTAACAGTTAAAATATATGTATAGTATATAATTTATGTGTGTATGTGTACAAGTGCGTGTGTATTTATAGCACTTACGAGTTTATTCATATCACGAACCAATATTTAAAAAACTTAATACCTATCTGAAGATAAGAAAATCTTAGACATTTAAAAATATCCCTCTCCCCTAAAATTTTGGCATTAAAAGACTTATCAGAACTCTATACTCAGCTAACTGATAAACTACGTATTGCAATTTACTCTCAGGTACAGTATTATTATTTTTATTATTATTATTATTATTATTATTATTATTATTATTATTATTATTATTATTATTATTATTATTATTATTATTATTATTACTAGCAGTGCATCTTACTACCCGTTCGGGTTATACGCACTTATGCTAATGTGAGATGGTAAGGTGATTGTGAGATGAAATGGAGGACCTACAGTTTAACGTGGGATCCGAACCACGGTGGAGGCCTGGCATTCCACACATTCACAAGTTGTGATTAATACACGTCTTGTCAGAGATGAATGAAGGGTTCGCCAATAAGATAAACCTGTGCCGAGACCGAGGATTGAACCCTAGACCCTCAGCACAGATACTCAGGTACAGTAAAAGGTGTAATTACTGTGGGCAAACATCATATAATACAATTTTAGTTAGCTGTTTATTTACTTAATCTACGACATTAGGAACTCGAAATTTCATTACCGCCTTTAAAAAAGTATGCCATTTATCCCTATCTTGAGCTAGTTCCATCCAGTCCACCTTTTTACACCCTGTCCTTATCTTGAACTAGTTCTATCCAGTCCACCTCATTATATCCTATCCCTATATTGAGCTAGTTCTATCCATTCCACCTCATTACACCCTATCCCTATCTTGAGCTAGTTCTATCCAGTTCACCTCATTACACCCTATCCCTATCTTGAGCTAGTTCTATCCAGTCCACCTCATTACATCCTATCCCTATCTTGAGCTAGTTCTATCCATTCCACCTCATTACACCCTATCCCTATCTTGAGCTAGTTCTATCCAGTTCACCTCATTACACCCTATCCCTATCTTGAGCTAGTTCTATCCAGTCCACCTCTTTACAACCTATCACTATCTTGAGCTAGTTCTATCCAGTCCACCTCATTACATCCTATCCCTATCTTGAGCTAGTTCTATCCATTCCACCTCATTACACCCTATCCCTATCTTGAGCTAGTTCTATCCAGTTCACCTCATTACACCCTATCCCTATCTTGAGCTAGTTCTATCCAGTCCACCTCTTTACACCCTATCACTATCTTGAGCTAGTTCTATCCAGTCCACCTCATTACATCCTATCCCTATCTTGAGCTAGTTCTATCCAGTCCACCTCATTACACCCGATCCCTATCTTGAGCTAGTTCTATCCAGTTCACCTCATTACACCCTATCCCTATCTTGAGCTAGTTCTATCCAGTCCACCTCATTACACCCTATCCCTATCTTGAGCTAGTTCTATCCAGTCCACCTCATTACACCCTATCCCTATCTTGAGCTAGTTCTATCCAGTTCACCTCATTACACCCTATCCTATCTTGAGCTAGTTCTATCCAGTCCACCTCTTTACACCCGATCTCTCTCAGATCAATTCTAATGCCATACTCTCACCTACGTCTAGGTATTTCCAATGGTCTTTTCCCAATTGGTTTGTCAGTCAATAACCTGGACAAGGTTCTAGATTCTCACATTCACGCTGCTTGTCCTGACCAGTTGATCACTGTAATCTACGAGATTATATTAACCTAACAACGTCTCGGTGCACAGAATTGCGGAACAACTCATCCAAGCTTGGTAATATACCCTTACACGAACTGCGGGGTAGAAATTAAATTGTAATGACTTTGTTCGAAATGGAACATGGAGGTTAGGTTTCATTAGGCTAGGTTTTGTTAGGTTAAATTAGGTCAGGCTAGGCTAGGTTAGGTTAGTGGTTGAATGGAATAACAGGTTGTTCGCAATTCTTGTGGACCGGCTGACAGGTATACTTCACTCCACAATTTGAGTGGGCCCTAATTGAATGTCTGCTGACAGGTATACCTTATTCCGCAATTCGAGTGCGCCCCAATGTATTGTGTTAAATACAGGCTCTGTAACTCATCATTATTTAACCTCCTCCCCGCCCCAGTGGCCTCATCCAATTTTGAATATAATATCTTCCAAAGCACCTTATATATTGAAAACCCTAAATTTGTTTTCATCATGTGAGGTGAGTGACCACGTTTCAAACTCCATGGAGAACAAAAACAATTAGAGTTACCAAAATTATAGTGTATAATAGTTTTTTCTGGTAAATTATCATCAAATTAAAACTAACCTCAATCAAAAAATACATAGTAATCTCAATTAATGATTAACTGTACAATCATTAAATTTACCACATAATTTAATTCTAAATATTTATTCTGATTTTATTAACAGTATGATAAAATCCTCTAACTTCATTTATATTTATCGGCCTTAGACTACTTTTTATGTTTGATAAAATTGTCAATAATTTATCACTTCTTCTATAAAAATAAAAAGAGCGTTATCAAAGATAGAATAGAACCGTGCTTTATTTTTCATTCAAGGGAGAGCTTTAAATGTTGGCGCTTTACTATCTCGTGTTCGTACGTTAAAAAAAAAAGTTTTGTGGCCCCAGGTAACACGAGGTTTTAGCACTGTGGTGAATATTTCACAAAAGTTTGCTTACTACAGAGAGGTCGAAAATTCACGTCACATTAACTCTCTGAAAACAAAATATTAAAACAGATCCATGGAGTGAACTAAAATGTAACACTTTTATTTGACTAATAATCTATTTATCTATTTTATGTTTTTCAAGCAGATTTTCTCGACAAAGAATATTTTATATCTTACCTTGTTTTTAAATTAACAAATAAAATCTAATAAATTAAATTTTAATATAAAATTCCAACTCTATAGTGTCAGAAATTATGTGATTTAGCGAAAAGATATCTATAGAATTGTGAAAGCTGCTTTTAAACTACCTGGAATTAAACCCAGGGCTCTTTCTCTAAACTTGTAAATTATGTTTCAGTTATTTCCATAAGGAATTATACTTAATATTATTATTTCAATGTAAAAGTATTTTCAAACTCACATCGATGGGAACGTTAACTAAGCATCAAACTTATCTAACTAATTAGAATAAATTGAAAAGTTACAAACGGGGATCCAAACAAAGTGACCTTTAGTTTAGAGCCACTGGTTCAATTACAGTGTCCAATTATTTTTCAATTAATTCGAATACTATTCAATTGTGGTTGATTTCTTTAATTATAATCTTTCATCCCCGAAGCTTCGCTTTTCATATATATTTAATTGTATATTGTTTATTTCTTCCATCGTCTAATTTAGATTAGTATTGATGGGGAGGGCTGGAGTTCAAATCCAAGCTGGGTGTACTGATGTTTTGTTTTTACTAAATGGTTTACTATCCTCACTCACATAATTGCATGTCTACATTCCACCCTCCTCACTCCATCAGTGTAATTAAATGCGAATAGTCCGATGGGTAGTATAGGATGTGAAGATACTATCCGCACACTATCTACTTGTTTTTATTAGTTCTTAGTCACTCAAGAAATATATTTTCCATAGTACACATTTCATAATGTAAAACTGATTTATTCGAAATTAGGGAATATCAAATGTTGCTTTTCAAAACAATTAATTTAATCAGTAGACTATGTATTAATTAACTCAAATAAAAATTAAGCAAACACCTAGTTCCCATGAACTGCAACCTGTTTATGTGCATGGTGGAGTCCCAACTTCACTGAAGATAAATTTGTTATCCATGCCGGAATTCGAATCTAGACCCTCAATTCAGGAAGAAGACTCATCGCTGACTTATAATTTATATCCCAAAATATCATTTAACTAGTAAAAAAAAATTTATTTTAAATATGTTATTTTTTTATTTATTTGGCACCGCGTCTTACTACCCGTTCGGGCTATAAGCTTAAGTAATAATTATGCTAATGGAGATGAATTGGGAGGTTGAATTTTATAAGAAGTGAACTCACATTTTCGTGGAGGAAGAGTGGAAAACCATTTAAGGGAAAACCACACCCAGTTCATCCACGAGGTTTGAACCTCGATCTCCCCGTCCTCGGTAGTCTAGCTCAACACGAAACTAGCCGTTAGTAGCTACGTCACCGAGGGGGTTCAGTTTAAATAGGAAGAAAATATAAAAGAGTGTTCATATTTGATATAAGTTCATTTTACCAAACGACTACACCTATTATCAGGACACGGCTTTCCAATTAAAATGTTTTATTAGTATTACAATCTAATTATGTAATTAGCTGCATGGTATGGTTTCAAAATAGATTAGAAGGTAATCAGTAACTCTCTAACTATATAATCAACCCTCCCATGCAAAACTCCCTGATGTTTCTAATCCAATCAAAGGGGAGGGTAAATCAATTGAAACATTTTTGAGAAACTCTATTTTCCTGTCACCCGCATGGATGGCACGCGAGCTCAGGTGTCAATCTCGTCTGATCTTAATTTTCTGTTGGCCAGAAAGGTTTGGGGTTCGAATCCTAGCTGCGTGTATAGAGGATAGTAATTGGACTGTAATTGATAGTTCTTGGATAGTTTTCCACTATTTCTTCATGCAAATTTTAAAATCACATCTCACTCCTTATTACAAATATTCAAATAACTTGGATGGGTAGTAAGATAAGGGTAAATATTTTCTATATTTTTTCTCTGTATGTGTTAAATATTATAAATAACAGGGATTTGCTATAATAGAATAATGTTCGAGTAAGCTAGTTTAAAAAACATGTTGAATAGTTTATTTTCCTTCTACAACGCGAAGTAATATATAAAACGAAAAGATAAATAAATCACGTTGACACAACAAATACTTTATGTGTTACAAAAATTTGAAAAACTGTGTCGTAGTGTTTGAATAACTAAAATTTTGTAGTAAAAAAAAAAAAGCAAATTTTCTAGCTACCAAACAGAAAAACACACAACTTTAACACCTTCACATTTGTCTTTTAAAACATTCAGTAGAAGCTCGGAAATGAAAATTGTCCCACTCTTCTTTTCTCTTTTATATATTTTTATTCTACTCTACTAAAGGGGAAAGAATATTCTTTTACTTCCTCTAGTTCTTTAACATTTTTTTTAAAATCCTTGCCAACATATAAAAAAAAGTATATATATACATACATAGTAGCGAACATCCTGCGCCTGGTCTGAAATTTGCAGACATAACAGCAATACTGTAGACTCTGACGACACTGTTTATGGCCTGGAGAATCGTAAAGATTACCGGGTCGACATTGTCTCCGGGGCTTAGGGCGTTAAAGGATGGAAAGGGGGAGGGGGTTGTGAGAGGGAGGTGGATAAAGGGTTAGAGTGGAACCCAGGATTCAAGCCAAGGACATCAGCTTCCTCCCCCCCTTTCCACTAAGGGTCACGCGATGGTTGGGACAATAACTAGAATACTTTTGCGACACGCTAACAAAAGAAGTCTGCAACAAGTCGTAAGCCGAGTTACACTGTTTGAAATAAAGCTGGTAATATTATAAATTCATTTTAGCCGGTTACAAGCTTTTATTTTAGAAGGAGATTGGTATATTTTTAAATATTGAGAAACCCATGCATTGGTAGGAACGCGGACTATACTTAAAGCTCATACAGTCTGGTTTCAGGTTTGCCATTGACAATGAGGCCGGGGTTCTAATCTCCACCAAGAAAAGTTGTTCCTAAATGGTTTTTCTATTTCCATAATTATAGATGCGGGTACATTATCTCTTAATCTTACTTTACTCACCCTTTTTTCGTTAGTGTAAGTAAAACAAATATATTTTTCGAAGCACGCTTTACTGCCCACCTGCGCTATGCACATTTTTTCACAATAATATGAATACATTTTCACAAGTATATCAGTATACATGTATATATAAGTATAAAAGCATACATGTATGATAAAAGGGTGACCTGGTGGTTTAGGGTAAGGGGTCGGACTTTTGTGCTGGGGATCCAGGGTTCAATCCTCGGTCTCAGCACAGATTTATCTGATTGCTGAACCCTTCCTTCACCTCTAACAAGACGTATGTTACCCCCTCCCCTTGTGTCTCATTATACCACTAAATAACAGTCAGGTTGATTATAACGAGTTTTATTTTTTATTCACAAAATTACAAAAAATATCAATGAGAGAGTGTAAACATGCCTAGCGTTAGACGCTGAATCCATACACAATGGCCAAAACAAAATAATAACACAATAAAAGATCTGGAGCACGATCCAAGCTCAAAAAAGGTCCGATAAAACAATTCAAATCAAATTTACGGTTAAATTGACCTTCGTACAAATCGATAGAGATAATAATAACATAGAAGATTTGCAATAGTAACCTATAGACTCAGGTAATAGCATAAGGATATTAGCCCGTCGCCATCGCGACTCTCAATTTATTAGAGTAATAAAAAATGTGTTCCAGATAAAAGATTATTCTTAACAGCCATTACTGGGCGCCAATAGAATGTATAATAAGGATCTATTGTAGAAACATTTACTAGAGTTGAGAAAACTAACGTTAAACATATTAACAAAGTTAACAGATAGCACGTGGGCTCGCGGCCCCTGGCTTAACCAACAATAGATAAACCTCCAATAATTATCTTCATTAATAACACGTGACATAATCATTAAACATAAGTTGCCAAATTACTAAAATAATATTGTCCAATAAACACTGCACTTAAAATGACGGTGCTTTAAAACGTAAACCAATCGTGAAGCGGATAAAAGAGTTACCCTATCTGACAAATGTTTTGGGTCCAACCAATGCAACGGTATTACGTTGTAACTGGTTCTCTAATCAAAATCCAGCAGATCGGCAAAAATAATAAAGATTGAATTTTAACATAACATCGCTAAACGGTAATTTTGAATCATTAGCCAAATTAGAATTTAGAAATAAACAAAGCTAAACCTATCAAGACCAAAGTGGCTCACCTAGAGATTGTAGTGAATGTCTACTGGCACTACAGAGTCGTCATTATATACACACTATAGGAGTTCACGTGCTCTCAAAGCACGGGAAGCAAGGATGGGTAGAGGGGAAAGGGGTAGCACTGTTCTGGAACGTACACAGTCTCGGCTTAGCTCAAAAAACAAGCCGAACAATAGATCCGTTACTTTCTCAACACTCTCGTCGGTGCGCAAAAAACTGCGCACTGCGACTGTCTCTTGTTTTTCTTTGGGCGAATATAATTAGGCTGGCAGCAAACCACGATCCTCTGCTCAGTCAGATACAAGTCGTGCCGTGATGTGTTTGTTGTGTGGAGCCTTGTCGAGATGAGCCAAATGGGGCAGAATCGGTGAGCCAAACAATCCTTTTCTTTACATGTTGTAACAAGATTACACGTATATTAATCACAACTTGTGAATGTGAGGAATGCCAGGCCTCCAGCATGGTTCGGATCTTACGTTAAACTGTAGGTCCTCCCTTTCATCTCATAATCACCCTACCATTTCACATTAGCGTAAGTGCGTGTAATCCGAACGGGTAGTAAGACGCGATGCTAGTAATAATAAATATACATAGTATATATATGTATATGTAAGTTTACAAGTGTATGTATAAGTATATGTACTAGTGTAAATTTATGTAAGTGTATATACTTATATAAATTAATATTAGTATATATACTTATACATAAAAGTCTATAGTATATATACATAAGTAAATATATTCTTATGTATAAGTTTATATATAAATATAAGTATATATTTTATATACAATTGTGTATATATAAGATTATAAACATAGTTTTATATAAGTATATGTAAATACACATACTTAAGTTATGTGTATTAGTATTAGTAGCTGCAGTTACTCTCTCGTAGACCCAGCTATTGTAGGTTGTGTAGTGTAATGATTGATGAAGTTATCATGAACTATATTGTCAATGGGCCAAGTAATGAATTACTGAGTGCACATGTCATATTGAGTCTAGTTAAATTCTGATCAAGCCCCCATTAGATTGGAGAGTCACCAATGATCCCTGCTTGAAAGATCTGCTCCTCTTTAATTGGTCGGTCAACAGGACATAACGATTAACGGGAAGCTGACACCCTTAAGGTTGGCTACGGATGTGGTTTTAGGATAGAAAATCTTTATCCTAAAATCTAGCGAACAGTACGGATGTGGCTTAGACGCCACGCACGGGTGAAGTGTAAGACAGAGAATAAATAGCCTGTCACGCGGGTATCAAACTTTGACATGTTAGTTAATGCGTGGGCTACTGACGGTATTCATGCTTCTTAAGTCTTTGGTTAAAAATAGTTCAAACACAATCATATTATTATTATTAGCACCACGTCTTACTACCCGTTCGGTTTATACGCACTTACGCTAATGTGTAGTGGTAGGATGATTATGAGATGAAATGGAGGAACTACAGTTTAACGTGGAATCCGAACCACGATGGAGGCCTGGCATTCCACACATTCACAAGTTGTGATTAATACACGTCTTGTCAGAGGTGAAGGAAGGGTTTGGCAATCAGATAAATCTGTGCCGGGAACGAGGATTGAACCCCGGACCCCCAGCACAGAGGTCTTGACACCTTACCCCTAGAACACCAGGTCACCCACATTTTAATGAATTAACATCTATTGACTAGTAGCAATATATATTAATAAAATTAGGATTTTGTCAGCCATGAACATTGAGCGATATCTACCGTATGCACAGGGCTGAAATTTTAAAATTAGTAACCCCGGTGCAGGAATATGTGCATCTTGAATCTGGAGATTTAAAATTTTTATTACATTTTTGTGTCAATTAAAAACAAAAAAATTAAGTCATATTAATTGCACCGAATACATTTTGTACTTTTCATAAAGTTGTGCATTGCAACGACTAATTACTACCCATGCGACCCGATTTGCATAGCCTAACAAGGAAATTAGATCATCATAACAGTTCAATGGTTGTACGAATAGTTGTACTCCACAGCAAAAACTGGTGTGATAGGAAAATAAAAGGAAAAAATGTATAAATTACATAAACTTACAAGCAAATAGAGCTGAGGCGTCGTGGATGAGGAGGATTTACCTTTATGAGATTGAGTTGTTGTTTGTGGGAGCGTCATTGCGCTAGAGTGGACGCTCTTTGGCTGTAAGGTGAAGAAGGAGGTTGGGATCCCCCATCTTGGATGGTGTGCAGCTTGTATCCATTCCTGACAGGTCGTGACAGGTCTATGGCAGCCATCTAGCTGAGCGCACTGTGTCCTTTTTCCTCTACTGGATACCATTTAGCAAAAACCACCCTCATTACACCCAACCGGGATCTGAACCCTATTTCGTCATCAACGAGCTAGTCTGTAACGAGAGTAACGCCTTTGACCAATCGGCTGCTAAATCGGGTCATACACTTGTACAGAGTAACAACGAAGCTTGGTAGATCGAAATGATCTTTAGTGCGGATAAAGCCGCATCAGATATTATATCCATGATTTAAAAAAAAAACTGGACACGAGAATATAAGCCGGGACCCTTGGCTTAGTGAGGAAAATGATCTACTACTTAGCTATCTCTGATCAGTCCCGTGCTCAAGGTCATTCTTCAATCATAGTTAAGTTAAAGTCGAATATTTATTAATGTAGTTTTTTTAAACGGAAACTTGTCTTTCAACTTGCTAATACATATTTTATGAAATGATTTATATGTCTCGTAAAAATAAATAAATCTTTGGTGGGGAAATATACCAAAGAATATTTTAGTTTGCCCTTCCATATTGTGTGAAAAAACTCACAAACGGCTACATCATATTGTATTGACATTCTCACAAAAGGGTCGTCTATTCAATGACCTCCAAATACTTCTACAAATCAATATTGAGAGACGATTTGAATCTCAAGGAAATAACTCTTTGATTTACGATGTTATGGAATTGTCCATTCCCATTTTATTAGAGACGCGAATACAAAATAAAACCGTAAAATTTCAAATCAGAATTTTCTGAAAGGTTCCTCTCTTGTGCACTTTTATGCATTATACTAGTAGTACATTAAAGCATCTTGTAAATTATCCCTAACTAATAATCTTTAAAAACCACATAAAGGCTTTACAAAAAAAACTCTAACCAACTCTTCCTCTTGCCCGGTTTCCAGCTTGTTTGCTTTTTACATATTAGTAACTACACAGTCAATTATTCTTACATTTTCTAAATGATTTAAATGATTTTCCTAAATGTTTTCCACTCTCCCTCATCGAAAATGTGGGTGCATTTCATCTAAATTAAACCTTACTAATCCCTAACACATTAGTGTAATTAGTACATAACCGTACAAACCGAGCATCTTGTAAGAGGCGGTGCTAAAAAGAAGTATCTAGTGGCTACTAACAATAATACAACAATTTGTGTCATTTGATCTGTAGCTGTCACTTTGATATATATTATTAATACCTATAAAATAACACAAATAATAAAGTAAAATGTTATCAACTCACAAAAATATGTTTGAAGTTTATAAACTGTTCTTCCAACCAAAATCATGGTAAAGACTAGTTTGCATTTGATAAAAAGTTGCAAAATTCTACCTACAGCACTCTTATCTTTGACTTTTATTTTTGAACAGAATTAAAGTTCACTTTTTAAACATACAATTTGGATTTACTTCACTTTTATTTTCAGGAAGTGGCCACTTATCTTTGCCTTAAAAGGAAAAGACAAGTGGCCACTTATCTTTGCCTTAAAAGGAAAAGACATAGACACAATTCGTTATAAAGTTTTTTTTTTAGTATTATGTTCATATTAATGTAAATTTCCACTACAATCAGGTAAATTGTATGCAAGATTTTGTGAATGTATTTAAGTTCATCTTCTATGTGGAGAGGGTCCATGGCCTTTGTCAGATTCTCAAAGGGGTAAGTGATCCAAAAAAGATTAAGAACCAAAGATCTGATCATTCGGTTACCATTTTAGAAAAATCATTTCAGTACTCTATCATGATTTGAACCACTAACTCCCCATCTTCAGCAAACCGGGTCAAACGAGACTGACATATTAGGTTAAGTGCCCATAAATATGCGTATTTAAGATATAAATTTATAAGTGACGGTAATGAACACGATATTGATTCCGCTCAACACGATTATATCTTATAAAGTTCTTAAAATGGAAGTAAAATAATATAATTCATAAGATCAGAGAGGACGTATTAGTCTTTCTTTATTTTTCAAATGCAACACAAAATTGTTGACGTGTTGGATGAGAGGAGGGGTAGAGGACATATTGTTTTATAACTCCCTCCTCTTCCACCATCTTCTTCACCCCAATAAACTTCTCCAAAAAACCCCTTCTCTCCCTCCCCTTACCCGAAACTCTTCATTCTAGCTTCCTCGCGTTTTCAATTTTCCATTACCACCTTCACAGTTGTCAAAAAGTAATGACTTCCCTTCTTTCAATAGGAAGAGGAGGAACGAAAAAAAAAAAAAAAAATGAGAATGAAAGGAATGGAAGCACAATTCTCTAATGGTTGAGCTAGTTTTCACAACGGGAAAATCTTTACGATTTGTGACAAGTGTTTTGCTTAAATAAACTAAGAAAATAGTACAAATCTAACCAAGTTTTTTTTTAATACTTATTTTTTGATATAAAATTCTTCAACTTGCATAAACCAGAGTCATTCTTCCCAACTACAGTATTTTTTTTATTTAGCACCGTGTCTTACTAACCGTTCTGGTTATACGCCTAAGTACTAGTTAAGCTAATGGATTAGGAATCGGGAAGGTTGAATTTAGAGGAAGTGAACCCACATTTTCGTGGAGGTAGAGTGGAAATCCATTTAGAAAAAAACCACCCCAGTTCACCCGACCAAGATTTTAACCTCGATCTCCCCGTCCTCGACAGTCTAGCTCAACACGAATCTAGCGCCTTAGCTAACTACGCCACCGAGGCGGGTCCAACCCCCAACAAGAGTACGCCCCCCCTCCCCCCCGTGTTCCAATGTTCTCGCCGATATCGAAACAATACGAGTGTGAGGAATTGACCTTAGTTAAAATAGTTGTTAAAACATCAAATAAGTTTGGATCCACTAAAACCATTATTTAAACAAATATTTTTTACACTATGAGAATATTACATAGTTTAAATTTTTATATTAGTGAATTCTCTTCTATCCCTATTTTTCAAACCTGTTGACATGCTAGGCTAACTTAAAAAAAGTAAACTTTTTTTTTTCTGATTGAGCTTAGTAAAATAAAAGTAAATTTCAGATTTAAAAAAAAAATTGAGCCGTGCAATATTTCTGGCTACAAATATTTAACCTAAATAAGGCTACACAGTATATTTCTAAATAAAAGTAATTAAAAGTCCCATCATATAGTTTTTGTGGTCAGTCTTATACATTATTATAGGATTGTATCCTCGGTCCCAGCACAGATTTATTTGATTGGCAAACCCTTCCTTCACCTCTGACAAGATGTGTATTAATCACAACTTGTGAATGTGTGGAATGCCAGTTCTCCACCGGGGTTCGGATCCCACGTTAAACTGTAGGTCCTCCATTTCATCTCACAATCACGCTGACGCCTTTGAAAAGCTACCAGACCAAATTATGTATCCCTATGCCGAACCATATGATCTGCAAAAAAAACATGTGTTTAGCAACTGTCACTTCTGACAGTCAAAATTTAGGTATATACCTAAATGTTGACTGTCAGAAGTCAGCTGTGAACTGTCAGTCAGCACCAAGAAGCCACGGGGCTACTGCACATACCACGTAAGCTGCGTATCAATATAGTTCTTAAGTCCGTATGATTTTTAATCTCGTGCAACACACACACACACTATGTCCTTTCTCATTTGACACCATACCAAGGAATAGGGGAGTATAAAATTTCGTCTAATCATTATCATTCGAATAAAACAATTTCAATAAATTTAACTAACGCAGTCAACATTTTCACGACACTTTTTTTTTGGGGGGGGGGGTAGTTAAGATAACGATAGCCCTAATCAATTAAAGGTCTGTCTACGACCGGTTGATTTTAGTACTAACCAACCTAACAAAACCTAACCTTCAAATGATATGCACTTGGAAGGTTGAGCTTTGTAAAAAAAAATCGTTCTTTCAGTTATTTTGTAAGAATGGATAAAGTGAGAGTGAACTAAATTATTTCTATTTTTTATTTAATAAAATAATTCTTTAAAAAAATTGGGCTTCTGGAGTGTGTGGAAAGACACACACACACACGTTGAGATCCAGCTTGGTGCTAGTTTCGTGTTGAGCTATACTGCTGAGGACGGGAAATCGAAGTTCGAATCTAAGTCGGGGGAACTTGAGGTGGTTTTTCCTAAATGGTTTTCCACTCTTACTCCTCGCAAATTCGGGTTAACTTCCACTATATTCAACCTTCACAATTCCTAATCCACTAGCATAATTAGTACTAAGGTGTATAACCCGAACGGGTAGTAAGACTTGGTGCTAAATAAAAAAATATATTAACTTGAGTACTCTTGAATTTGGAAAATGACATCTGGACACGGCAATTGAACCCAGAACCCTTTACTGCAGGACTATTCTCGTGCTCACCCATATTTTAAGGCAGTCTGTGGCGTACATGTGAGATGTGGCTACATCCTCAACCTAAAGATTATTTCCATCTTCTAAACATCGTAATAAATGGAAAATTAAATTGTACACGTATCAGCTTTCTTTAACATGTAAGTATACATTTAAAATCAATTAAATAATAAAACAATCAGATTAAACCAAAACCAAATTAACTCTTAAATATATACAATAAAACATCTCAGTATGTTAAAGTTTCATCCAACAAATAATGTTTAGTAATAACGAACGTGTAATATTTTTTGTTATTTATGCATTGCTAAAATTAATATATTCTAATTAATAAAATAGTCTAAAAATATTTTCTTAACATTATTTTTAATTTGCTTACCAAACAATGTTTCGCTTTCCTCAAATGAAATGTCACCTTTAAAATCTTTATATGAGGTCTCACTGATTTATAGCATTCTTCTACGAATATTCAGCAAACGGCTCTCTGTAATAATTCATTTTTTACCCCATTTTATTCTTTATTATATTCTCCTATGAAGTCGTCTCTCCATTTTTTTCCCATTTTCACATGAAACATTAAATTCTTCTTTTTCTTTTCCTTTTTTAAAGTAAAAAATAAACTTTCCAAATAATTGTTTATATAGCTTATAAAAATACACAGTAGAAAAAGCGCACCTTTATTTAGGATCATGTTTTGTTTTATCAAAGCCATTTATGAGATATTTTGATTTTTGGAAGCAAATATTTTTGGTCGATAGTGGCGAGGTCCTGTATTAGCTTTACCATTTGACATTTCGTCTCTCTGTATCAATGTTTGCTTGGTGATAACATTCAAATGCGTGAACCAATTTTAGCGAAATTCTGCCGGGACATGCTTTGAATCTAGGCTGAACGATGTTTTTGTATAATTTTTAAATCTGGTTACCCTTTTGAATATGGCCACCACTCAAAAGTTTTTTGTTTGGTAATTCATTTTAAAAGACCTTATTTAAACATTTTAAGTGATCGACCTAGTACCTAGTACATTTTTTTTAATTTTGACATATTGCACACTATATCTAAAAGTGCTACAACTCAAAAATTGCAGCATTCAGAAGTAGCACTGTTTCAATGAATCAAGAAGTAAAACTTGTCAAGAAAAATAGTGACACAACTGCCGTCCAAAGCATATTATTAGAAATTTAAATGTGTCATTTTACCACGTTGTGAAATGCATCATCCAGCGGTAAATAGAAATCACCAATTTTCCATTTGATGTGTGATATATTGTGAAAGTGACGCCTTAAACCACATGAACAACGTATATTCTCTATTAATATATTTTTTTGAATATAGTAGCCTATTTATTTTTTTCACTATAACTTGTCAACCAAGGACAAATATTAAATTCAAATCCAAGAAGAAATTAAGGGAGATATTTCAACTTTAAATCGAATGATAGATCTAGGACTGTAGAAAATATAATAAAATGGAGGGATCAAAGTCCACTGTTCATAGAACTACTAGTAAACGTAGCTAATCAAATCTAAAAAATTAATCGAAATTAACATTAAATCTTATTGGTATATTGAGATTTTAGGTTATAATATTTTCACAATAGTTTTCCAATCCTCTTTCCAGATAAATTCTAATTCATTTATTCTAAACCACGTATTTCTACACCTAAGAAATTAGATAAAAAATTTAAATTAGAATTTAGTTGAAATTTACCCGAATTTGGGTGTGTGAAGGATGAATGGGAAGAAATTAAGGGGGGAAGGAGACAGAGTATGGTTTACCAGGTTTTAGACCCCGACCTCCCAATCACCACGAAATCAAACAAAGGGAAAGTGATGCCTTGGACCACGTACTCAGCTAATTCAAGAGATATTGTGGTGTGTTCTATTTGTGTGCTGTGTCTTATTATTCCTCTGGGCTTTATACATATTTATTATAATTGATTAAAGGATAAGAAAGATATAATTGAATAAAATAACCCGCATTGACGTGGGGAGAGGAGAGAGAAAGAGAGGAAAACCACTCTCATTATATCTGACATGGATTTGAACCCTAGTTGTAAACTGTAAACTGTAAACAAGAACAGAATTGGATGATGTGTAAATCTGTGTGCTCATTTCCGTGGCTGTTATTAGCTCACTTTAGTAAATAAACCATAATCGAATAATGATTAGTGGATGTGTGGCTCTGCTAGGAATTGAAGCCAAAATTCTCAAATTAAAATACGGACAAATTAGGTAATGACGGAAACTTTTGAATTATTGATAGTTAATATATAACTATATACATAATTTAAATGAACTAATTATTTTCTATCATCCAACTTATTGATCAAATATGTACAATAAATAATGCTTTTAGAAATTATATTGTCATTAAAGCCCACACATACAAACTGTATAATATATATATGTTTTAATAGCTGTTTACTTTCCTAAGGCATTTTCACACATACTAATTAATCAATATGTTCGCTTGGAGAATTAATTAATAGCCAACGCTTATTATTAGTAAATATGCAGTTAAATAAGCTTATATATATATTTAATTTGGAAACGCTATAATAATTAAAACACATAGATGTGTGTGTTTTCAATAAATATATAATGTCAAAAAATAATTAAATATTTTATCAATAAGTTAACTCACACACACACATATACAATTTGTAGATGTGTGTGTTTTAATCACTATATCATTTCCAAATACATTTTTTACTTACATGATCATTACGTTATAAGAACCGCTTAAGAAGCCGATTTGTCTAAGGCATCACTCTAGTGTTAGACTGGCCTGCTGAAGACGGAGAGCTAGGGGATCGAATCCCTGTCGGGTCTACTAAGGATGCTTTTTCCTAAATGGTTTCCCACTCTCCTTTCGTGCTAATGTGGGTAGATTACCTCTAAAATGCTTATTTTCTCATTTATGCCCCATTAAAATAATTACCATACATGTGTATAGCCTTAGCAGGTAGTAAGGTGAGGTAATATTAATAAATTATAAGTTCTAAAGAATTTTTTTTCTACTACATGGAAATCCTTTTCACAAAGCCAAACAAATAATTCCGAGGAGAAAGAAGGTTGAATACTCGGAGACTACAAAAAGTTGGCCAACCTTGAAATAGAGTATCATTTTGCTATCTTGGTTGCTGACAGCTGCAATTAAGGCCAAGCCTTTCTGATTCCTTCCATTTTACCTCAAATATTATTTTCCTTCTTTCTCCCTCTTGGTATTTTCTTTATTTTCTCTAGTGTCTCCAATAACTGGTAGTAGCACTGTGTTGCAGGAAACGGATACCGAAGAGGAAGTGGATATGAAAAAAAAAAATGTTGGCATTTGGGGAAAGAAATTAATTGAGATCTTGTGTTGAAGGCAGTCAGAGACGTTGGAAAGGATTTATTGCTAAGAAAGAAAGGATATGGTACATTTTGAGAGCCCTTCTAAGGGAAATGTTATATTACCTAAGACTAAATGATAAATATTTTTAAAGGATAGATATAATTTAATAATGTGAGAACAAAATTAATTTATTTTTTAAATAAATAAATCATTCAAAAATATTGAAATAAATAATATAAAATGTTTTGTAAGCAAACACATTATTAATAAAATAAATATAAATATTTAAGTCTAAGTCGTATTTATAAAATGGGCCATTTTAAAAGATTTTGGGTGACCTGTGGTTCTAGGGGTAAGGTGTCGGACTTCTGTGCTGGGGTTCCGGGGTTCAATCCTCGGTCCCGACACAGATTTATCTGATTGCCAAACCCTTCCTTCACCTCTGACAAGACTTGTATTAATCACAACTTGTGAATGTGTGGAAGCCAGGCCTCCACCGTGGTTCGGATCCACGTTAAACTGTAGGTCCTCCATTTCATCTCACAATCACCCTACCATTACACATTAGCGTAAGTGCTTATAACCTGAACGGGTTAGTAAGACGCGTGTGATAATAATAATATAATAATAATAAAGTATTTCGAATTGTTTATCATTTTAGAAAGTTTTTCGTGCCCGGTTTAATTTATTCATATTCTGTAGTGTAAGGCAATGTTAAGGTCAGGTTTTTAAAAAATTTATCAAAAGACAAAATAATTATCTTTCCCCCGGCAACGTTTTACCACCCAACCAGGCAATACGTATTATAGCTATGTAATAGAGTAACGATGAGTAGGCTAAGTTGGGATTGAAAAGAAGTGTAACCATATTTGCATAGAGAAAGGAGGGAAAACCATTTAGGAAAACACCTTCAGAAATCTCAGACGGGATTCTAACCTCGATCTAATTCCAACCAGAAAACTAGATTAGACCAGAATTGACATTTATCAGCGTCCCACCGGTATAAAGATAATATATATTAACATTATATACTTAAATATTTATGTTAGAGATGGGCACAGTCCACTGTTTTACGAATCAGTTTTAGAATCTTTGTTAAATATGGCAAACACAAGAAGTTGGCGGACTAGAATAAGGACTATTAATTTCCCAATCTAACGGTGTGTATGTAATGTGTATAGAAAGAGGATGAAAATATCCCTAAATTAATACTATTCCCACTGCATTCATCTGTTACCAAAACCATTCCTCTGGAATGCGAACCAAGTACCCTGTTCATGAGGGGTTTTTTAATCACCGCGTCTTATTAACTGTTCAGCTTATATGCTATATTTGATAACTGCCTAATGGGTTAGGAAAGAGGAAATAAGCATCTTACAGGTAAAATATTGCATTCGCATGGAAGGAGAGTGGGAAACCATTTCAAGAAAAACCACCCTCAGTAAACCTAACAGAAATTCTAACCCCGCTCTCCCCATCCAACATGAGAATTACGCCTCAGATTATTCGACGACTGAAGCAAGTGTTTATTAGCTAACTTTACCATTTGGGGTCCGTCTCTCCCCACGGGTAGCTCGTATAGGCTGATTTTGGTAGGAAGAACAGTAGAATTTAGTTACTAAAGCTAGGATTTTTTAAAAAATCATATAAAAAATCATGTTATCTGCAGCTGTCACTTTTAATAGATATTACAATACTTTAAAAAAAGCACAAATACATAAGTAGTAAAATGCTATCAATATTGGCTGCAAAGACATATGTTTGAATTTTCTAAAAGGTGTTTCCAACTGAAATCAGGGTTATATCCTAGGCCTATATTACAGTTCGAACCAGTACTTCACATTGTGGTGCGTGTTGAGTATTCTACAGTAGCCCCAGGCTTCTTTGGTGCTGACTGACAGTTCACAGCTGACTTCTGACAGTCAACTTTAGGTATATACTTAAATTTTGACTGTCAGAAGTGACAGCTGCTAAACACATGTTTTTTGCAGCTCATATGGTTCGGCGTAGGGATACATAATATGGTCTGGTAGCTTTTCAAAGCCGTCAGCTCTCAGCTGTGTGCTGTCAGTCAGCACCAAAGAAGACATGGCGCTACTGTACTAATGAAGACAAGGGGAGTGAGACGAGTCAAAGTTTTACCATATTTATCACCAAGAGTCACCCACATGTTTTGATATCGTGGGCCATACGGAGGCTAAAAAAATTGTTGGTGGCCTTTTTAAAAATATTTTGACCAAAATATTTCAAACTTTAAGTAATTAGTATGCCATTAGACTATTTTTTGTGAAAACAATAGTTTGTTTGCTAAATAATTTTGCGGGACAATAAATGGGTCATCAGGCCGGATCATTCCTCCATTCCAGGTTGCCACCAATGCTTGGCAAAAAACAAAATTGAAAAATAAATATCTTAAGATGAAAAAAAATTCACCGTTGTTATATAAATAATTACAGGAAACCCACTTAGATAAAATATACACTAGAACCAGAAAATATATCTAACATCCCAGATAATTTTGGCCATGAAATGAGCTATTGGATCCTTTGAAACTGTGTTACTGACTTGCGTGAATGTTAATGATCTGCAAACATAGTGCTCTCAGTCAAGGAACATATCATTTACCACTTACCTGAACTTTATGAACTTCTGGGAAAATTCCCAAGCTTAGAACATTGTAGACGTTTTCTTCTTCGCATCATAATTGTTTTCAAGGGAAGTAAAACTCTGAATATACAAAACAATATTACCGGTTGTTCTTCATGGGTGTGAAAAGTGGTATCTTACCTTACATGACGAAAACAAATTCAAATGTTCGAAAATAAGCTGCTTAGGAAGATATTTTGTCCAAAACGATATTAGGCTACTGGATAGTGGAGGAAGTTACACAATGATGAGTTACACACTCTGTAATTAACACAAGACTCGTAGATTACGGTGGGCAAGACATGCAGCCCGAATGGGAGATTCTATAAACTTGTTCAGGGTACTGACTAGTAAACCTAATGGGAAGAGACCAATAGGAATACCTAGACATTGATGGGAGGATGACTTTAGAATGACCTGAGAAAGATAGTCTGTAATGAGGTGGACTGGATAGAACTGACTCAAGATCGAGATAGGCAGCACACTTTTGTAAGCGCAGCAAAGAGCTTTCAAGTTCTAATGACATAGAATAAATAAATATCAGGATTCTTTCCACGTGCTTACTTAGGGTCTGTATTTAAGCCTTTTATTAGGATTGTATTGTATTTAATTAGTACTTTTTAGTTTTTGTGTGCACCAATTTCTAATAATTGTGCGGCCCATTCGCACGTTTACAGCCATATAATAGGGATGATGAAGGTATAATTTTGTAGAAATGATCACGCATTTGCGTGTAATGAGTTTAAAGAATTTAGGAAAGAATGTCCTCAGAACATCCGATTGTTGTGCAAACTCTTATTCCCTCATCAACAGTAGTCATGTCTATCGCGAGAGTAAAGCAGGGAATTCGGGATAAGATCAATATTTTTGAAGTTTTAATAATAAATTTCCCTTTTGGCCAAATATTTAAAATTTTGTTTCTCTAGATACATTTAGTTCAATTTTCTACACATAGTAATCTTAACAATATTTTTTAATATTTATCATGAGCATAGTGGAATTTTTACATAAGCTTTTAAAATGAAGAGATGATATATAAAACGTTTATTCAACAAAGTAAGCATAAATTGATATAATAAAATAAATATGATTATATAACATCATTATGGGCTGCTTTGATGGCCACATGATATAAGGCGTTACTCTCCTGTTAGGCTAGAGTAATAGTGAAAGGGATATCGGGGTTTGAATCCCTGTTGGGTCTACCAAGAGGGATTTTTAAAAATTGTTTTCCACCTCTCTCTACGCAAATGTGGGTACACTCCCTCTGAATTCAACCTTCCTCATCCCTAACTCATTAGCGTAAGCTAATTAGTACATATGCGTATAGCCTGAACAGGTTGTGGTGCTAAAAAGATCACCGTATGCGTCCCACACCAGCTGGCGTAGGGCTCTCATGGGAGCTTCAAAAGATTTATATTACACAAATTCGAACTAATACACAACCCACTCAGGTCCAGAAGGGGGGAAATAGCCTCCCTATAAAAAGTCCTGATCACATACCTTGATATCTATGACAGATATTCAATAACTGTTGAGATCACTATGTGTAGAATACTAAACTACATGGTGGCTAAAAAGTCCCTATCTATAGGGATTATGACTAAGGCAAGTTCAAAGGGAACGTGAGAAAATGTCAGTGTTTTGCTGTTTTTATGGCAAAATTTTGTCTGGCCAAAATAAATAAAATATTGCTCCAGTGGTAACGTTTATTTTTATTCTCTTCCCATTTTGATATCAACAGTTGATGAATATCTGTCAAGAGCATAGTGGCATTAGATGACAAACTTAAAATCAAGAGATAAAGGCGTAGTTGGCTAACGCGCTAGTCGTGTTGAGCCAGACCACCGAGGACGGGAGATCGAGGTTCGAACTCGGTCGGGTGAACTGGGGGTGGTTTTTCCTAAATGGTTTTCCACTCTCCTCCACGCAAATGCGGGTTCACTTCCTCTAAATTCAATCCTCCCAATTCCTAATCCATTAGTGTAATTATTACTTAAGCGTATAACCCGAACGGGTAGTAAGACGCGGTGCTAAAAAGAGATAAAGTTATCATTTAATTCCAAGACATCCTTGACAGATATTTAAAAACTGTTGATATCAACGTGTGAAGAAAATTAAGCTAAACGTTGATACTGGAGCAAGATTTTTATTTAATTTGTACAAAGAAATGTTTTGCTATAAAAACTGAAAAATTACTGACATTTTCTCACGACCCTTTCCACCTCATCTTAATGAGTAATGTTCCTTGTTTCAGTGAACGCTGCTCTTGCAAGAGGAACGTGTGGAAATCATCCTGTCGTACGGGCGTGAAGGGTTCTCACAGATAGATATCACTGTCGAATCAATCGACGACATCCTGACTGAGAGCCAATACCCCACATCACCGTCGGAAGATTGCTGTAGATATTCAAGCATACAGCTTTTGTCGCGGATTTTATGCGTTTAGAATGGCGACGAGTATTCGAAGAGGTCCGGGAAGGGATGGTTTCCCAGTTCGTTACCAGTCCAAAGAATTCGATAAGACGAACCAGCTTGTAACTTCATATTCCGTGGTCTACCATTCAATACATCATGAATAAGGATAAATCCCACCTATATATAATGTAAATCCCACACCACATGACAGAAGATGATCCCGACCGCAGGATGTAAATGGTACCAACAGTTCCTGGACAAGATGGACAAGGAAGAGAATTTACTATCAAACATTTTTTTTCCCTGGCGAAGCAAATTTCTATGTCAACGGTGAAGTGGATAAACATAACCAGGGTTGATGGTCACAAGAGATCCTTAATTGGTACTCTTCCAACAAAACAGAAGAATAAAGGCACATTATGGTCTGGTGTGTCCATTTCATCGGCCTTTGTGTTTTCGGCGCAACTGTGACTGGCAAAGTATTTCTGCAGACGTTAGGCAACTGTCTGATGCTGAAATTGTATGCCCTTAGCGACCGGCCTGCCTGTTTCAATGCAAGATGGCACCCCACCACAGCAGTGCGAGGTTGGTTGGACCACCCCTTTCCCCATTGGATTGGTCGCAGAGTCCACGTAGAAGGGGCTCCACGCTCCCTGGACTTAAATTCCTTGGACTTTTCTTTAGATAAGTATGTTAGTTCCAGGCGTATAGATTTTAAGTCTAGGGCTAGGCTTGAAATGTAAATTTATATAATATATAATTTAGTATTTGTGTTTATATTTAAATGCGTGTTATGATTTTATTTATATCTGGTCATTAAAATTAAATAGATTTGATTATTAATATAGTTTATGCTTAATTTTATTTACCAGTCATTCTGACATTTATTTGACCACTTGAACAATAAATTAATTTACTACCGCTGATTTTGGACAAGTAAAACATTCTAGGGGTGTGCGAAGTCCACTTTTTCAATTCTAAGCGAACTCGAATTGAATATATGAAATATTCTCGAAGCCGAATAAAAAGTTTGAATTTTTTTATTAGTGTTTTTACACTAGAAAAATATATTATATTGTTATTTATTGAACTTTATGTATTCAAATTACTCAGAGAATGTTTTATTTTAATTATTTTTACTAATATTTCGTTTTAATTCTAATAAATCAAGTTGTATTACAACTTACAATTCAATTACTTAGGAGTTTTTCCAAATACATTTTGTTTTATATAAATGGCAATAATTGAGCATAAATCCAGTATTTTAGCTGTCAATATTTTAATCGACGAAGCATCGAAGCCGGAATTTTTCTAAAACATTCATCAAATATGAGAAAATATTTATTACTTGATTTTGTAAATATTATTATTATTATTATTCCTAACCACTTAAAATGTTTCCAAAATCATAAATAAATATATATATATATACATATATATTTCCAATATCAATATCATGCATATATTATTGATATCCTTCCTAACCGCCTATATATACACACATATGTACATACAGGATTATATATATATGAGGCTAAGAATTATTTCATAACATATATGTATATATATATAAGTATTTTAGTATATAAATATATGTGTGTGTGAATCCACCACGGCCAATAAGAAAACCGGACCACCATTTCCTTCACCTGGCGGCCAACCACGATACTACATAGATGGAGAAGAGAAATACAGAAAATAAAATACCACCATTACCAGCGGGTAAGCACGCCGTGCTACCGGGACAATACAATACGTCCGCGACAACTACCTCTCAAAAAATAGAGTATTCTCTTTCTTTCCGCCATTACCTCTTCTTTCCTCCCCCTCACAAACCACCTACTTTTATGTCCGCCCCTCTTCCCCAACAAACCCTTACTCCCCATGTCGTTGTTTACACCACTCTGACGTAATGAATGTCATCTCCATTGCCGAGGCTCATACCTGTAGTTTCCAACATATACTTCTGCTCTGTATTACGTTGGTCTGGGCCATTTCTTTCCTACCTTACATTGGTGAACCCGTGGATTAAATGTAAGCTTGTATATGTCACAGGAAAAGTAGATTGTTAGGGAGAGTTGACTCGGCCTAGGTAAAGTCGACTCTTACTAAAAGTATCAGTAAAAGTTGATAGAGAATAAACAGATCAACTTTTCCTAGGAAGAGTTAACTATGCCTGCTGTGGTTTAGAAAAAGTTGATTCCACGATGTTGCTCTCCACATGCGACTTCGTGCGCACAAATTTGTTTTAAATATCCCAGATCTATTTGTTTACTGTTGTTTTCTAGGTTAGGCTAGGTTAGGTTAGGTTAGGTTAGGTTAGGTTAAGTTAGGTTAAGTTAGGTTATGTTAGCTCTTCAACTCAAAGTGTCACAAATATTTACCTTGCTGTAATAAATAATAAATATTTATATCTCTCTTTGTATCATAAAGGTTTTACTTTTTTATTTGTGTTTTATTAGGTAGTAGACCATTTCCTTGCAAAAAGTCTATTTTTACTAACTCAAGATAGTAAGAGTATACTTTCCCTAGGTACGAACAACTCTGACTAGTAAATGTTGATCGATATTCATCACTTTTCGCTTTTAATCAACTTTCACTAAAAAGACCAGTAAGAGTCGACTCGGCCTAGGTAAAGTCGACTCTTACTGGAGAATATACTTTTCCTGTAACATATATACCATAATTTTATATTATTATTATTATTATTATTATTATTATTATTATTATTATTATTATTATTATTATTATTATTATTAGCACCACGTCTTACTACCCGTTCGGGTTATACGCACCTACGCTAATGTGAAAAGGTAGAGCGAGTGTGAGATGAAATGAAGGACATACAGTTTAACGTGGAATCCGAACCACGGTGGAGGCCTGTAATTCCTCACATTCACAAGTTGTGAATAATACACATCTTGTCAGAGGTGAAGGAAGGGTTTGGCAATCAGATAAATCTGTGCCGGGACCGAGGATTGAACCCCGGACCCTCAGCATAGAGGTCTGACACCTTAACTCTAGACCACCAGGTCACCTGAAAATTTTGTAAAAGCCACCCTCAATACGCCCGAACGAGGTTCGAACATCGATCTCCTCGTCATTGGTAGTCAAGTCTACTGCGAGAGTATTGCCTTAATCAAAATCTTTAGATCGGATTTCGAAAGATTCTAGAAGCATCCAAGATAAAAAAAAACAGGTGGAAGATCTCTTTAACTAGCTTTCAGGAAATTTGAATTAAAAAATTATCTGGTGTAATACTATTTAAAATAGTTTCAAAAGGCATCCAAATTTCAAAAATTTCCAGGACTAGGCCTACTTACTCTAAATAGCTTTTAGGAGCATCAACATTCAAAACAATTGGAGGAAGGACTACTATAAATGTATTTTAAAAGAGTGTAACTTTCTAAAATTGGGAGAAGGGCCACTCCAAATTAGTGACAGCAAAACCAGGGAATATATTAGCACCCCTTTAAATGTACATCACACCTTCTGATATTCTTGAAATTGGGAGTAAAGTATTGTATTAAACTACAAATAACTTCTAAGGCTTTTTCATTTTCAAAAATGTGCCAGGTAGGTACTACCACAGGGAATTTATGGAGGCATACAATTTTACAAATTTTCTGAATGATGACCACTTAAAATATATTCTATAAGGTAAGGTTACTTAAAAAATGATCTAATTTTTAAAAATTGAAACTAAAGTTTACTGAAAATAACTTTGGAGGACATACAATATTTAAACATTTATTAAGTAAGAGAATTACCTAAAAAAGTGTTTTACTCACCCCCTCCCCCTCCCACCCTTCACAAAATAATAAGGTTCCACCGACACTGCGTAGTGTGTTGCCATGACAAGCAGAATTGGTTAAAACTGTACCTGTGATATGTTCTCAGCTCTACTTACCCTGGCAAAGCCCAACAGGCAATGCCACTATTTAGCTATGTTTGTCATACAGTTAATTTAATAAGTCTCTCACCCCCCGACCCCCCCAATCGTCTGTACAATATTTCAAAGGCATAAGACCTTATGTGGCCTGGTGGTCTGGGTTAAGGTGTCAGACTTCTGTGCTGGGGGTACGGGGTTCAATACTCGGTCCCGACACAGATGTATTGATTGCCAAACCCTTCCTTAATCTCTGACAAGACGTGTATTAATCACAACTTGTGAATGTGTGGAATGCCAGGCCCTCCACGTGGTTCGGATCCCACGTTAACCTGTAGGTCCTCCATTTCATCTCACAATCACCCTACCATTACACATTAGCGTAAGTGCGTATAACCCGAACGGGTAGTAAGACGCGGTGCTAATATAATATATACATAAGACCTTAATTACTATGGCGGAGCCAAACGTTCTCCCGCTGATAGGAAGGTGTGCCTACCGTTTTCTGGTTGTGGATTTGAGAAGTAACTTGGTAGCTTCGTATGGGGGGATTACAGTTTGAGGTTCTAGCGCTGCGGTGGATATTTACGTGACACGCGCGCAAGAAGACGCCCCAAACCTCCCTCAGGGAAGTCTTAGGCGGGCTTCACTGCCGGCTGATTAATTAGCCGAGCCAACCCCGCTTTATTCCAGTCAACCGACGGCCTCTTGTGCTCTTAACCGCGTAAACAAAACACAGATAAACAAGGTCGACTCAGGAGGACTATTTTTTGAGACAGCTCGGAGTAAAATTAATGACGAGTGCGATTTTTAATTTACTCTTACGGGAGATTAAGTGAATTTGGACCAACCTCAGTTGTCCACATGGTCTAAAGCGTCGTTCTAGCAGTAGAATATATTGCTGATGATGAGCTCGCGGTTTTAATCATGGTCAGGGTTTTGAAGGTCATTATTCCTGAAGGTTTTTACCCTCTCCCTCCACACAAATGCAGTTAAACCTCTCCTAAATTTATTATTTTTATTATATTATTATATTTATATATTATTATTATTTTAAACACCGCGTCTTACTACCGTTCGGTTATACGACTTTACGCTATGATGGTAGGGTGATGTGAGATGAATGAGACCTACAGTTTACGTGGAATCGACACGGAGGCTGCATCCATTCACATTGTGATTAATACAGTCTTGTCAGAGTAAGAAGGTTGGCAATAGAAAATCTGTGCGGGACGAGATTGACCGGACCTCAGCCAGAAGTTGACACTTACCCTAACCCAGGTACTCTCTAAATTAGCTCTTACCTTAACACGTTGGTAGTTGTACATGTCAATATGGTGGTAGTAGACGTACTAGTAAATATGTGAATTGGATAATATCTTGAAATTAAAAAAAATGGGATAATTAAGCCAGGCTCCGTAAGATTCCTATTCAACCTGATTTCACTTCTTGAAGCATATATTGATGACAAAATATTCCGGTTTTTTTTTCAGACTCCGAGGACTGGGAGATCGAGGTTAGAATCTCGGTCGAGTGAACTGGGGTGGTTTTTCTTAAATTGTTTTCCACTCTCCCTCCACGCAAATGCGGGTTAGCGTCCTCTAAATTCAACCTTCCTAATCCCTAAAACTATTAGCGTCATTAGTAGATAAACGTATATAACCCGAACGGTTAGTAAGACGCAGTTCTAAATAAAAAATTGTAGTATCGCGTCTTACTACCCATTCGGTATGTACTAATTAACGCTAATAATTTTAGGAATTCGGAATGTTATATTAAAAGAAGTGTACACACATTTGCGTGAAGGTAGAGTGAAAAAACCATTTCTGAAAAACCATCTTCATTATACCCAACCGAGTTATGAAACTCGATCTCCCAGTCATTGGCAGACTAGGCTTCTGCGATAACAGCGCCTTAGACCACGCGGCCACCGAAGCGGGTGTTAAATTTGTTTATTTAACTTGGCCGAGGATTTATATGCACTAAAAGCTTGTAAAATATTCATAAATTATGCACTTAAAACTTAAGAGAAAACAGAAAAATATGGATATGAGTAGTTGTCTGTCTGTGTTGAACTGGGATTTTGTTTTTTCACATTTTACCTTGAATATTATGCTGTTACTTGAACTCTTACTACTTAAGCCTACGAGTCCAATGTCAGCAAATTCCAGTAACAAATTACTACAATTAATTTAATGTACCGTATTTACTCGCGTAATCACTGGTTGGTAGATTCACATAATTATATAAACCACGTTAATTTAGCAGGTAACAATGCATTTATTCACATTGTAATGAGGGCTGCGTGAAACGTAACCTTGGCAAAGGTCAATCGCAGCCGCCCCATGAGGAAATACATTTAGCGTCTTTACGAAGCAAGAATACTAATATTAAACTTACCTGTTTTGAACAAACTCCGCCAAATATTATTTTTCCATCAGTTGTAAGTGAAGGGTCCACTTTAATCCACTGTTCAAACACTGCACTTTTCACAGTTTTATTTTATGACCTATTTGAAGGTGTAATTCACAACACGATTACATAAATACAATTAGAAATTAAAATATCTAAATATTTGTAAAAAAAAACAAATTTATTGTCTTAAAGAGAGACAAAAACTAATGTATATCAAAATTAATTATCCATAGACACGCACAAAGAAAGGTAAATAAGAACCACACACTCACTTCTGATGTTTGTATGCTCAACCATTATGTTGAGACCCGCCTCGGCGGCGTAGTTGGCTAACGCGCTAGTCGTGTTGAGCTCGACCGCTGAGGACGGGGAGATCGAGGTTCGAATCTCGGTCGGGTGAACTGGGGGTGGTTTTTCCTAAATGGTTTTCCACTCTCCCTCCACGCAAATGCGGGTTCACTTCCTCAAAATTCAACCCTCTCAATTCCTAATCCATTAGCGTAATTAGTACTTAAGCGTATAACCCGAACGGGTAGTAAGACGCGGTGCTAAATAATAATAATAATAACATTATGTTGAGATACGATGAATGACGTGACCTTGGGAAGAGAGGGGTAGGACATTGTGAAGAGAGGGGTAGGACATTGTGAAGGGAGGGGTTGGCCATTGTGAAGAGAGGGGTAGGACATTTTCAAGGGAGGGGTAGGACATTTTCAAGGGAGGGGTAGGACATTGTGAAGAAATGGGTAGGACATTGTGAATAAATTGGTAGGACATTGTGAAGGGAGGGGTAGGACATTTTGAAGAGAGGGGTAGGACATTTTGAATGGAGGGGTAGGACATTGTGAAGGGAGGGGTTGGACATTGTGAAGAGAGGGGTAAGACATTTTGAAGAGAGGGGTAGGACATTTTCAAGGGAGGGGTAGGACATTGTGAAGAAATGGGTAGGACATTGTGAAGGGATGGGTATGACATTATTAAGAGAGGGGTATGACATTTTGAATGGAGGGGTAGGACATTGTGAAGAGAGGGGTAGGACATTGTGAAGGGAGGGGTAGGACGTATGCTGTAGTCTCGGGAAAGTTGGGGGTGTGACGTTGCCTAAATGGATAAAATAAAAATTGTGAGCCAAAAAAAATGTTATTTTAAGTAGTCATAAAATACTGTATTTATGCATTAAAATGCATACTCGTCAATATATTCACTAAAATCTGAAATATGCGTTAATGTTCACTATAAGACAGAGAAGATATGTTAGATGTCTCATACAATATTTATTGCAAAGCTGGCATATCGATATCATCAAAGGAAAAAAGAAAACATTCAAGTGTTCAAAATCCTCAGCCTACTAAAAACTACACTTTTTTTTTCTTTCAACGCGTCTAACTAGTTACTACACGTCCGGGATGTACGAATTTTAACCACGCTAGTGAGGTAGGGGTGAGTATGGTAACATTAATTTCTAGAGGAAATATCCACTCTATCTTAAAGCATAAACGGTTGTACCATTTTGGCAAAATAGCCCTCAGTTCACTCAGTTTGGCTTAAACCCTGACCTCCCTGGTACTGGCAAACCAGGCTAAATGAGTCTAACGTTTATTCCGCTGGCTCTCAGATGTATGTGACTACGTTAATTATTACCATTAATTATTGTACTTACTGACGCGTTGACACATAAGCAACCACTTGCGTTATAAGCACAGATTTAAAAAAATAATAATCAAATTATAATATTAATAATACTTATCACCAAGTCTTACTACCTGTTCGGGTTATACACTTAAGTACTAATTACACTTATGGGTTAGGAATTGGGAAGGTTGAATATTGACGAAGTGAACCCGCATTTGCATGGAGGGAGAGTGGAAAACCATTTAGAAAACCCCCAGTTCATCCAAGCGAGATTAGAGCCTCTATCTCCCCTTCCTCGGCAGTCTAGCTCAACACGAAACTACTGCGTTAGAATAATCAAAAAAAAGAGACGAAATACATGAAAATGAAAAGGGCATGGCTGCGTGAGGGTGAAACAATTAACAACAAATCCTTGAATGTCTGTATTTAATCTTATCGCACGGATACACGAATAGTAGCTTTGGTAGGTGCTTTGTAACATGGTGCATTTTTCCGTAGTCTTCAATAAAAAATGCTGATTTACACTTATGGGCGTTCAGTTTATACTTGTTTGGTTTGATGGTGACGAAATTCTAATCCCAGCTGGACAACTGAGGGTCTTTCTACCTGTGTCCATTTTCCACTTTCCTTCCAGGCATATTCAGAAGCTCTTTTTTTTTAACAACGCGTCTTACTAGCCGTTCGGGTTATACGCTTAATTACTAATTACACTAATGTATTAGGAATTGGGAAGGTTGAATTTAGAGTAAGTGAACCCGCATTTGCGTGGAGGGAGAGTGGAAAACCATTTAGGAAAAACCGCGCCCAGTTCACCCGACCGAGATTCAAACCTCGATCTCCCCGTCCTCGGTGGTCTAGGTCAACACGACTGGTGCGTTAGCCAACTACGCCACCGAGGCGGTTTATTCAAAAGCTAACTCTTTAAATGATGCCTTAGCAAGGACGTGTAGTAGACGTGATGGAAAAATAATAGAAACAAAAGAAGAAACACGTAACCAAAGCCATTTCGCTGTTGTCAAATGAAAAATACAGAAAACCACTTCGGTGGTCGCGTGATCTAAGGTGCTACTCTTGCAGTAGACTAGACTACCGTTGAAAAGAAGAATGAGGTTCGAATCTTGGTCGAGTGTACTGAAGGTTGTTTATCCAAAACCTTTTCCCCCTTTCCCTCCACGCAAATTTGGATAGATTTCTTATCAAATATAACCTTACTCAACCCTAAAATCATTAGAATAATTAGTAGATAGGCGTAAAGTATAAACAGATAGTAAGACGAGACGCTAACAAAAATGCATTTCTAAGCAAAGGTTCTATCTTTCTTGTGTATTTGATAATATATCGGATTATCAAAGGTGAGCTGTAATCTTGAGTAGGAAAATGATTTACTTGTGACTGATAGTTACTTGTTTAGCTCATATTTGTCCTGGTAGTGAATCGTAAACACGCTATAAGTTAGCTTGTCATTTGGTATGAAAACATATTTCTCATGTGTTTGATGCATTACATTAATCCATACTTTATCAATCCCTCGTAAATGTACTCATCTATACTAATTTATACACATTTAATGGCCGTCATTTAAAATGACAATGTAGTTTTATCTCTATATGCATAGTTTTATGTAAACATTATACAATTATTAAGCTACATGGTTTGCTTTCTTATTTCAAAAAGATTTAACTTTACAGGACAATTATTTTAACATAATGATGGCATTTAATTAAAAATAAAGTACTGTAAGAAAGTAAGTAGTGTTTTTATAAGTTAATAAAATACTCATTTTTAATCAATAATTAAAATGTATACAAAATATTGCCGTGATATATAATACCCGTAAGATGGGGTAATTTTGGCCCAAATTAGGAAAATCTTCATTTATTATGTTACTATTCGCCAGATTTCTGATCTGATTGATTCTGGTATGAAGTTGTAGGAAGGAGCATCAGTTATTCATGGCAAACAGTTATTTGTAGTTCATACTTACACCACGGAGTACAGCGTCACTCATGTAAACACCTGTTGTGACTAGTGAAAACATATCCTTCCAACTTTTATCTGAGAGTTTCAACCTGAAAGTTTCTAAATTCCAGTAAACACATTTTTTAATCTTACATACCAGTAGGGGGCTTAATTTATATAAAAATGTGAATTTATTCACCTTGTCTGATTAGCTGACTGTTTTATGCCTTGTGAGATCTTTAGCCCACCGATTTGGGGTAGCATTAGCCCAGCCTTAATTTTTTTAATTTTTTTACTTTTTTTTAAAAAAATAGTGCTAATAATATGTTTTAAAATGTAATTTTATTTATTTTTAGAAAAAACTCACTTTTTTATTATTATATACAGTTTAGTATCAATGAATCCAAAAAAGCTGTTTGTTTAGCGAGCATAAATGAATTACACTCCGCAAATGTTACAAAAAAGTCTTGAAAGTTTCAGGTCTGAACAACTAACTCAATGAGCTGCTGCAGAAAAGTATAACTATCAAAGATCTATTATTAATAGTAAACTGAAAGGTCTGCATAACAAACCGGTTGCTCACTCTCACATAATATTTTCACCTACAAAAGAAACTGCATTTGTGCAGCATCTAATCAAATTATCAAGACTACGAATTTCCAATTGTTAATCAGATTTTCAATAGTTATAAAAATATATCGATAAAAAAAAGGTGCTAGGGTTAACGTGTTCATAAATGATCGCCCTGGTTGTGAAGGGACAAAACGATTTTTGAAAATACCTCAGCTTTCAGCCAGAATCAATACTAATATTATGAAAGTGTACGTTAATGTTGATGCAAGTGAACTTAATGTTTACATGGACAATTTCAGTGTCGTTTTAAAGGATGTTCCTCCATATGTAGCTTGTTGCTATGACAAAACGAAACTAGGTGATGATTCTGGTAGTAACAAAAAAGAATTGTTCAAGTGATTAAGTACGATGAAAATCTTTGTAGCTACAATAGAAGCTTTACTTCTTTAATGCCCTTCGGAAACCCAAAAGGCAAATGTTTTGTACCAAATAGTGTCTATAGAGAGGATCATGTGTAGAAGACATGGACTGAAAATGGTCGAAAACTGCACGTTACAACGCTCTAAAAGTGGTGTGGTTTGACACAATAATTTTGAGGACTGGGTGAATCCATCTTTTTTACAATCAGTCAAAAATAATGCTGGATTGTTGGTAAATATTAGTGATAATTTATCCTCACATATTATGGCGCAGTTTTGGAATTATGTGTGTAACATGACCTTATGTTTAATTGCTCACTTAATACAATACAACTTCCATAACCTTTGCATGTGGCCTTTTCTGGTCCCATGAATAGATTATGGTATGGCATCCTAACAAAGTAGGATGAGTAAAAGATGGATTCAAAATTTCCCACAGTTCTTGCGTTGTTAAAGGAAATTGAAGAAAATTGAGGAAAATGTCAGGAGAGAATTTAAAGGCTGGTTTCAACTAATGTGGAATTAATCCTCTTAATAGAAGCATGCTACTCAAACGTTTGAGAGAAAGTACTTCGTGCAACATAAATGGGAAGATATTTTCTGCTAAATGAGTCCCCCAAAAATTGTTTGGAAGTGGAAACAACTCTCTCTTTCAGAGCTCGATAGTTTTGTTTAATATTTCTCTGATGTAGTTCATACTATTATAAAGTTTTCATGTCTAGATATTTGGATTTTTCTAAACTCAAAAACCCCATTTTATGATAGACCTTACGTATTAATAATATCCAAGCGCATTCCATGGTGTACCATTAGCCCAAGGAATGTATTGCTTTTAAATAAGTGGAATATAACATAATGGGAAAAGCTACCAAAAAACCCAGTAGCTTTGCCCCAAATAGTTAAAAGTTTACTTCAGGGCCTTGAAGAGTCGAAGAAACTTAAATTAGACCATAAATTGATTCATGTATTAATTCTAAGCACGTAAAAAATATCAGAAGTAATCATAGTTTATAATTTCTTTAAATTTTACTTAATAATAAAAACATGAAATTTTAGGGCAAATTTGCCCCATATTTACTTACAAATATCGGGATCATAAACGTTCTGTTTGATTTTGAATAGAGACATTAAAATAAAATAGCTTTTTTTTTTTGTATATTACATTTTTTTTATTTCTGTGAAGTTTAGTTTAGTTTTTAAATTAATGTGACCAATATCGACCTACTTTTAACAATAAATGTGTTGGTTGAGACTACATGTGTTATTAACATGAAGGTCCATTTGCACGAAGAGTAATCATTGGCTTGATTGGGATCCGATTTAATTAAGTTTATAAAAATAATCAAAAATACATGTCCACCAAAAATTGCACCTCAACACTTGTTAAAAAAAAATTGGAAACCTTTTTCACTGTCAAACTTTTACCTAATTATATTTCTTCAGAGTTTGTGATATTTAGCAAACAAAAATATGTGTGAGTTCTCTGTTTGAATAAATAGAAAATATTTCTACCTAACATTAATTTTTCGTAAGTATCACGTTTATGCTTTTTTTTTAATTGGGTATAGATACTGCATTTTGGAAAAGCCGGAATGGGTTGATCCTCAATAATTCCGAATTATCGACGCTCTACCATATCAGGCATTCTAGCTTACCAGAGACATGAAGTGTATACATCATAATCAACCTTATTTAGACCCTATATATTTACATTTAGATAATTTCACAGTCAGAGTTTCTAAATACGGGGTTTTAATAGTGTCAAAATCATACTTGATTACTTTGATTATTTTATCAAATCTATGTAAAGGTGATCAGGGATTTTTGTCCCTAGCTAACTTTGTTGCAACCCACATTTTTATTAATCTAGGATCAAGCTGATTGACAATCCGTTGATTGAAAAATACCAATATGATATTATTTTGTGCAAACAGCCCATAAAAAAGTAAAGCTTTTTTTAGCATATAAATTTGTGCAGGTTTCCTTTTTCAATAAATATGAGTTAAAAGGTATACAGCTTTCCTGACATTTACAAATTCCCAGTGTGTGTGATGGAGCCTCTAGTTACACATGTTAATAATTCCAGGTAATGCAGAATTTATCTGGTTCAGTCATTACGCTTCTCTATTTTATTCAAGGGTATTGAAAGAGATTGATAAAATCATGGGTATAAACACACATGTGGACTGGTATGGCTAGGAACAAAATTAATATAGGGTATGATATAATATTAATAGATTACTAACATTTCAGAGCCCGGGTTTTTATTACCTAAAAATTATCAAATAATTGCCTATAAAATAGAAACTGACCTAAGACTCTAAGAAATATATTCAAATTTTTCAAAAATGACCTAAATTTTGAAAAAAAAACTCGTAATAAATTCACAGTAATAAATCAAACACATCCTTTACAAATGTAAAATGCAATGAAGGGCCTTTAACCACCAAACTCTTGCATTCTAATCAATATACAGTAATATTGTTTTTCGAATATATGCTGCAGAATAAATACCTACTCCCTCCCAAAGAAAACCTCCCAAACCTAATTGCCGTGTTTTTTCCAGGAATGTGTATTTTCTAACCATACAAGCAAGGAGGATACAAAGTTAATTGCCTACAATATATTCTCACTCAGAAAACTGTGTGTTGGTAATAAAATATGTTAGTGCATTTAAAAAATATTGTCAATGTTTAAAAATATACTTATTCAACATGAATTCCTTAAAATTACTCAAATATGCCTAAAATTGACTAATAAATAAAGCAACCAAGAAAATATGACCTTAAATTCCAGAATGACAAGAAATTACCTATTAAATATAGGTACATTTCTTCAACAAAAGGATCATGAACTTATGTAGCTATGAGCATTGTATGTGACGAACCAAAATAAAAGATGTCATGTCATAAAAATCCTGGCCAATAAAATGTTATCTTTTATTAGTTGTCGGCTAGCATGAAAAAATTGTAAATTTTTAAATATTCTTAGAATAAACATAAGGAGTGTATGGATTAAAATATTGGTAAGAATTATTTTTGTATCATAAAACTATATGGTTTAAAAATACAAAATACAGAATTCATGGTCTAATGTAAGCTCTTTGACTTTTATTGTTTAGGGGAACTTTTAAAATATTTAGTAAATATCGGGGAACCCTTACCTGGCTGACACATATTAGGTCCAAGAGGGGTAAATTATCAAATTTACCTGCAAGCCAGTAGAATTGATGCATACAAATTAACTCATACTCTTGAATACAATATTTCAAGTGTATTCTTTTTCTAACTTTTAACGATAGTACTAAAATTCTTCTCTTCATCTTTTTCAGATAGATGATTTCTCTTAAAATATTTTTCAATTGTCCAAAAATTATGAGCAAACCAATACAAAGCAAGTTTTTGCAAATTCTGACGGAAACCAGGACACGTGCTCATGGAACCCTGGTTTTAAATCACTGGTCTTATAGTTAGACACGGATCTATGAGATCAGGGTTTGATCCTGGGCAGGGTCTACAAATTATTAATATTTGTGTTTGGTTTACTTTTACTAATCACATTAAACTTTTGGCGAAGGATAAGGATGTTTTATAATTATTAAATAAACCATTTCTTAGATTAAGGTTGTTTGTAAGTCACATGATAAAATTATATTTTCCTTGGAAATAATATATTTAATATTTCATAAAAAAATAAATAAAACTATTTCTGCATGGACTACAAGCACATAGGAACTTTTCGTCATTTCGTACCATTTATTTTGTTTGATTCACAATTAAATTATGATTTATTAAACTTGAGGCAAATCTGATGAGTACGAAAAAAAAACACATAACACACAATTATTGTAAAGCAAGTAGGATGGAACACTCCATTAATACATTTTCGATAAAGTAGTGAATTTACATTTACAATCTAAGTCTCATAGGAAGGGCTTCTTTATCTGGAAGCTAGAAAAGCTACAAGATCTACTTTCAATTATTCATATGTCATGTCATGTCGTATTAAGTTTTTTATAGTTATCATCCATATATATTATAAAACTAGCAATCCCGCACGGCATTGCCCGTGACCCACTGTGGTATAATAAGAATTATATGGTGCCCTATTTGCCATGAAAATCTCTGAAACGTAATTCTAAACCAGATTAACAATATTTTCTTCAATAATTTGTTAAAAATAGCCTAATTAAAAATTTCAGATCTCTGCATGCCGTATATTTGGCTGTGCATCGCACACAAACAAACAAACACACACACACACACACAGATAAACACTTCCTTTTATTATTATATAGATTACAGCAGTATCAAATTTTATCAATTTTGACCGCAAAAAAAAAAAAAAATGTTTGTGTTTCCTAAAAGTTCCTTCCTGTGAAAATTATACTGTATAAAATATTATAGAGGCCCCCAAAAGTTAGTATGGAGAATTGTTTCAATATACTGACCAAAATAAATATTTTATCTGAGAATGTCGTAAGGGAAATATATTTAAAGTAAAGACTACTGGGAAACCTAGGAAATCAAATTAGTACGTAAATAATGGAAGAAGATAAATAGAAGGAAAAGCTAAAACGAAGGGGAGGAAAAAAAAGAAAAATAGGGGAACGATAACAGTTTTAGCTTAGCAAAACCGTGGCTATGAATGCTTAAGTTCTGACCAACCGTCCTCACACGAGTTTTGTTTTATATTTGCCTTTTCTCTGCTAAAGGCCCTTTCCGTGTGATGGTGATGAATACCCAAGCTAAATGCCACATTTCAACTGTTGAACGAACACCATATATCAAAACTCGCACATGAGTGAGTGTATGTGGAGAAATATTTAGACCTGACCTGGAGGTCCTCTCACTCGAGGGGTGGTAGAGGGGAGTAGGGGTAGGAGTCCGTAGCAATCACCGCCAACAGTCATCAATCATCGGTACCTCCTCCCTTTGCCCCCTCCCAACCTTTTTTTTGACAAAATTATTGGAAAGTTCCACCTGGAACACATCCACTGGTTTTACACAACTCATCTATTTACGATTTTTGTACTTTTTTTTATTTTTTTACATTTTAGTGACATTACTGGATGGTAGTCTACTACAAGAATGCAGATCACTTTTCATAGAACGGTATTTATCTGAAAGCTAGAAAAGATACTAGCAGGGCCTCTGACAGGGTTCACAAAGTTTTTTCTGGCCCCCTTACATTTTCATTAAACCTGGCTATATAAAGTCCTGTATAAAAAATGGTTAATTTAAAATATATATTTTGGTGTTCATTGCGACAGTGCCTTCACGTTAAAGACCTACTTTTAGCTTGTTTAAATTTGCACTTTAAATGTAGATACTTTCTCAGTAATTTTATGGTTTTGCTTGTAAATTGCGTTTAATTAATTTTGTTTATTGGATAGCAAATTCAAACTATTTATTTTGGTGTTCATTTTAACAATGCTGTCACGCAAGAGAGCCAATCTGGATACCAGGACTACAAAAATTTTAATTATTTATTTTAGTGTCCATTGCATCAATGCCTACACCTAAGCGAGATAATATCTAATATAAGGACTGCAGAAATGTAAATTCATTTCCCTCATACTCGTCTGAAATTGTATTTATGATAGTTTAGATGATTCGCTGGAAAAAAAGAAGAGTTAATTTACCCGACAAAAATGAGAAAAAAATGCACGGGAAATCTCTAGTAGATGAATAAATATAGTAAATTATTTGTTATAAATAAATTTTCAAACTGACAAACCTGTTTACGTTTATATTGAAGAATTTATTAGCTGGCGTTTTGAATAAAAAAGGAAGGTTTAGTATTGTATTACACTGAAGAATTTAAAGCATAAATAAATGTGTTTACGTTTGATTTTAATATGTATATCATACTACTATAAAGCCACATGGCTGACTCACTCACTCACTGACATTAAGGTCTACCAAATTCCAGATGAGCTAGAAACTTGAAATTTGGCAAACTTATAGCTTCTAGTCTGTAACCGACGGTAAAGTTCCAAAAATTATTATTATTATTATTAGCACCGCGTCTTACTACCCGTTCGGGTTATACGCACTTACGCTAATGTGCAATGGTAGGGTGAATGTGGGATGAAAAGGAGGACCTACAGTTTAACGTGGAATCCGAACCACGGTAGAGGCCTGGCATTCCTCACATTCACAAGTTGTGATTAATACACATCTTGTCAGAGGTGAAGGAAGGGTTTGGCAATCAGACAAATCTGTGCCTGGACCGAGGATTGAACCCCGGACCCTCAGCACAGAAGTCTGTCACCTTACCCCTAGACCACCAGGTCACCAAGTTCCAAAAAGTTTTTTAAAAAATTAACCTCTTAAAAAAAGTTTTAAATGGCGGAGCAACTTTAAAGTCGGTGCGGACCTTTATTTGGAGGTCTTTTGTGGATTAACGGTAAGACCTATCAAAAAAACTGATTGCACCAGCTCTACGAATATGGTGAGATCCATAAGTTTAGTTCTATTACTTTTTGTCGTATCTCCATCAGCTATATCTTAGATAGAGCTAAATTTTTTTGATTTTAAATAAATTTTGCACATTTTCCACAAATTTTTTAATTTTATGACAAATTTATGTGGCAGCTAGAATCATAAAATTTGGCAGACCTATTGGTACATCCAATTTACATAAGCGTGCCAAATTTGATGATTCTAGCTGCCCTATAAGTATGGATAAACTAAAATAATGTGTGAAAAATACAATACAAACACCGGTAACTTTAAGTTGTTACGTTCATAACATCGCTGGAATTACAATAGTTTACATCCGCTTGCAAGGAAAACTCACTGGGGATTTAGGGGTGGAGCCCCCAACGATCAAAGCGAGTATGTAATATATAATTTGAAAACATTTAAACTATTATATATGTACTTTTAATATTTCCATTCAAGTTTTAACGTAATCTTGTCTTGTTCGGAATTCGAAGGGCGTCTTACTAGCTTGCTGATATAATGAGCACAATTTGAATGCCTCCCCTCGGTAGTGTTCGAGGGTAGAATAAAACTCACTTTTTAAAGGAAGAAATAGTAAAGGGGATGTGAGGGTAAACATTTTATGGTTCATGTAATGACCGTGGTAAGATAGTATATATGTCTCAGGGGTGTACAAAATCCCCATCATTTCAGAGATAAACCGCTAACATTCTCGTGTGATTTTTTTTTATTGAAGTTGTACCATTTTCATATAAGCCAAAACATGTTAACTTATTTTAGCGAGTTACGTAAACATTGACGAGTAAGTTTAGAGTTGTTACATTTACTTACGACATTTATCCTGGTTTTTAACCAACATAATGTTGGGTTATACAGTATATATTTGTTATTAAAGTCCTTCCAATTGGGCTAAGTAACACATTAATTAAAAAGTATCGTGGAAATGCAAGTTTGTATCTTAAAATAAAGAGTAAAATTATTTATTAGTTTTAAAGAAATGTACATATATTATTCAAATGTTGTATACTTAATTTGTATTGTCAAATATTAACACAGTTAATAAGATAATTGTAATTATATAAAGTATAATTACTTTAAAATGTATAATACTCAAACTATTAGTTTAATTCATCCTTAAGGCTTATACTTAAGATTTAAAAAAACACGTAAGAAGAATGGTAGAGGTATTTTTGGTGTAAATATTTGATTCAAAGATAGTTAAAGCTAAAAAGTTTCTGCGTTTTGAAACGATTACTTTGTTTAAATGATTTGCGTCCAAGGTAGATATAAACAAAATGGCGACGACTTTATCAGTTGTGCGCCAACTTACTAGGAAAGCCATCAGTTATGTTTAAAGTGTCACGTAATATATGGAGTTGATAGTCTTAAGAGTAAGTGCCGCAACCGCGTATCTATGAGCCCGCGTAGCTCGAATCCATGTAGGTTGAGCACTTATTGTGTATAGAATACTTACAAAATATTGAACAAAACTATTTATTGGATACCAGTGTTAGTGGGCACGTGGACTAAATTTCAAGATCATCTTTAGCTAGTATTCATGTGATATGGAGGTTGGGGTTCAAATCCTGCTGAGTGTAATGAGGGAAGTTTTAGTAGATGGTTTCTCATGCTCCCTCAATGCAAATATGGTTACATTAATTTAAATTATACCTTTATTATCCCTATATCATTAGTGTAAAATAGGACTGGCCAGAGTGAACAGTTAAACGATCTGCAAAAAAAAAGTAATTTGCAATTCATTGGCATATATAATATGGGATGTTTGCATTCAAACACATTAGTATTTATTCGTATCTATCTCGGCGTAAATGCTGGTGGATTTCCTATACATTCAACTTATTGATATTCTGTTTTTAAATTAGTTCAATTATTGAGAAATGGAACACATTATATTTTCTTTCTTTTTTAAAAAAAAAGCAAGTAAAATGAATCCTAAGATACTAATCACACTATTTACATTTTTATTTCCAAACAAATGAGACCTAAAATTAATGATAAATTTATAAATGATTGTTTAACTGATATTTACATATTTTATAATACAATTTATATTAGGATATCTTTAATCCTTCTGATATATTACAAATTTAGTGTTTATAAAATAGATTGTTTACAAAATGCTAAGATTTATTGTAAAAAATAAGCTCGTTCTATCCTAGTACTGAGCCACGAGTGGCTTGTGCGTTATACTTTGGTGACGCTTGATACATATTTTTAAAAAACTAAGGGAGTTTCGGGGAGACGGAACAACAATTTTAGGGTGGGAAAGGGGAAAAAGTAGCGGTGGATAAAATTCTAGGGGAGAAAGATATGTGGGGTATTTTAATTTAGGTAGCGATGTAAGGGATTATTTGTTAGGGGAAGAGGGTAGGAAAAATATGTCTGATTTTTATTATTTGAGGTGGCTAGACACCTAATGTACCTTATGGTATGGTAGGGAGAGTAGGCTGCTAGCATGTGCGTGCCAACTGGGGGCCGTAAAGAAAAACATAGTCAAAAAGCTCATTTGATAAATTTAATAATATTTAAAATATTTTCAATTTGTTTCTTTGAGATAAAAATAATTGTATGCTGAATAAAGATTAATTACACTTTATTTTTTTGTGGTAGATTATCTTACAGAATAATTATTCACTTGGTTTGATTCAAATAGGAAGGGCTTAAAAGTTACTAAAACAGTTTTAATCCATACCTGAGATAATGTGATCTGATATTCTACTTTTCATTCGATGCCTATGAAATAATACAAATATTACAGTAAAACATTTTAAATATTGATGGCAAAAAAAAAAGTTTTCATTTCCTATACGCTATTTAGAGTTTAGGCAAGGAAATAACTTGTAGTTGGAACCAAAGTAATGGGAAGACGTCAGATAGAAGGCAAATCATACAATTCCAGATTAGAATATTCCACTAAATTATTTGTAAACGTTTATTACAATTGCAAAGTGGTATTAGCTGAAACGTTAAATGTGCACATTGTGCTACTCCGTATATGTACATGTCCGTCGCTTCTTTTATTAATGTGAACAAGTGAAAGAACATTACTGAGACCAATCGAGGCGGTGATTAAAATTGGTCAAAGGAATTTTATTCGCATTGCACTTATTCAATGTTGATGAAGAAATGAGGACTCTCATTCGCTTGGGAAGGTTTTATACGAGATATTTTATTTCTAACTTTCCTCTCTTGGTTCCACGCTAATGTTCTAAGCTATCCTCTTTGAACCAAACATTTATGTTCAGGGTTGTCTGAAAAATTAGGGGCTAAGGAAACGTTAGTACGAAAATAAGTAGGGTATGTCTAATTTGACAGTGCTTAATTCGAAAAATTGGATAGTTCGAACTAGCCACGATTCTTTTTTAAATTTCCTTTTTAAATCAATGGAAAAAATAACATTTAATTCGAATTTTAAAAGGAAATATTTGGATGATTAAAAGGCTATGTAGTACAGTGTTATTTTTTGTCGAGTAACAATCTTTATTAAACCGCCCTGTATGCCAAGAATGCTTAAATAACTCAAGTTATTTAGCATAGTAAGAAATAAAGCACAAATAACTATGGGAAAGCTGAGCATATTCACTGAATCCCTACCAGATGTGAATGTGAAACGTGAAAGACAATAATTTCAATGCAATCAGTGAACTTGAAGATTTTGTTTATAGCGTTAAACTACAATAAACCAGGATCACTAATTTTTTCCACCGTAATGTCATGTAAGTGCAAAAACTATTTTAATATTGCAATTTGCTTGTGTTGATTTTTCCAAGCTTTATATTTTATGCTTAAATTTTTCATATTTTTTCATGTATGTACAATACATATTTGTATGTGGATTTTATATAGCATATATAAAATATATGTATTTTTATGTAGCATATTTTAAGATTTTGATTTGTTGTGTACCAGCTACAAAGAAATTCATAGAAATGGTTAGTTCGAATTTTGTATATCTCGAAATTTTTCAGATATCCCTTGCAATATATTATTAGCACCGCGTCTTACTACCCGTTCGGGTTATACGCACTTAAGCTAATGTGCAATGGTAGGGTGATTGTGAGATGAAATGGAGGTCCTACAGTTTAACGTGGAATCCGAACCACGGTAGAGGCCTGGCATTCCTCACATTCACAAGTTGTGATTAATACACATCTTGTCAGAGGTGAAGGAAGGGTTTGGCAATCAGATAAATCTGTGCCGGGACCGAGGATTGAACCCCGAACCCTCAGCACAGAAGTCTGACACCTTACCCCTAGACCTCCAGGTCACCTGATATCCCTTGCACTTCAAACTAAGATGTTCTACTGCACTAACATATTTGCCATTGACACAATAGACGTTAAGAATATTCTTGTTCCCATGGTAGTTAAGAATGTCATTTGACTTATCGAGTGATGTCATAGAAAGTAAAGTGGAAACGATTGTAACTGATTGATAGCCTCAAAACAAGAAAAGATGATAAAGTCTCAGGATATAAAAAAAGAAAGCTTTTGATACGATATGCTGGAGTATTCTATCTGGATAAGGCAACGGAACAGTCAAAAGACAGAACACCTAATAATAATGATAACATGGTGTTAAAGAGAGGGTTGATTATAAAATATGGTGAATCATACCACTGATAACATATCACCGTTGCAAAGATTATTATTCATTGCCAACTTTGAAAGGGGCTATCAATAATATTGAGCTGTTATTTTCGAATGACGGATGTAAGGGTATATTGTTTAAATACAATTGATCATTTATTCACCAAATTACGAAATGCCATGTATACTCATTCAAACATAAACATTCAATTGAAAATAGTTTGATCCCCCTCCAAACAGCCCGGGTTTGGTGCCTGGGTGATTACCATCTTTTCACGCACATGAAGAAATGGCTCGCATCGCACCGCTTTGACGATACAGCGTCGCGGGACATCGTTGAAGAGTTGCTCAAATTGCAGGTGGCAAAATTCTACAACGGAATAAAAAAGCTTTTCAAATGCTACGACTAATATACTCAACTTGGCTTTTTTATTTATTTGGGATATTTAAAGTGCATTTTCTGAACTGATTGGATATAACAACAAAAGAGTATTTCTATCAACGAGCGTGAAATGACCTACCAATTTTGTCGGGAAAAGTATCTTCACACACCTCCCAGGGTTATTTTACATGCCACAATCGCCATGAGACCAACAGCTTTACTTCACCTCCAAAGGAAGTTGTGCTTCGGATTTTAATAACTAAATAAAAATCTGTCAATCCCGGCTGGGTTTGAACCCATAAACATCGGGCTATGAGGTGAGCCCTTTACCACAAGAGTAACGAGATCAACGATTTGGTTAGTGGCTATGTCAAAAAATAGTGCACAGTTGTTAGTATAAGTTGTATGGGTCTGAAACGGGGTCAACTCAGTCTCGTGAGGAAAAATGAGGAGCTACTTGAATAAAATAGTTGAAGCTCCGGTCTAGAAAACCGAGATTAACAGCCATAAGGCTTGCTCTACTGACCACATGAGACCCTCTATCCGCAAATGTTGGCACTATCATAGCTAACGGTGGCGGCCGCTCGGTCGGTATAACTCACTTGTGGGCTCACACCGTGGAGATGGATGGTTGGTTTTGTATATGTCCAAAAATTTTGAAATAGTAAGTTATAGTTTTAATTTTTTTATCTAAAAGTAGAACATCTTTATTAAATTTATACTATAAATGATAATTATTTTACTTTTATAAGAAATATAAAATGGCGTAGGAGCTTAGTTCTATAAATTTAACTACACTTAGGTAGGAATTTGATCTCATTATTCAATTTTAGTTTAAGGAGTCAAAATTCACACAAACAATATTAAAACCAAATATCTATTAAAAGGATGATTATTTGAGACAAAATTTATTTAAAAAGTTTATCTACAGCTTGTTTTCTTTTAGTGTTGGAATAACACACCGAAGTAACAAAAGAGAGGTAATGGTAATGTGCTAAGGATGTCGAAAATAATTTGTTAATATTATCTTAAGCTAATTTTGACTTCAATTATTGTTTTTTTTTATATATTTGATAAGTTTGAACAAGCTTTTTTCCACATTGGAAATTTACAGAAGGTCGTGTATACTTTGTTAACATTTATTTTAATAAGTAATAAAGTAGTATAATTATATTGTATTTATGTTTTATTTGATCATTTTGAATATATTTATAAACTCCTTCAAAAATATTTAATATTTCAGTAAAAATACCATTATTTTTTATGATGTTATAGGTAAATTAAAAAAAAATTATTTAAAGTTATATAAAAATATATAATCAAATTATTGATACTAAAAAAGGAGAGCATTTGACATGTTTTTTATACCTTGCATGTATTTAAAAGTAATTTGTTAGTTAAAATTAATAAATATATAGCAATTCATTTAAAATAAGGATTTTAAGAAAAACTCAATGTGTAAACCTAAATTTGTTATTTGGGGAAATATTGCATGACATATGATGTCATTTTAATACCATACCATTATTTATGAGCATGAGTGTTTAAGTTATATCTTAACTTAATCATTTAAATAAAAAATATAAATGATTTTAAAAGAAAAACAATATTTCTATTCTAATGTACCTGATGTATAATGGAGATATAAAAGTCATATTATGTCAACAGACTATAAATAGGTACAGCCTTCATCCAATAAACTTAATACCACTTATTTAGTCTAAGGTTAAGACTAATCCCCCAGTAAAAACATGTTATTTATTTCTCATTATCTCGCGCACATTTTTCCATATGTATTAAGACTTTACATAAATATTATTAAGCCTTCTTACGGAAATCCTAATAGAAATGTATACATTACCATACATTAAAAGACACATTTCATATTTATTCATTCATGTAGGGCTACTAGTTTCAGTAAATTATTGTAAAAAGATGCGCCAAAAATAATAGTTAGAATCATCAAAATTCAAACCTTAACAATAACTATTACACATGTAATTAAGTCTGTATTCATATTCTATGAATATATTATGGAGTAAAATTATAATGATAAACCATCAAGAACATTGTGTGAATATATTAACATCATTATAGCACCACATCTTACTAACCACTCGTTTTATACGCTAATGGGTTAGGTTAGAGGAAGCTTGAATTTAGAGGAAATGTACTTGCATTTGCGTGGAGAGATATTTGGAAACAATTTAAGAAAAACCACCTTAAGTACACCCGTCCGGTATCGAACTACGACTTCCCCGTCATCGTTAGGCTAGTATATTGCAAGAGTAGCGTCTTAGACCATGCGGCCACTAAATTGGGTGATATATTAATATTATTTCTCAATAAACTTCGAGAGTATAGTGGGGGAGGGGTGGCCTAATTATAGCTCTTGCTCACAAATAAAGTTCAAATTATTAATAAATGTATTTGTGCTTTTCACAGGTTAGGTCTGGAGTTCTCGTTTGTACGTAAAATAAAAACTTTTGTTTTTACTTTATTAATATTTGATTATAGCTATGGCTACCATATATTTTAGAAAAAACAGGACAAAAATAATCAGTTACAAAAGCAACTAATTTTTTAGTACCATGTACCATGGAGACAAAATAATATGAGGAGGGATACAAAAATTGTTGAAACAAAAAATTATTTATTTTTTAGCACCATGTCTTACTACTGGTTTGCTTTATGCGCTAACTACTAATTAAAACTTACATTTTATTTCTAATCATAGGTAACATTGAGTTACATCAAGTCAAATAATACCTATAAGAACATTAATATCATCGTGAATTTCAAGGAACAATAAATGTCGAGTGTACCTATAGACACATAAATATATTTAAATTTTAACTTTTTTCTCGACTTTCATTGTTGACTATAAATACATTTAGGAAGTTAGTTTGCTAATCATGTCATACTAATACTTTAATACAAAAGTACCTCTCTACTACCAACATGGTATACAATTTTATCTAACATAATCCTAATGAGATTGACTCCATTTGCAGAGGATATAAATTGAAGATCGTCAGTGTGGATTTCGACGAAATAGATCAACAACTGATTATTCGGTAAATGTTAGAGAAAACAATTGGGAATACCTCATGACAGCTCATCATCTATGCATTGATTTTTTAAAGGCCTACGATTCAGTTAAAAGAAGTAAATTATATGGAATTTTAGTTTGAGATACCCAAAAAACTTGTCAAGTTAATTGAGGTATGTTTGACTGAAACGTTTGGCAGGGTACGGGCTGAATGTTATTTATCAGATACTTTCAAAATACATGATGGGTTGAAACAAGGAGATGAACTTTCCCCGTTATTTTTTAACCCAGCGTTAGATTATACTACTAGTAGGGTAAGGAAATAGAGTAGAGAAGGGTTTACATTAAACGATACAATGCAGATATTAGGGTACGCAGAAGATCTAGCTCCGTTGGGCAATAATAAGGAAGCTGTTGCAAGAAATGCAGAAATTTTACTAGAGGCTGGTGAGGAAATAGGTTTAGAAGTGAATGCTGAAAAGACTAAGTATATGATCATAGAGAGAACACAGTTTGGGGACGATAAATAAGAGATTACTGCGAACAACATATTATTTGACAGGGTTAATGAATTTAAATATTTAGGAACTATTTTAACCAGAAATACCGATATTATATTGAAAATTAGGAAATTAATACATTCGGGAAATGCATGCTATTACTCGGTAAATTATTGATATCTTATCTGCTTTCAAGAATAAACAAAACAATAATTTTACCGTTTGCTCTTTATAGGTGTGAAACTTGGTCTCTTACCTTACATAATGAAAACAAATGAAGAATGTTTTAAAACAAGGTGCCTAGGAATATATTTGGTTCAAAAATGGATGAGGTTACTGGGGAGTGAAGGAAGTTACACAATTATGAGTTACATACCCTGTACTCATCACAAGACTTTGGTTAAGATAATCAATTCTCGTAGATTACGGTGGGCAGGACATGCAGTGCGAGTGGAAGATTCTAGAACCATGTTCAGAGAATTGGCTGACAAACCCAATGGGAAGAGACCATTGAGAACACTTAGACACAGATTAAAGAAGAACATTATAATTGACCTGAAAGAGATAAGGTTTAAGGAGGTGAATTGGATAGAGCTAGCTCAAAATAGGGTGTATTGACGTGAACTGGATAAAACTAGTTCGAGATATTGATAGGTGTAGTAATTTTGTAAGTGCAGCAATGAACTTTCGAGATCCTAATGCCATAAAGTAAGTACTAAAGCTATAAAAGCATTATCATTAAAAATAAATCTAATCTAGGAACAAATAAAAACTAACATTGATAAACATCTATAATAAAGATATGTAACAAAAAATTAAAACTTAGACACTTTATTCACTTGTCATAGGAATGTATATACATCTCATTTAATAATATAGGATCGTTACACTTTTAAATAACTTTTGTCAACTAGAACTTATAAATAAAATTAATCAAACAAATAAAACTCTAGGAAGATGTTACTTGAGCTAGCCTTGTTCAATTCCAAATATTATTTTCTCTAAATACATAAAGAAATATTTATGGAAGTACTTAGTTAAAAACCAGTACCTTTGAATGTACTATCGCCTGTTCCGTCATATCAAAAGCATCATATCAAAAGAAAAACTGTCCTGCAAAAAAAAAACAGTGCTTATGGTCAACCTAACTATACGCTGATGAAGAGATGGGGGATGAGCGTTGGCGTATGAATATAAAGAGGAGATGAGATAAAGCCCATTGAGAATACACTAAAATTTATTTTGACACCCTTCCTGCGCTACAATTTGAACTCAGCTACAATCTTCCGATATATTTCAGTTGACTGCTTTAGATGTACTGGGATAGGGTATCAAATCAACTTTGGTTCTCAAACCATTATATATACGAGTTCAGTCTACCTTGAAAGTAATTTTATTATTTAATAGTATTTTCCTTTCTTATTTTAGTACAAGTTAGCGTAATTAGGCAAGTATTTAAAAGTCTTGTATATTACAGGATATAATATTTTCGAAAAATGTATAATTTGAAAATCTAGAAAATTTTAATGTCTTAGTATTTGTCTTGAATGAATATTATAAATAATAAAATTTGTGGTGCGTGCCTATGTGTTTATTAAGTTTGGTCAAGATCCGAGAATTAATTAAAATATTACAATTAGATATACTTTCTTATGCTCAGACATATGGAGGGACATACAGATAAAATTTTAATTCCATCCTATGAAGCCAGAAATATATACATATATCTATGGCATTAGAAAGGCTAAAGTTCATTGTCACACTGACAAATGTATGCCTCTTATTCATATCTTAAGCTAGTTCTATCCAGTCCACCTCATTACATCATATCTTGAGATAGTTATATCCAGTCCACCTCACTCTACCCTATCTCTTTCAGGTATATTCTAATGTTATCCTTCCATCTGCATCCAGGCTTTCCACTAGGTAAACTATTGTTTTGTATATTCTGATTATTACATTTATTTTGCAACAGTCGAGATAACAGCTTACTGACCTCGTAATAGCGTACATTTCGTGACAATATTTTTTCTTATTTTTTTATCCAATGTTGCTACAATTAGTTTAAATTCTATATAAATAAATAAATTAATCAACCTTACTAAATTATATGTTGTTTGGAGTAGTATCTAAATTTGTGTCTTCATTCTTTTTTATATATGATGCTAACACAAATATTAAACATAAATAATTCCTCTGAGATAAGGAAAGGAACAGATATGCATTTATACTATATATTACTGTAATGCCATGCCACTTGATGTAAATAAAGGAAAAATAAGTATTATAATTGTCCATCACATTAATTAGTAGTATTGAGGATTTGTATGTATTTATATTTGCATATGGCTAAACCATTTTGCAAAGCTTATTAATACGAATAGGTTAGCTGCAAAGGGAAACTTTAGTTCATCTTGCTTGAAGGCTATATATGAAACAAACTATAAGTAGTCTTTGCAATTTATATTTCAGTGGCCTTAGCTAATTATTATATGTACAGAGAAAATGGCATCATAGATGCTCGTCATCATGAAAGGACGTTATTTTCTTCACGTGGTGTGTACGCTCACATATTTTATTCACGTCATCATGGTTCCTTCTGTATCATCTCAACAATGTTCTTCTATTCGTTTATCTCCCATTAAGTTCTCAATAAGCACTAGCAGAAACACTACTGGCCATTGGACAGCACAGGTACATTGATAACAATTTAATTACTTCAATACCTATGTCACGTATTTATGAATGGTTAAGCTAGTAAAGAGCAAAACTTGTGTTAGTGAGCCGATATGATTAGACTTGCCGTGTATATTATAATATTCATCCAGAGAAGACTGGGCTGTGATAGTGCAGCTTTAATTCTTCACCAGCTATGTAAATATAGACAAGAAAAATTACGGTAATGATTTAATATTAACCTATATAAAGGTCAAAATATATCTCTAGAAGCTATAGCTTGGACTAATTTTGGATATCTGATTTAGCATAAAAATATACATTTTATATAAAAATTAGATAAATGTATAGTTTTATGTATTTAAATCAATATTATAAATGCCACATTATAATTGCATTAGTCCATTTATTTACATGTATCCTATGTTTTGATATATTTTTTTCTTCAAATATCAAAAGTTTATAAGTTACAGTTCAAATAAAAGTGTATTTATGAAGCATTATTTGCTTTGTGGCTAAATGTTTATGAGCAGACGAACAACTTCCTTAGAATAATTTTTGGTAGCACTGAATGTAACTTAGTTGATGTTATTGTTTTACTTTTAAATAGATCTACTATAGCATGAAACATTTTCAGTAACCCAATGGAAATATAAATGTTGTGTGTTTGATGAAGAGTTAGAAAAATTATTCTCCATTTTATTTTTAATACAAATCCATCTTTGGTGTAAAAATTACATATTGTGTTTACATAATATATTATATCCTATAATTCTTTCCTTTACTTTTTTATATGTATAAACATAAGTTACTCAAAAGCAATGGTGTAGCTAACATTATGAAAAAGGGGAGACTGAAATGGTAGAAAAAATAATTTAAAATAATATGTAAACATAAAATTTCTCTAGCAGACATTTCATATGATAATATATGAATTACCAATTTTGGTTCCTACAATCGGACAGAGTTTATAATGTTAGTTAAAAAATTAATTTATGAATTATTATCCTTCCATTTTAAAGCTTGATTGAGAAAAAATCATTCTAAAATAATTTTAACGTTATTAGTATAAAAAGCCATGTATTTATAGTAAAAACTAAAAGTATCAATCAATAAATTTTAGAAAGATAATACTCTAGGGTTCAAACAGGAGAACCATCAATGATTATAGATTTCTTAAGATAGTAAGAAATAATTAGTTGTATTGTTTAGCTAACCTATAACTTATTGTGTTCTTTTACTTCTTACTGTTGGCCTATGTAAGTAAATAAATTACACCTAAACAAATATGACATTCCAGTGGGGTGACTGTGTAAATATATTAGGTGTAATGCAATCAGTCGATTAGATGATCACGAATGGCAAATTAGGTAGAACTATTGGTGCATATAACCGGTAGACCAGTGTTAAAACAACTGTCTCAGTGTATTTTTGACTTTATCGCTATCTTACAGGTAAAGCAAGTATTGTGATCGTCAATTCGAGAATTTGATGGATGTCGACGTCTCATGACCCTCCGAACCCTAAAAAAATGTTTTTTCAATACCGTCTATCTCTATCTCTGTCCATCTGCCCATTTGTCTGTCTGTCTATACCTCGGGTTAGAGCCTTAACTGTTAAACCAATTGGGCTTAAACTTGGTATCTAAGGTTTTCATAGGGTTATCCCCAAGGAATTTTTGGAATTGGACTTCCAACCTTAAAATTAATATCAGTTTACTAAAGGGGGAAAAGATAAAAATTGCATTTTATCAAAATCGGCTATAACGATTCTATCTCATTTTAGATTCAATAGACAATAATTACTTATTTTATTGCTCAAAATTTATAGAAGAGAAATTTAATAGCAATGCAATAACCATAAGATATGCATTCCCTAGTAAAATGACGAAAATTTTGACCGGAAATCTAAATTTAATACGAAGTGTTGACCCTTGGGGACCCAATATCGATATGTTGATTGGTCTAAATATACAAATTAAGATGTTAATTCTTTAAAAAATAAAATTACAACATTTAAAACCATGAGTCAAAAAATGTTTTACGTAGGCTCTATGTATAGCACAATTTTCTCTCAGGTTCGCTAGTGTATATTATAATACGAATTTTGAGTAAATATCTCCATTTCTTAAACACTAGAGCGAGAAAGTCCGTGCGGAATTCAGTACTATTTATTTATATTACTAGCTTTTGCCCGCGGCTTCGCTCGCGTTAATGTAGATTTTATCAATAAATTCAGGTTGTCGATTGACACAGGGAATATGACAATAAAAACGATGAACATATTGAGGTTGTTAGTCAATAGAGGTAGAGATAAAGAAAAAAAAAACTACACAATATAAATCAGGATTAAGTGTAGGAGTAGAAAAGAAGTAGCGGAGTGTGTGTCAGTAGTCACAGGTTATGCCTTGCCACGAATTGGAAGATCCTACTCCATCATAAATTTTACTTACAGTTAATTAAAATCCCTTATTTACTCCGCTTGTTCTTGACCGTTGCAATCATGGGCACAAAATAGATCATTATTTTAGGACGCTCCTATATACTATGTTGTATGTCCTTCCATTTGGCACAAATACATACAAATTCTGGGCATTGGACACACGCGAACAGGCTACATATAGCTGACCATGGGAAAAACATGGCATTTCCAAATGCACCCCTGCTACCTGCAATTGTTTGCCCTTGCGCTTTGTTAATAGTAATAGCAAAACTAAGTTTGATTAGAAACTGGAGTCTTTTGAATTGAAATGGTAGGTCAGTGGGGATTATTGGGATTCGAGGTATGATTACACTTTCCCCTTTTCCCACACCTGTTAAAATGGTGGCACAGATTATATTTTGCCCTAATTGTGTAATTGAAGCCTCGTCCCATTACATAAATGGGGTGCATCTAAATTTCGCATAAGCATAACTGGTACACCTAATTTCAATTGTAGTTTATGCAAGGGTACACCCGATAGCTCCATAGAATTTAAAAACTCAGCGGGATATGAAGTGCTCTGTTCTGTGTCCATGATTGTATCTATTGACAAATACTCATTTATTTCTTCCTGCACCTCTTTCAAAATGTCAGTGTTGATTTTGTTAACGATTTCATATTTTGGTGCAAGAATTGCTCTTGCACACAACCAATGATCACAATTTAAATTTAGTTGTAAGTCTGGGTAAACTTTAGCAATGAGCTCCACATCATTTTCCACCAAATTACAGAATTCTCCTGTAAGTAAAATACAGCCTTCAGCATCCGTGTCCAAACGTCCATCGCCAATTTTCAATAGTGTCTCTGCGTAATGTCCTGAATCTACGTCATTATAAAGGTGGACTCTCATATTCGTTGTTAGGCTGCATTTTTTCACTTTTGCCCACAATCTTGATGACTTGAGACAGGCTTTGATTTCATCTGCATGTGTGCCCCTCTGGATCACAGGTAGAGTTTGTCGGAAGTCACCAGCCAGTAAAACTACCATTCCTCCTCTCTCGCAAGTCCTGAAGATTTTGGTTTAACGCCTCTATAGCTTCTTTGTGGGACATCGTACTTTCGTCCCACACTAAAAGTTTACATTGTCGTAGCATCATACCTCGAGAGCTATTTTTGCTGAAATGAATAATACCAAACATCTTACGACAATTTTGTCATTTACAATAACGGGGTGAACAGACAGAGCTTAAACAGCTGAATATAATCATTTTTAATCATTTTAAGATAGATGTGCCTAAAATAACTCGGGAACAGATTTTTATTCGGGATATCAGATTTTCTTCTGGGATACCGCAGGTCCCTTTTTCTGTACTCCAGGCATCATGTTGCAATTAATTTATTCATATCAGTAGGCCAAGTTGTTAAGCCGGACGACCGTCTAACAGTTATTTTTTTCTATCCGTCAGGAACAGTACTTTTTTTCTGGATGAAAGGTACCCTATGTCCTTTTTTGTACCCATGACAACGTGTATGCGAAATTTCATGATGATCGGTAGAGTAGTTTAGGCGTGAAAGCGTAACAAACAATAACAAACAAACAAACAAACAAACTCACATTTGCATTTTTTCTGGATGAAAGGTACCCTATGTCCTTTTCTGTACCCATGACAACGTGTATGCGAAATTTCATGATGATCGGTAGAGTAGTTTAGGCGTGAAAGCGTAACAAACAATAACAAACAAACAAACAAAAAACAAACTCACATTCGCATTTTTTCTGGATGAAAGGTACCCTATGTCCTTTTCTGTACCCATGACAACGTGTATGCAAAATTTCATGATGATCGGTAGAGTAGTTTAGGCGTGAAAGCTTAACAAACAATAACAAACAAACAAACAAACTCACATTTGCATTTTTTCTGGATGAAAGGTACCCTATGTCCTTTTCTGTACCCATGACAACGTGTATGCGAAATTTCATAATGATCGGTCTAGTAGTTTAGGCGTGAAAGCGTAACAAACAATAACAAACAAACAAACAAACAAACAAACAAACTCACATTCGCATTTTTTTCTGGATGAAAGGTACCCTATGTCCTTTTCTGTACCCATGACAACGTGTATGCGAAATTTCATGATGATCGGTCGAGTAGTTTAGGCTTGAAAGCGTAACAAACAATAACAAACAAACAAACAAACAAACAAACTCACATTCACATTTTTTCTGGATGAATGGTACCCTATGTCCTTTTCTGTACCCATGACAACGTGTATGCGAGATTTCATGATGATCGGTCGAGTATTTTAGGCGTGAAAGCGTAACAAACAAACAAACAAACAAACTCACACTCGCATTTATAATAGTTAGGAAGGATGGTATTGACCTAGCTTTATGCTTTGTGAGACTATACGTATTTGCTTAGGTTAAATGTATTTATAGAAGTTCAAAATGTTAATTTCTTTATTTATAAAAGTTAATTTCTTTATTTTCAGATGAAATCTTTTTCGTGAGCTGTGTGTTTAAAACTATAGGATTGGTTTTAATGATGGATTAAATAGCCAAACTGTAATAGTTGCTGAGTAAAATTTTTGCCACATCAAATATCGTATTTATTAAATTTAATAATAACAAAAAGACACGGGAATTGAATCATTTTTCGGCTTAGTTCACCAATTCTCATACCAGTGAGATATACAGACGTCATCCTGTGCCTGAAGTCATTATTCACTGATATTTTAAGGCAGAGTCTGTGATAGACGTGTGTAAATCGTAAGATATATATGAACAATTAACATAAATAATATGATTTTTAAATGCGGCCTTAACCGTACTTAACAAATATAATAGCTTGTATATTTTAATTAATGATGAAAATTATGTGTATTTGTACAATTATCGTTGTAAATTTAGCAGCATAATCCAGCCCGAGTCGAAGGTGTCAGGGTTACCTAATACCTTTCAATCCTAATTGATCACTCATATGTAACTGGCAATTTACACAGGCCCATCACAGACTCTGCCTTAAAATATGAGTGAAGAATGACCCTAGGCACGGAATTAGATATCTCATACGGACAGATAGGCCAAAGGTCCAGGGATCAGTTACCATATACAGGTGTCATTTTTCAATTTAATAAATATGATATTGATTTTAGTTAAGCCTTCAACATAGTGGAGACAAGTTTAATAGCGGTGATCAAGAAACTGGAGCGTGGGAAGTTGATCTCGAGCAAACCATGGAGATATTAGAAGATAGAGAAACAGTTTTGCTGGAAGCTAAAGTAACAGGTGAGAAATAACTCATTTGAGTATGGATATGTTATCCGACACCTTAGTTCAGTCGGTAGCGTTTCTATATACTGAGCTAAGGGTCCCGGATTAGATTCTCAGCATAGCCAAAAAATGTATCATTGGTGAAATGTAGGTTTATCCTTTCACAGTTATGAATTATCGGCTGGGGACTGGATGTTGTGCCTTTCCTGGTATTAAGGCATATGAAACTACGACAGGCCTAACAGGCCAGTAGTGATAAATATATGACATTAATAAAAAACTGAGCCAGGCCACAGGCTGGAAATAGTAATGGATGTATGTAATAATATAGTATGAATATGTGTATTACTGACTATTGATAAGGAATTTTCAGAATAAGTTTCACAAAAATATAATATAAAATACAATTTTGAAACCCAATGTTGCTCAGTGGAAATATTCACACTTTTTTATTTGAATCGTGTTATCAATTTTGTTTTTGTGGAAGGCTTAATCAAGATATGTATTCATAATTTTCTTAGATATTCTCTGTTTGAGAAGGTATGGATATTTGTTGAGGGTAAGGGTGTCATGTTTCTAAATTTATTAACTCTTTTTTTTAGCATTGCGTCTTACTACCCGTTTGGGTTGTACACTCGTGTACTAATTAAACTAGTGGTTTTAGGGACTAGGAAGGCTATATTTAGAGGAGATGTACCCGCATTTGCATGGTTGTAGAGTAAAAAAAAATGGAAAAACCATTCTCAGTACACTGATCGAGATTCGAACCTCGATCTTCCCATCAACTTCATTGGCAGTCTACTGCGAGAGTAGTACTTTCTTTAGATCACAAAGCCACCGAAGCTGATATTTATTAACTGATAATAAAATTGGCATAAAGATTAATGAATCTAACTTTATATTGGTTTATAATATATATTTTTATGTTTAGAAATACAACTGCAGATGTAAATTTTTTCTTAACAACCAAAAATTAATAAAAGCCTCAAATAAAAATGCGTGTTAAGTTAATTGTTCTAGTAGAAAATATTTCCCTTATCCAATCCAATCCAGCAATTATGGCTGGTGTGCTAATGCTTCACCACTCAGCTATTTAAATATTTTCCTAAACAAAAGTGATATTTTCAGTGTGTTTCATGACCAGGACCAGGATTTTATTTACCTGAAAATGATCAAAAAACTACCTATAAAATTACCAAAATAGTCTAAAAAATGACCTCAAAATACTAATGAAAGAATTCGTAATAAATGCATGCAACTAAATGTAAAGTGCAATGAAAAGCCTTTAATTAAGCTGTTAAAATCTGCTAAATATAACATTGATTTACATAATTGCTACCCTCTCCCACCTATTTGCAGTGTTTTACCAGGAATGTATATTTTACGACCAGACAAGCAAATAGAATACAAAGTTCATTGCCTTCATTATCTCTTCATTCTGACAACGATGTGTTGAAAAAATAAAAATAAGTTTCAGTATTTAAGCATTTATAAAATAACGATATTATTTTTAAAATATACTTATTTATTGTGAGTGCCTTAAAATGACTAAAAAATTAATTTAAAGACTCAAAAATGCCTAAAAATGAACTATAAAACATACATTTCTACAACAAGGGGATAATGAACAGATTTTATGATATTATGAGCATTGTATGTGATGAACCAATAAAAAAAATTACATGTCATAAAAATACTGGCCCTATTTATGATTATTCAGTAAATAACCGCCTCTTTCCTCAGCTCCGCCGCTAAAAGCGGGTCCAGACTACGAGCTCGTGCCCGGTGTCGGTTACTACAAGTTCCACACGACTCTGAAACCATGGGACGAAGCTAAGAAAACGTGTTCCAAAGAAGGAGGACATCTCGTCATTCTGAATTCTGAGAGGGAACTCGAAGTGGTTCACGGGATATTCCGAAGATATCCAAAAGTGAAAGATGGATGGGAGAATGATTTCGCCCTTGTTGGATTTCATGACATGTATAAAGAGGGTCAATATCAAACTGTCTTAGGTAAGATTAAAAACATAATGAGTAGGTACAAACAGATTCACAGAAATATATTTAAATATTTGTCAAACAGTCAAAATAACTATAAATTAATGTAAGGTCTATATATTTAACAAATCAAAATGTGTTTTAAAAAAGACATTTGGGTACTAACGTCAATATCTAGCTATATAACTAAATTTATATTTGAGGGTTTATAATTAATAATATACAATACACATAGCATTACCTAATTTAAAATAAAAATAGATAATGTTAAAAGGGCTTCTTTCTGGAGTTTGAAAAAAACTGTAGAAGATTAAAAACTTGTGTTCTGGTTTTTTTTAGAAATTGAGTGTTAACTGCACAGGCTATCTCGCTCCTTTACTCAAAAATGGGGATATTTATTTAAAGTCTGTAAGATATAATGAAACAAAATAATCTATATTTTGCAAAATCATAATGGAAAAAACAGCATCATATTCTATCAAAGAGCATACATGAAATAATATACACTGTTACAGAAATAATATGTTAAGAAAAGAGGTACATCTCGATTAGCAAAAGAGTAAAGCAATTTACTCCCCATTTTCCAGACCTTTATTTAAAAACAAATATTTACTTGAAGTTTAGAAAATATCGGTTTAATAAAATATTATTTTTTCTATAAATTCTTTATTGTTAATATTCCTACAACTTGAATCTAAATATGTAATTATCAAATCGTTGCTGAGATATGATAGAAATTTGGAATTTCCACTTATTTAAACGCATTTTTGGGGGAAATGAGATGCATCATTTTGTTTGTAATGTTAAACGTACCTGGATACGAATTTTAATTTAAATAGTTAGAGCCTTAAGTTAACTACGTTTAATGTTGGGATCAGATACTAATTCCCAAATCCCTTCTTGCCAGGAGACCTTTATAAAAGCTCTAGATACCAAGGTCTAGCCGATAGGTAAAAAGTTTCGTCTCTAGGACAAGATACAACAGGTGGCATTTATAAAACACTTTTTAAGGTTCAGGGTGTCATCCATCAAAATCTCGAGTTGGTTTTTTCGGTAATCACAATGCTTCCTTTCTTTGAAGCGTCGCGAAAAAGTTAAAATACAAATATCATTATTTTCAACGGAATTTAACGCAAAATGTCACATCTATGATATCAAAGTATAGGCATATGGTTAGTAATATTGTAATATTCCTCAAACATATTAATTTAATTTTTAACGGGGTCACAACATACAATTTTAAGACGATAGAGATTTATTTAGTGTTCTTAACACTTTAGAACTGATATTCCATAATAAATACCGCAATTTGATGGATATCATTCTGTAAGTAGGCGTATGAGTTTCCCTTAAGGTAGGAATGTGGGGAACATAAGAAAAGGTTGGGTTTTTTTTGCAGTTTTTATATCAACATTTTTTTGGTCAAAATAAATCAATTATTTCTTAGCACAAAATATATAATTAAATTTATTTACATAAAGATATCAACATTTATTGAATATTCATCAAAATTGTCAAGACAATTATTGACAAATTTTATATTTATTTAAAAAGTCTCTCTTCTAATTCCGCTATGATCAATGATAAATAATCAACAACTGATGATATCATCATGTGAAGAAAATTATATTGAAAAGTATTTTATTTTATTTGGCGAAAAAAAGTTTTTGCTATAAAAACTGCAAAAAGATTGGTCTTTTCTTGCGCTCCCTACATCCCAACTTAAGCTAAATTATATAATTTTGATATATATTTAACAATTATAGTGATAATAGTAATAATATAATAGTAATAATAATAGTAATATAGTAATTATAGTAATAATAATTAAAAATGAAATCTTTAGTCAAATAATTTCCCAACAAATTAATTGAAAACAAAATAAAATTAATTTATTTTGTCCAATTACATGTTGATATGTTTGCAGGAGCATCTTTGGAAAGTACAGGATTTGTTAAGTGGGCCACCTCAGAGCCAAGTGATAAAAACAAAGTCGAGAACTGCGGATGTATTCACCGAAATGAACCAATGTTGATGTGGGCTGCAATAACATAATGGCCTTCATCTGTGAACAAGAGCTGTGGTAATGACTATGAGACACTAATATTGCCTACTACTACATCTTATAATAAATTAGTTTCTTCAAGTTCCATTGATTAAAGTTGAGAACGAGATAAAATACATGCTTAGAATGAGACAAGATATCCATACAATTGAAAAATACTATGTCCAAAAATGAAAAGCACAAGTATTAACATACGTTTACACAAACGAGGTTGGATACAAAACCTGTTGGGAATTCTGGAATGCGCATATGTAGCTTTAGCAGTAGCAACTAAGACCGTGAGAAAAGAGGCGTTTGCTACCACTCTGGAGTGTGGTTATGTAATTTGACTAGGGGTAGGACTGAGGCACTGAACACATTATAACCATTTCCTCCCCTGCTGGGCGTCATTTTGTGTCAAAGGTATTGGGTAGTATCCTGATAAAAGTCCCTCTACTTACTATTAATTCCGATTTATCTTAATTTTGAGCGTTCGTCAATTTATTTGTAATTTTTGATTGAAAACCAGCTACCACTTTTTATCGTTTTGATTTGAGTGAATCCTAATTTCTTTCAATGTTTATAATTTTGTGGGGGTAAATATTTGGATTCATAAGTTAACAATTTGACACTAGGATGTGCTTTATGGCATAAGTATCTGGTAGTGTCTAAAAAAGCACTCCTCACCAATTTAGTTGGTAGCAAACATGTATCTTTCTAAAAATATTCAATTGGTGTAAAATCCAGCTTAGCTTCCTTCTAGGCTTTCATGTTCACAGTAGAGTCAATATTGATTGTAAAAACCTCATTTCCAATGGTATAATTATGTATTATATTATTTTTTCAAAAATATAAAACTCTCCAATCCAAACATAATATGTAATATCTCATACAAGGAATATACAAATAAATATATTCATCATTTAAAAAAAATTATTTGATATTTCAAGTGTAATATTTTAATTTGCTATATTTGAAAATGTGTAAAGTAATTTACAAAATGTTTTAACGTGGGGTGTAGGGTAGGCGAGAAAAGGTTAGTGTTTTTGTAGTTTTTATATAAAAACTTTTTTGGTCAAAAGAAATATAATCTTTTTATAGTAGAAGCACAGAGATTAATTTTCTCCCCATGGTGATCTTAACAATCTGTCAATAGTGTCCTGGACCTTTAGGAAAAATTTTCTCTTCATTCAACAACTGTTGATATAATAATGTGAATAAAACTAAACTCTTATGTTTCTCTTGGAGCAATATTGTATTTATATGGGCAACAAGTTTTTAAGTAAAAACTGCAAAAACACTGGCATTTCTATTGTACCTTTCCAGTTCACCTTTATGCTATCATCTCGTACATTTTATACACTTTATTGTTTATACTCATACAATGACTATATATAACTAAACAAAAGTATACATAAAACTAAATAAATATTGGAGTGTGAAGATTATTCTTTTCATGTTGCCTATTAAAGTTTATTAGCATATCCTAAATTATTACAGTAACACCTTCATGATTTTTATTTTTTTGTATCAAGAGAAAGTATTGTAATCATGAAAAATCAATCTCGATATTAGTATTAATCTTTACGTTTTATGTGAGCCTAGCTAAAAAAAGTTGACTTTACAATCACGTCTGTCCTATGTCTGTAAGTCTGTCCCTAGCCATGGTTCCAAAACAGCTAGATAAATTTGTTCAAACTTGATATGTATATTTTATAGGCTTTATCTCCGACCATATATGCCCATGTCTGCCTGTCTATCTGTCTGTGTATCTGTTTACCCCTGACTACAGACCCAAAACGATTATACGGATTTTGTTCAGACTTGTTATTTAAACTTATACGGCTATATCTCATGAAGTTTTTTGATTTGGACCCTAGCCATCAAATTAAGGGTAGTTTACTGATAATTATTTCTTTATTTTTAAATATTTTTAAATTGGAAATAGCAATTTTGCTTTAAAATAGATGTATAGGGAGAAGTTAATTATTAAAATAGCACTGTGTAAAAATTTATTAAAGGGTAATTTTCTTATGACTTTATTTTTTGTAATTTAATATTTTAAAAATAAGCTTAAGCAATTTGGTCCAAAATGGGTTTTTGTTATATATTTTTTACATTATAAACAATTATCTATATTTGTTTTTACAAATAATTACATGACAAATCTGAGATAACATTTTGGAAGACATTCTAAAAAAATAGTTGAAAGTAAGGCGTGGTTATAATTAAATGTTAAGACTTAGATAAATTGCTCTAGAAATATATATAAAAATTGAATTTATAGATTAAACCATTGCTAAATTGGTAGATGTATTAATTGAAATTATAAGTCAAAATGTATGATTGAAATATACTTCTGGTGAAAAAACATATTGTAAGATATGAACATTTATATACAATTATAATGCATCATCAACTAGACCATAAACGAGCTGATGAAAAGTCTAAAACATAGGTTGACACTTTAAAAATATCAATATAAAAACTTTTAAGATTCAATATAAAAAACGTACAAAACAAAGCTTTAGGTCCAAATATCTTTTGAAATAAAAGAATAAAATTTGAGGTTAACATCTGCCAAACAAATTTAATGAAGTAATTAAGTAATTTGGAATAATCTAATTCTTATCTGTGTTTCCTTGTCCTATTACTCCTTTATGATATCCATTACTGGAAAGATGCTGTATTACTTTATTCCGAAATGTTTCTGTACTATGGTACCATAGTCATGGATATTGATTCGTTGTGCAAAACACGATGTGTTAACATCTAGTCTTCGTTTATGGTCTAGTTGATGATGCATTATAATTGTATATAAATGTTCATATCTTACAATATTTTTTTTGCCAGAAGTATATTTAAATTATACATTTTGACTTGTAATTTCAATTAATATATCTACCAATTTAGCAATTGTTTAATCTATAAATACAATTTTTATATATATTTCTAGAGCAATTTATCTAAGTCTTAACTTTTAAATATCTGAGATAGTTTTGTTCAAATCCCTATGGGGCCAAAAATTGGTTTTCCCATCGGTAAAAAGCAAGTAAAAGAATTTTGGAAGGCTAACAGCTACTAAAATCCTTATTGTCTTAAGGTTTTGAAAAAACAATATATATCTGGTGCTATGAACCATTTGTTATGTAATTAGTTCTTATTATCAATTAATCTATTTATGTCACTCTTAATACTTTTCTTCTGAATTATGGTTTACAACAATTAAAGTATTTTGAGTCATATAAACTTGTATCACTTCAACTCTCTTGCTTTCAAGGAAAGTCAAAAGGTTGATTATTTGGTGCTTACCTACTAAATATTCTGCGGCGTGGAATTAAATGAACCTCACAATGACATGATCCTTATTAAAGAGGCTTTATCTCAGGAGTCCTTTAAATTTTCTCTTGTGAAATCTAAATGTGATTCTACGCAGAACATAATTAAAAGGGTATTTTAAATATAATGACTCGTTTCGTAAATATAATGCTTCTTCGTACATGTTTATTGTATTAGCACTAGCATGAAATGAGAAACAAGAGTATCTAGAATATCATCATACAGGTAGTTAGTTGTTGATTGTACCCTTCTTTAGACAAAGCTCATCTCTTAAGTAATATACAGAGATGGTATATAATGAACAATTATTATAAATAAAATTAGTTCGTTTTGTTTTTATATGATTTAAGACACACCAAACAGTCAAGCTGTTTTCATAATTATTTGAGAGTTTTATTAAACGATAGGGCCTATATGAAACACGATATATCCAAGCAAATTAAAATTAAAGTAGATAAAATTTTGTGTAAAATCTGTTTCTGAGTACCTATGATAAGTTTGTTATAATATTTTATTTGAAATTTTAATTAAATCATTTAGTTATAATATAAGGAGTGTGTTTATGTTAGGCTAGTCAAGTCAAGCAGATTACGGTGGGCAGAACAGGCAACGTGAATGGGAGATTCTAGAACATTGGTCAGGCCAATGAATGGCAAACCAATGGGAAGAGCCCATTGGGAAGACCTAGACACAAAAGGGAAATGGACCTGAAAGAGCTAGGGTGTAATGAGGTGGACTGGATAGAACTAGTTCAAGATACGTATAGGGTGAAATGAGGTGGACTGGATAGAACTACCATAAGATAGAGATAGGGTTTAATAAAGTGGACTGGACATAACTATCCTAAGATAGGGATAGGGTGTAATTAGGTGTAACGAATAAAACTAGCTCAAGATAGGGATAGGGTGTAATGAGGTGGACTGGATAGAACTAGTTCAAGATAGGTATAGGGTGAAATGAGGTGGACTGGATAGAACTAGCTCAGGATAGGGATAGAGTGTAACGAGGTGAACTGAATAGAATTAGCTCAATATAGGAACAGGGTGTAGTGAGGTGGACTGGATAGAACTATCATAAGATAGAGATAGGGTTTAATAAGGTGGACTGGACATAACTATCCTAAGATAGGTATAGGGTGTAATGAGGTGGACTGGACATAACTATCCTAAGAAAGGGATAGGGTGTAACGAGGTGGACCGGATAGAACTAGCTCAAGATAGGAACAAGGTGTAGTGAGGTGGACTGGATAACCTAATTTCTTAAGATATATGGGTGTTTTCCCTACTTCAGGTCATACTACCCATCAAGGAAATGCATATAATAACTACGCTAAGGAAGAAGGGATGACGAAGGAACCTTTTAGAAGAAATTATCTCACATTCATTGGAGTAAAAGCGGGAAATTATCTATACAATATAAACCCCAAGTACACTGGGTGGGATTCGAGCCCAGATCTTTTTGTCACAGGAAAATCAAACTATATGAGCCTTACATTTAGTTCACATGCCTACCAATGAGAATAATAGTGTTGCTACTTAAACAGCTTCATATAACGATATAAGTGAAGTCATTAAGCTCGCAATGCACGTGGTTGGCGTTGATGAGACGATAGACTTTCAAATCTCTACCGGCTGAATATAAAATGATTTATCGCTTGCAATTCATCCCTGTGATTTTCCCATCCTCTATCTTTTCTAATGCAGGTGTACTTCCAACTAAACTTTCCTTCTCACGTTCACCTCTTAGATTAAGCTATTGATAACCCTTATGTGTCTAATTTCAACCTACTCATCACCGACGAACCCGTTCAGTTTGTACCCACACCTTGGTCCATGTGCTCAACAGTATGCGTTGTTATACTAAGTATTTGGTAAAGTCTGAATCAATGGGTAACGGCCTAGGAAGAATTTTTCCGCAGGTGTGACACTAGGAGTCAGCAGGTGTGCCCCTAGGAGGTAAGCAGGTGTGCCACTAGAGGTAAGCAAATGTGTCACTAGGTATCAGCAGGTGTTACACTAGAGGTAACCAGGTGTGCAACTAGGTGTCAGCAGGTGTGCCACGAGGGATCAGGTGTGCCATTAGGGATCAGGAGGTGTGCCACTAGGGGGGTCACAAGTGCTTTACTAGGGGTCGCAGTTGTGCAGCGGATGTTTGGGGATGCTATATGGGTGCAAGAAACAATTCGAAGAGTAAAAAATACCTTAATAAAACCATGGTCAACATTATTTTTTTAAATAGCATCGTAATTATTATTATAATTCTAGCTAGGCTATCTATATTTTCTTCATATCATCATGGCTTCTTCTGTGCCGTCTCTTAAATGTCCTTCTCCAAGTTTGATCCCCATAAAGTTCTCAAACATCAGTAGTAGAAACACCACCGCCCACTGGACAACTCAGGTACATTTATATACAGAATGTATTATTTTTCAAGACAATTTATTGGGGGGGGGGGGGTAACATGTATATCCTTAATAACGATTATATATCATGCAGGCTTTCAACGTTCTAAGTTGACAACAGGGTTTAACTTCCTACCACTATATCACATAATGACGTTTGAATTTTCAAATAAAAATATTAAATCTATATAATAATAAAAGGAAGTGTTTGTCTGTGTGTGTGTGTGTTTGTTTGTGTGCGATGCCCAGCCAAATCTACGGAACGCAGAGATCTGAAATTTTTAAAATAGATGGACGAAAGGGGGTCCGAATGCATTTCCAAGCCGGATTTTTAAATTTTTAACTAGATTTTTAATTAGACTATTTTTAATAAATTCTTTAAGAAAATATTGTTAATCTGATAAATAAATATTCATGGAAAATCGGGCACCATGAGGGGGGGCTTATATAATTATTATACCACAGCGAGTCACGGGCAACGCCATGTGGGATTGCTAGTTATTAATAATCAAAAGATATAATCAAACACTAGACTATTTTACAATTTAATTTGTAAATCTATAATTCATTTATCCTAAAATTATCAGTCTTACCTTGAAAAATTACACTATGGTCCTATCTTATATGATATACCATAGTGGAATAATCCAAGGAAAGCTTGCTACCTTAAATATTAGACGAATGGTATATCCATATTATTACTAACTCTATTGCATAGGAACTCGAAAGTTTATTGCTGCACTTAAAAAACACAACCTCTTTCTTTTGAGCTAGTTTTTTGCAGTCATTCAAATTATAGTGAGATAAAATAAATGTTGCCTAATCATAGGTTTCAATTAAATATTTTAAGAGTATTTAATAAAATTTAAATTAACAGCGAAATTAACTAATAACATTTGTATTTTATGTTTAGATAATTAATATTATTACTTTTGTTATTACACTAAGGAGAGTGATTTATTTAAATTGTGTTTTTTAGTTTAAATTGATTTGTAGATACATTTCACAAAGCCTTATAAATTGACTGGTTGTGTTGACCATCAATGTTTCAATATTTTATTAAATTTTCTAAGCCATGCAAGGAATATATTTACTAATCTATTAAGTAAATTATTTAAAATGTGTCCTTTTTTTCTTCTTTTTCCATGAAAAGACCAGGGACGTAGTAGTTACTAGTAAGGATGATTGGCAAAAGGTAATATTAATAAATAAGGGCAGCATGGTAGTCGATATCAATATATTAACTATGAATTTTTATTTTTTAATAATAAGCGAGGCCTAGATAATGTTGAATGATTGAAAACAATAATATATTCGCTTCTCTTAGCTTATTGAGAGCGGTATTTATTTGTCATCACCTAATTCAAATGTATAGATAAGCTTCTGGTATATACTACTTATTTTTGTAAGCCTAAAAGTTAAAAAAAATAACTAGAGTAAATAAATTGAATATATATATAAAATGTAAATATTTATCCTTCTTATTCACCATGCCCCTAAAAATACAAAAATAATACAAAATACTTTGTCAAAATTTTCAACATCCAATCATCTTGATCATCTCTTGTGTACAGTTAATTCTCCTAATAGTGAACACTTTCCGGGGTCAAAAAATTTCCGTTAAATGTCCGTTATTTACATATATATATAATTGTATGTATATAGTTATTTATATATTTAACAAAATAATTACTGCATTGTGCAGCATTGTATACAGGATAGTTATCATTGTGTGCAGGATAATTATTACAGATGAATAAACATTGTAATTAGATTACTGTACATCTTGTATTATACACAGAACAATAAGCCAATTAAATTAAATATGAACAGTAAACCTTTAATTACGTGTGTACGGGCACAGAACTAGGCTGATGGAACAACCCCTGATGAAGGGGAGGAAGGTACGACCTTGAAGTACCACTCCTTTAGCAGTGTCCATGTCCGTTATTGGGAAGTTGTTTCACCGTAAGAACCAATGTTACTCATCCGGAGAGATTTAAACTGTCCGTTATAAAGAAGAATCCACTGATCAGATATTTTACTGTGCCAATTCCCAGTGAATAAAATATGTTCATTCGTTCTTGTTTTGAGATAAGTATCTACATTTATTCTAACTACATGAACCACTGACAACTATACCCTTGTCTATCTATACTGGAAAAATGTCGGAATATTTTTGAGGTGTCCGAATAATATGTGACCAGAACACATGTTAGTACGTATGCATGAGAGTAAGACCACGATCAATCTTGAAAGTTGTAGCACTTAGACCACTCTCTTCTATTGTAGTAACAAGAGGTGGGAATTTGACAACATATATATATTAACTCAAGGCCGTAGCAAGGTCAACAATACAGGGAGGGCGGGCTTACACAGCCCCTTACCCCCCCCTAACCCCCACAACGGTCGCACGCAAAGAACATTTGTAAATATTAAATTCCTCTATAAGAGTAATATTTATGGTAATAAATGACAGGGGTTAAATACATTAAGTGATTTACATTTATTTAATATTTAGAAACCCATATAGCGGGTCTTCCCTCAAAGTCTAAAAATGTAATCCCTACATATTCATCAAAATATTTTAGTCATTCTCAAAAAATTTGGAATTCAAAAAATCCTTCATCTGCAAAGTATTTTTAATTTAAATAATTAAGGTCAAAATAAAAAACTATCTAAATATCAAATTTAAATCAAATAAATCAAGCAGTTTCATATCTGGGGCCAGGACGGACGACCTACAGACATGGCGACAGACAAATTTCTGGATTCTATATTTTTGGATTCGGGGACATATAAAACTTAAAGATTCATCATAATCTCGAGGTCAAAAATTTTCATGATCACAATACTCTTTCTTTAGATGTGAAAGTTAAAAGATATTTGAAAAGTTTCTCATTTAGATTATTCGAATAAATAATCAACATGTAAAATAATGTTGAAACCAAAACTATCTTAGTGATAAAGTACATAGACAATTGTTCCGTACTTACTGTATATTCCTAATTAGATAAAGGAAAGGTCCATGTTCTTGTCATAGGTTTAATTGCCTTTCAAATCAGCCATAAAATATCAACCAACTAGTTATAATTGGAACATCTTGATACACTGTAGGAGCACCGTTCAGAGCTTGGGAGTGACTTTGAACCTCAACTTCACCCCAGTTTCCAACTTGAGACTGAACACAGAGAGAAACAAGAGAAAGAGGAAGAGAATAAGGGAAAAATTGAACTTTGAAGAGGTAGTGCGGGCAAAAGTCATTCAAATTAAAACGTTGTTCTAATTAGGAATGTTAATTAAGTACGCGTCTTCAAGGTACACTGCGTCCATTGTTGTATTAATGACGATGGTGAGGAAATTGTCTTGAGGTCACATAAAGGAAAGGCGGCAGTAACTAGAAGGCGGCAAAGTTGCTTGAGTTGATGGGGAGGGAACGATTCATGTTGTTCGGTTCATTGCTTTGATGTCGATACAAAGGGGGAAAAGTTTCTCATCTGAGATATTCAGAATATGAATCATAAGAAAGTCTAAATGTTATATTGTATACTATGTCTTGATAAAATCTAGACTTTTCTGTCCTTTGTAAAGGTTCAGGAGATTTATTGATTCTCAGCGTACCATAAAGAGAGTCGCTATTATTATGGGTCTAGTAAAATACATACATGTGTGAAAACACTAGCATATGTGTCAAACATAACAAATTGTGTACTATCTGGCTCCAATAGACCTATTGTAGGGGTGGCCAAGACAATCTTTTAGTGATGTACTGGTGTACTGCAGTGCTGTGCAACGTGTGTGTTATTGTGTAATGCAGGTGAACCCAATGATGTGTGATGCTGGGCTTCTACTGTATCTGGTGAAGTTAGTCATATGTGGCGAAAAAATTACAATGGTGTCATTTAAAGGAACCCAAAATGGTGGGGTGTGCTTGCTAAACCTAGAGAGATCTTCTATTCCGGTTTATCACTGATGATGTCAAGAATAAAATAGTAGTTGGTTGTAGTAAAGTTATTTTTTTTCTAAATCATTTCCCAATCTCACTTCACCTAAATTCAGGTAAATTTCCTCTAAACGATACATTTCTCATCTCTGTCACAATGGTGTGGTAAAACATCCTGACAGGTAATTAAGACGAGGTACAAGAAAACAAAATATTGTTTTCTTGTTAAGGTGGAAATGCAAATTGAAGCCCGTATTTTGGCAGTCTTCATAATAAAAACCCTTTTTTAAGCAAAAATAAATTATGGCTTCAGTATACACGTTTAGTTCAATTTTTTACACATATTAATATCAACAGTTCTTGAATATTGATCATGAGCATTGTGGCATCTAATCAGAAACTTCTGAAATTAAGAGATTAAGTCTTGTCAAGTTCTCAAAGCCCGTTATAAATATTCAAGCATTGTTACATTTATATGTGTATAAAACTAAAATGTAATTAAATTAAATGTAATTTATTTTGGACCAAAAAGATTTTTTTAAAAAACTAAAAAATACTAACTTAATGCGTGCTCCTTTTTAGCCCAACTAAACCCCTAACTCATTCCTGTATAAGATATTTCTTCCTGAAATCAATGTTGTATCTTACAAGCACTTGAGAGGGGTTACGAAGATTGAAGTAGCCAAGTATTTGAGGGATGAACTTCTAATATCATGAAGAAGCTCCTCGAAAAATAAATACGAAAAAGAACTTTCTTAATTAATTACTGAGATGAAGTATCTTGTCCAAGTCAAACCAAGTTCACTTCTCTTTTCAAGCTTTTAATCATCCTTTTACTTCTAAAAAGTCGACACACACATACATCCTTGAAGAGTTATCTAATTTTTAGACTTTCACATTCTGACACATGTATTACTTTTTTATAAGATCAATATAAAATTAAAATATTGTATATAGATTATTTAAAAAGAAAGAGGAGCTATTTAAAATGGAATATAAGGCTGCTAGTGATTACATAAAGAGTTAATATTATAATTAATCCTTTACGGATTTAAGTAATTGAGAAATTAGATTTGGGAAAAGTATTGATTTTGAAATTAAATTTTGTTTAGATAAACTCTTTAGATCATTTCAGTATTTATTCTTTTTTTAATTAGATAAAGGGGTTACAAAAGTTCAAAAGTAAAGGGCAATTTAATTTAAGTAAACAAAGTAATTTTATTTTAGATATAATAGCAACCCGCCCTCCCCCCCAAAAAAAGTAAAACTGTAGTCGGTCTAAAAGTATTTGATATAATTTTTATCATTACTGGCTATTTTTGAAAGAAACTACAGTTTAAATAATTTCTTAGAATTTAAATACTCTATACTAATGTACTATTAAACATAAAATATGTATTTTATTTATATATGTAGTTAATAGTTAATTTTAACTCAAACAAATAAGGTGTTAAATTCAGAAATTGTTAAGACCAAACGATGTAATAAGCTGGTTTACCCAACTACTAAACTTTATTGTTATAAATTGATTAATTCATTTGAATTATAATTTTTGTCCAACCAGAATTTAACATGGAAAAGTTAGTTGGTAATATTAAATTAGTATATACATGTAATATCTACACAATATAATATACTGAGTAAAAAAAATTGATTTGCACAATACAATCAAAATCATAAGTTAATATCGATTTATTAATGCATTGTAATTTTTTTTAAGTAAATGCATGTTGATTAAAGTTGGAACTGACGGAGTGGAATCTCAATATAAATGGGCGAAACTATGCAACCCTTGATACACAGCTGTTTGGTGGGCGGTATGCGACAAACTAGAACCAGTGGAGTGTGACTTACCTAGTCTTTAGGAAAAGTAGCCTTTCAAACTTGAAAGAATTTCGAGATACTGTAGCGTATTAAATGTGTTTTTCTTACATAAGCATTCTAAATACGCAGTCATACTATCAAAACACTTAAAAAGTAATTTAACACAGAATAAGACAATTAATAATAAAATCTTAAAGCAAGGAATTATTGTACTATCTTGTTAATAACTTGAAAAACATATAAATGATTCTAGTCAACATATAGAAATAAAACAGAGTAATGTATAAGCCCTAATAATTTATTGTATGTTACGTGTATAACAGCTCATATAAAATTTCAATTTAACGTGAGGGGAAAAATCATGATAAAATAATTAAAGTATATGATGTAACTTATTTGGATAGTATATATATAAGCAATGAGAAATAAAGATGGCTAATTTTGTTTTAAATCGTTGTTGATAAAAATGTGTAATATAGATTACTATATAAACTTTCTAAAATTTTTTTATCAAAAACAAGTGGATGGTTATTACTGGCGCTTAAGGACAAATCATACAGTGCCAAATTTATTGTTATTTAGGCTTTTTTATTGAAATTGCCTGAAGTTCAAAGAATATTGATGAAAAATATGACATTAACGTGTGTATCATAGAAATTTAGTAAAACAACATTTATTTCTAAAGGTCTCTCGAGAAATCTTTCTGAGCACGGTGTAGTAGCAACGCTAAAATCTTACAAATTAACCTAGAACAGCACACATAGTCCTTTACATTAAACCCACTAGTGACCACGCAACCTAACAAATAGTTGCGTCACTTTTATCAACATCATTTAAAATTAATTCCCTAGCCCCAATATTCTAAAATAAGCTGTTAATAAATTGACTAATAAAGGTGTAAAACTCCTTAATTAAAAAAACAATGAACATTAATACCAACATTGAAATTTCTAGGTGAGATTAAAACAAACTTCAATTTATGTTAATCTCTACCCCTTTAATTCGACTCACCTATCCATGAGGACGGTCCATATAATAAGAACCAAAATTTAGTATTTGTGATTCAACGGATCATTTTAATACTATTTAAAAATCAGTTTTAAATATAATTTAAGAACTTGCTTTGATTCCATTTGGTGAATTAATCTAAATTAGGTAAATATACAATAGTTGGAGTTAAAACTACACCCACAAACGAGCTATACTGAGCAAGAGGCTGCCACCGTTAGCGATGACAGTGCCTACACATGCGGATAGAGGGTGTCATGTGGTCAGCACATTGAGTCCTTCGGCCATTAATCTCACTTCTTTAAACCCAAACTGCTACTTCTTTATTCAAGTAGCTTTCTATTTGTACTGACGAGAATGAGCTAAACTCATTCCAGACCCACTGCTTCAAAGATACATTTTGGAAGCACCGAAGATCGAAGCCATGATCTCTAGATCTGCAGCTAAGATCTGACCACTAGACGACCATAGAGCTGGTCTAGTTGAAGTGATATCAATACAAATATTAAATTTATATTTTTCAACATTTAACGCATCTTCTATATAACCCTTTAAAAATAATGTACCTTCTATTTCACCTATTTTGTTTTGCAGTGCAATAAATTATCTAAAACGATGTAAATAGTGTTAAGTTTTATCTAAACAGGCTATATTTTTTATTTATAACGCAAACATTATAAATTTACAAGTTTTCTGGGTCTCCTAACCAAATCCATTAATTTTTTTTTTTTTGTTCATGCAATAAACATTTTCAAAAAAATAAAGCATTTGGGCTATAAATGAAGTGTAAATGGATTGAAAACGAATCAAAACAAAACATTTTTGGTCTTATCTGTACATATATTTAATAGATTTCATTCTAAATTTAATTGTTAATCTCCAGTCCTTTTTTATAACAGAAGAATGCCAATTTTGGAAAGAGTATCTCAATGTTTGGTAAATATTTATTAAATAATCAACTTACGTATAAACAGAACAAGAATTGAGCCGTTGTGACAAAAATAAATAATTAGCAACCAACATAATTCTATTTTTTAGTCAAACATTGAGCTTCTTTTGACTTGTAAATATTATTCTTAAAAATAAGCACATATATATCTTACCATTATTTTCAAAGGGAGTGTTTACAGAGTTTGAACAATATCAGTCTATAGTACTTTTTTGCCTAAATTGTAATCTGATTTAAAGAATTATTTGTATAGTGTCATAACTCCTATACAAATTTGACTATTTTAGTTAGTTTAGTTTAATATTTCTGTTGCTTTTTTAATAATAAAAATTATGATGGAATATTTTTGAAAATTGCTAGCATACCTCACCTAGGAATAAAATTAAAAATATTAAAAAGATTTTCTAAAGTAATGTTACGATTACACCAATTTTCTTTAAATCATCTCAAATATTTTTTTAAACAAAATCTTTGATGAAGTTTTAAAACAATGTGCTTTTCCTTTAAAATATTGATACCAAAACTGTTTTTGATAATATGATAGTTCTACCCGCCTCAGTGGCGTAGTTGGCTAACGCGCTAGTCGTGTTGAGCTCGACCACCGAGGACGGGAGATCGAGGTTCGAATCTCGGTCGGGTGAACTGGGGGTGGTTTTTCCTAAATGGTTTTCCACTCTCCCTCCACGCAAATGCGGGTTCACTTCCTCTAAAATTCAACCTTCCCAATTCCTAATCCATTAGAGTAATTAGTACTTAAGCGTATAACCCGAACGGGTAGTAAGACGCGGTGCTAAATATTATTATTATTATTATGATAGTTCTACCTAGTATGATTTTAATTAAGCTAAACATTTATTTTATTTTTGTATGTCCTTATATTCTTGAAATTATTCATTTGTTGAAATGTGGACGCTTTTGTCCTCTAAACTTTAAGAACTACAAAACGAGCTAAAATAATGGACATAGGTGTAGCCAATTTTATTGAAATATCTCAATGTACTCATAAGGGATTATGTCTAATCACAAAACATTCTAATGCCTAATACGTTAACTTATAAATAGAAAAAATTAATAAGGAATGTAATTTTTTAACATAAAGGTTTTGGTACTTTAACTATTTAAAATTCATTTTTACCAAATAAACTGGCAACAGATCACTGACCAGATTTGTGGACACCATTATCAGATTTTCTCATCGATAAAATTCCCCTTTAAAGTGTGTTAAGCTGCAACTTCTGTGTCAATTGAAAAGCGTTATCCGTCTATTCCAAGAGCTGAATCCCGAAACCACACCGCAAACCAACTAGGGTGTGTGTTTTGATGTTTCACTGAATACGGACAAAACATTCGTGGGTGGTGGGGGTAAGGGGGGTGATTTTCCTTACCATCTGAACTAGAATCAGAGTAGGCATCAAAAGCGATCTATTTTCAGGTAAAACAGTATCATGGGCATGGGTGATCGCGTCCTCTTGATAACACCAACTGAAACGTTATGTCAAAGGAATTAGTTGCTATGTTCCTCGCATAGAAGCCCTTCATACAGATACCTACGTCAGGTATAGTCAAATCACCTTAGTCAACATTAGTCATGTATAGTCAAAACACCTTACTTACTAACTCTATGGCATTAGAAATTCGAAAGTTTACTCGAGTAACCCTCAATGACGAAAGTAAAATACACCTTATTATACCATATTTCTTTCAGGTTCAATCTTATATTACCCTTCCATCTGGGTCTAGGTTTTCCCAATATTCTCTTCTCATTGGGTTTGTCAGTTAGTACCCTGATCAAGGTTCTTGAATCTTCCACTTGCAATACATATCCTGCCCACCCAAATCTAAGAGACGTGATTATCCTAACAAAGTCTTTGATAGGTACATGGTATGTAACCCATCAATATGTAACTTCCACCATTCCCCAGTAGCCTCATGACTTTTTGAACCAAATATCTTCCTGAGCTCCTTAGAAATAATATTTATCTCCACTCTTCTTCCAAGTAAATGTGGGTGTAATTATGTTCCTTTCTACCAAACTCTTCTCTATCACATAACTTATTTGTTTTAGTTTTGTTTTACTTAGATATAGCTAAATAAAATTTTTAAAAGAATACAATTTGAGGTATGTAATTTTTGGCAAGAGAAGATACAACATTAAAATAGTTAAAGTTAATTTGGTTCGTTTCTTACCTCAAATTACTGTATTAATTTAAAATATTATTTTAATAAAATTAATCATAATCCTCATTGTTTCAACTGGGACAAATTTTTTTAAATTCTTCATAAATTTATTAAAAATCAACTTTCTACTTTTGTACAGTACCATTTTTTCTTAAAATATATTGATATTACTTTTATTTTTCTTAATATTATTGTATTGATAAGAATATTATATTGACTGAATGTTGTCGCACAATATCAAATTTAAAACCACCAACCTAGAATTTAAAATACATATTTTTAATTAAACTTACTAACAAGCTTAACTTTGAGCAATGGGCATAGTTAGCACTGCTCATCCAGGTAAGATATATATTAATTTAATACAGGATGAACCCGTAACCATCTACTTCCAAACCTAACAGTTTCAGTGGTCGGATGGTCTAAGGCACTACTCTCGCAGGAGACTAGACTTCCTATGACGGGGAGTTTGAGGTTCAAATCTCGGTCGGGTGTACCGAGGATGCTTTTCCAAAATGGTTTTCCACTCTCCCTCCATGCAAAAGTAGGTACACTTCATATAAATATAGCCTTCCTCATCACTAAAATAATTAGCGTAGACCTAATTAGTAAACAAGCTTATAATCCGAACGGGTAGTAAGACGGGGTGCTTAAAAAAAAGACCTAGTTTGAACCAAGTAGCCTTTAATTCTTTTTTTTATCACATCTTACTACCTGTTCAGGTTATACGCATATATGATAATTAATCTAATGGGTAGGGATGAGAAAAGAAACATTTTAGAGCTAATCTAACTACATTTTCTTGAAAGGAGAGTGGGAAAACTGGGTGAAAACCACCCTCTGTTGACCGGACCAGGATTCGATCCCCTAACTCCCCATCATCTGCAAGCTGGTCTGACACGGAAATGACGCCTTAAATCGTTTGGCCACCGAAACGGGTGAAGGTGTCTCTGTATAAAATGTGGCAAGCACGTCGGACGGCCCAGTCACTAGGGAATGACCTAATTCGTGTTTGTAGCCTGTCTTTTACCTTGTTTTGTTCCGTTTTTGTTCTAAAAGACCTCGTTACCTCCGAGGTTTTCAATCAGTCTGTGTAATAGGATAGTGATGCGATGATATCATAATTTTATAAACGAGCTCCCAGAGGCCAAAAATGATTTATGGTAATGCCGTCAACAATGTAAAAAGGCAAAAAAAAAAAAAAGAGGGTTTAAATTAAAACTGACGTTTAACACATTTTACGTTTTCGTTCATAATAAAAGTAGGATGAAGCTAATGGTAGAGGTATAGCGTATATGTAAATTATCATTGTTCATTGGGGGATGTCATGAGAAGACCCCCGTGGTATACCTACCACGTTTGATGTGGTATAACTTTCATAAAATACCACCCAGGATTGACCTCCTTCGGTGGATGCATTTCCTAAGGTGTAACTATTGCAATAGACTAGACTTTCGATAGCGAGAAAATCAGGGTTCGAATTCCAGTTGGGTGTATTGAGGGTGATCTCTCCTGAATAGTTTTCCATGCAAACGTGGGTACACTCACTTTAAATTAAGCCTTCATCATTCCTATAACATTAAAGTAATTAGTACATTTGCGTAGACTTCGAACGGGCGCTAAATAATTTTTTTTAAATCTCTTATTGACTTGGGTGTGGTTCTAGGTTAAGGCGATCACCTACTGGGATAATGAGACGCTATACGTCCATAAATCCTGAGATCCACTACTAAATAGAGGTGATAAGATTAAAAACCTTAAACATTACAGTTTTATAATTACATTAAAAATTATGAAAAGGTGATATTAGTTCATTGCTGATTACGTTCCACATGAAACGTGACAGTTTTGAGATCGTTTTAAATGCCTTGAGATATAGATATAGTTCTTGTGTTAAACAAAGCAAGTGATTTATCAACAAGTTTACAAGATAATAATTTAAGAAAAATGGAGGTGCCTCTAGAAATACCGCATTGTGAAGACATTTTCCTTCAAGTAGGAGGCGATATTAAGAAAGGTGTACTAGCTGTTATGTATTTCTTACTACACTGGGGTTTTTAATACTTTGTAAAGGTTTTTTTTTCATTAAATTAGATTAAACAATTTTAATTGATAATCATTTGCAACTCAGACCCAAACCGTAATATAGAACCTATCAAAACTTGCGTAAAAAGGACTAAAAGACCAGGTAATAATACTTAGCACCGTGTCTTACTACCCGTTCGGATTATGCGCTTAAGTACTAACTACGCTAATGTATTAGGAATTATGAAGGTTGAATTTAGATGAAGTGAGCCCGCATTTGCGTGTAGGTAAAGTGTGAAATCATTTAGAAACCCCCAATTCACCCAACCGAGATTCGAACCTCGATTTTCCCGTCATCGGCAGTCTAGCTCAACATGAAACTAGCGCGTTTGATAACTAAGCCACCGAGGTCGGTAATAAAAGAATAAATATAAAACTTAGGTATAATTTGATTGGAATAGGATAGGACTGCATCATAATTATATCAACTCTAATCATGATCTTTAATTTTCACTGTACTACCCATTCGAAAAATGTTATTATTACTATTAAATTTTGGACAACATATCAACCCAACACAAACCTGCATCAGTGGACACGTGGGATGAACGCCAAGATAATCAAGTCTGGGTTGCCAATGAGGTGGAGATCAGGGTTCAAATCCTGGCTGAGTGTACTGAGGGTGCCTTTACCTAAATAATTTCCCACTCTTTTTCAAGTCGTACCTTTCTCAAACCTAAGCCATTGGTGTAATTAAAATGCTCATAGACTATGTGAATAGTAAGACGAGCTGTAAATAAAACAGTTTGGGAACAACAAAGCCGCCGAGGACGGGGAGATCGAGGTTCGAATCTCGGTCGGGTGAACTGGGGGTGGTTTTTCCTAAATGGTTTTCCACTCTCCCTCCACGCAAATGCGGGTTCACTTCCTCTAAATTCAACCTTCCCAATTCCTAATCCATTCGCGTAATTAGTACTTAAGCGTATAACCCGAACGGGTAGTAAGACGTGATGCTAAATATATAACAACAAAGCAACCATAATTAACGGTGTTAATTTGTCATCTACCCGCTGCGGTTGTCACATGATCTACGGCGAACAAAAACGGATAGTAAGGACGTGGTGTTAAAAAATGAAAATTGTCATTGATTGAAGAAAGACAATCAAATTTCGAATTTGTACACATTTCAGTCTTGTGCCGGTTAGGTTGCTATCAGGCTAGTATTTTAGTTCAAGCTGTAATGACGTCACCTCCAGACGGCGCTGGCTTAGGGTTTTGCAGTGCGGCTTGGAGGGTCGGTGGTTCAAGCTCGGGCACTTGGAACTAAGAGGCCCCTTGAAGACTGAAGTAAGAGCTGACTTGTAGCGAGACTGGGGACGGGACGTGTTAAGTCCAGAGAGTGGATCGTAAGCCTCGCTCAATTATTAGCTCGTGGACAAGACCTGTTGGTGGCCGGGCGGAGTGGATAACGAAGGATTGATTTGCACAACACACCAATAAAAAAGTTCAGGAAAGCACGATAGCATTGAGTGTTGTCTTTCTTGTATGATCCCTGAATTTGACTAAGTGGAAATACGTCGGTGAGCAGTGACGATTCACGAGGATCAGATGCGGTCCAAGGAGTTGGGCACAGTCTGTGTGGGAGAATGGGAAAATATCCGATAGAAGGACGCGCCAATAGTGTATCTAAATTTTTGATTGTCAACTCATGAAAGAATCAAAAGATTAAGTTAAATAACATGGGTAAACATTTCCATGGAGTAGATAAAAAAATAAAATTTCAAGATTGCAGTATAATAGAATCAAACCCAGGTCTTAAAACTGAAAATCCAATGCACTATCAATATTGTCAACAAAATCGTTGGAATATTTCTGAAAAAAATTGATTGTGGCATTACACAATGGCTGTATCACGTTTTATGACTTTATTCTCTTTGCAGTACTCCATATCAACCACTAGGGGAGAAAAAAAATTAATAATGTGCTCATTATTATTCAACAAGAATTCCTCACATTAATAAAAAAAAATGTGGTGGTATCGTGGCCACATATCACCGGAGACTCATCACGTGGGTGATGCGACACACATTAATGGGAAATATCGCAATTATAACATAGCATATGAAAATATTATTGGTATCCACGTTACTCGCATCGGTTTCGGCATTTCATTTGGAACGGTTTATGGTCATTCAAATGGGTCTTCAGAGGTAATTTAGACATTCAGATGCGTACATTTGGGACAATATTTCATGGTCGTTGAACATATCAATAAAGTACGTGGTTAGTGTATTGTGTGAACATGGCCGGTTTCCAAATGAACGGCCTATCCAGGTTTTTCATTATTTAATAGCTTGGCACATAGGAAATATGCCAATTGTATCGAATTGTACAAATATTCTGTTTTTATATATGATTCGGATTATTTAATATTTATTTTCTAACTTTTAGACCATATTAATTTAAAAATTAATGAACTAAGGACAACACCCGCCTCGGTGGCGTAGTTGGCTAACGCGCTAGTCGTGCTGAGCTCGACTGCCGAGGACGGGGAGATCGAGGTTCGAATCTAGGTCAGGTGAACTGGGGGTGGTTTTTCCTAAATGGTTTTCCACTCCCCCTCTACCCAAATGCGGGCTCACTTCCTCTAAATTCAACCCTCCTAATTCCTAATCCATTAGCGTAATTAGTACTTAAGCGTATAGCCCGAACGGGTAGTAAGACGCGGTGCTAAATAATAATAATAACTAAGGACAACATATCGTTTGACATGGTTAATGGATTTAAATATTATGAAACAATTTTAACTATCGATAAAAAAATATTATAGTGAAAATTAGGAAAAGAATAAAGTTGGAAAATGCATGCTATTACTCGGCCAGTAAGTTATTGACATCTCGTATGCTTTCAATTAATGTAAAAACTAAGAATATACAAAAAAAAATAATGTTTCCAGTTGCTCTCTATAGGTGTGAAACGTTGTCAACTACCTTATATAAAGAAAAAAAATTAGGTTTTAGAAAACATGTTGCTTAGGATGATATTTGGTCTAAAAGGGGATGGGGCTACTGGGGAGTGTAGGAGGTTACATATTGATGAGTTAGATATCCTGTACTCATCACAAGTTATTGTTAGGATGATCAAGTCTCGTAGGTTACGGTGGGTAGGACATGCAGTGTGAATGGAAAAGTCTAGAACCATTTTCAGGGTACTGACTGTCAAATCAAATGGGGAAAGAGATCATTGGGAAGACCTAGACGCAGATGGGAGGATAACATTGAAATGGACCCGAAAGATCTAGGGTATAATGATGTGGACTGGATGGAACCACCTCAATATAGGAATAGGTGGGGTGGGGTACTTTTGTAAATGTGGCGATTAGCTTTCGAGCTCCTAATGCCATAGAGTAAGCAAGGACAGCCCATCTAGCAATAATCATTCAAACCCACCTCGGTGGCGTAATTAGCCAACGCGCTAGTTTTGTGTTCAGCTAGACTGTCGAGGACGGGAAGATTGAGGTTTGAATCTCGCTTGGGTGAATTGGGGTGGTTTTTACTTAATGGTTTTCCACGCAAATGTGGGTTCACCTCCTCTATATTCAACTTTAACAATTCATAATCCATTAGCGTAATTAGTACTTAAGCGTATAACTCAAAAGGGTAGTAGGACTCGGTGATAATAATAATAATTATTATTATTATTATTATTATGATAATAATAATAATTATTATTATTATTATTATTATTATCATTATTATTATCATTACTAATCATTTAAGAAAAATTAATGTTGTATTTTTTAAATTCTACAAGACGACACCTACCTAGACCAGAATGTAATGGGCTAGTTGCCTAAAAAAACAGGGCAATTTCATTTGAGTGCGGTTCGAAACCAAATACAAGACGACACCTACCTAGACCAGAATGTAATGGGCTAGTTGCCTAAAAAAACAGGGCAATTTCATTTGAGTGCGGTTCGAAACCAAATACAAGACGACACCTACCTAGACCAGAATGTAATGGGCTAGTTGCCTAAAAAAACAGGGCAATTTCATTTGAGTGCGGTTCGAAACCAAATACAAGACGACACCTACCTAGACCAGAATGTAATGGGCTAGTTGCCTAAAAAAACAGGGCAATTTCATTTGAGTGCGGTTCGAAACCAAATACAAGACGACACCTACCTAGACCAGAATGTAATGGGCTAGTTGCCTAAAAAAACAGGGCAATTTCATTTGAGTGCGGTTCGAAACCAAATACAAGACGACACCTACCTAGACCAGAATGTAATGGGCTAGTTGCCTAAAAAAACAGGGCAATTTCATTTGAGTGCGGTTCGAAACCAAATACAAGACGACACCTACCTAGACCAGAATGTAATGGGCTAGTTGCCTAAAAAAACAGGGCAATTTCATTTGAGTGCGGTTCGAAACCAAATACAAGACGACACCTACCTAGACCAGAATGTAATGGGCTAGTTGCCTAAAAAAACAGGGCAATTTCATTTGAGTGCGGTTCGAAACCAAATACAAGACGACACCTACCTAGACCAGAATGTAATGGGCTAGTTGCCTAAAAAAACAGGGCAATTTCATTTGAGTGCGGTTCGAAACCAAATACAAGACGACACCTACCTAGACCAGAATGTAATGGGCTAGTTGCCTAAAAAAACAGGGCAATTTCATTTGAGTGCGGTTCGAAACCAAATACAAGACGACACCTACCTAGACCAGAATGTAATGGGCCAGTTTCATATGAGAAACTGGCTCATTCTATCCGAGTTTAGGTAGGTATCGTCTTGTATTATGTTTCGAGGCACACTTGAGGCGCACTAAGTCTGGCTATTAATCGGGACCTTAGGATGTTCTCCAAGATTAAATGTCACTGAGCGTTTCTAATTTATACCCATCTGGGCTATATACATATTATTTACACTCATGAGTTAAGGATGAGAAAGGTATAGCTAAGGATCATAAAGGTAGAGTAATAAGTAAGTACACCCAAATGTTATTGAAAGAAGATTTGGAATTAATTTAGGAAAAACAACTTCAGTACACCCAGCTGAGTTTTGAGCACCAACCTCTAAGCCCGTAAAAAAACTAGAAGAACAGGCTTATCTAAAGTGCTCACCAATGTGGGTAGTTGTAATACTAAACGTGTCGTCTCCAAACACATGACTTACAAGTTTATATAATTTTAAAAAAATGCTACTAATACCAAACACCCAGATTTTACGTCTGAATAAATATTGTGCACTATGTCTTAAGCTTGGAAGATCTGCACAATTACCCTACACTACTGTAGTAAGGAAGGAAAAACTCAGAAGAAATGTGCCCACGTTCACTTAGAGTGGGAAACTATTCAGGAAAAACCACCCTCAAGACACCCAACTTAGATTCCCGGAGGACGCGTTAAATCTTCAGACCACCAATGCGAACTTCATATTTAATTATTATTTTAGCACCACGGCTTGCTACATGTTCGGTTTGTACGCATTTATATACTAACTACGCTGATGTGTTTGGGATGAGGAGGGTTGAATCTAGAGGAAGTGCGCCCGCTTTTTTTTGGAGAGAAAGAGAGACAGTGTAAAACCATTTTTATAAAAACCTTGGTACACACGATTGGGATTCGTACCCCAATATTTTCATCATCAGTAGGCCAGTTTATTGCGAGAATGATGCCGTGCCTCAAACCATTTGTCCACCTAAGCAGGTACCGATTTAATTAATTTAATATAATGATTGACCTATTCAAAAATACAAAAATATATATATGAGCAAGAATCAATTAGAGGTTCTCTGACCCTTTGATAGACCATTTTAAGCACTCAGTAACAGGGAGGCGTATCTGTTTTAGGATCAGTCACACGAAATGTTCTTATCTAACCTATTCTAACAAGATATTTCAACTAAAATAGTTTTCGTGACAAAGGCAAATGGACAGTCTATATATTAGCTCAAATGTGTTTTCGGCTTTTCCGCAAAAAACAAAAAAAAAACACTGTCTACGGTGACCACTGCAACCATTAAACACATTCTCCTCTTGTTCTTTATCGTTCCGAAATGGAACATGCTATTGTGGTTTGACAGGTAGAATGGGGTGTTGTTGGAGGGGAGGGGGATAAAACTGTAGGAGAGTTGTGAAGCCAGTCAAGTGTGGAGTCGATGCATTGTAGTTTCGAGATGGTGGAGGAGGGGGGGTGGGGGGTTCGATATATTGTATCGAAAACTGAGTCGATGCATTCGCTCGTGAAAATGGGGTAAGGTTTCAACAAGTAAAGTTAGTGATGCAGAGCCCCCCAAAGGCAATACTAGCCTTTCCTCTTTTTATATATATATATATATGTATATATATATGGATATATATGGCACGTTGCCATTACAGCCGATATGTGGAGGAATTGATGGTGCCAATGGGAAATAAAATTTATAACAGACTTTAGCACTTTTACTCCCTCTTATTTTTTTTTTGTATACACCCAGTTACCAATATGAAAAAGTTTTTATATACATCTTTCTTTCATGTTATTTCTTTCTTTCTTTCTTTTAACACACGCTGAACTTTTCTAGCTATGAATTTTGTAAATGTCAACAACACTGATGTGTGGCCTCTTAAGACAAAATGAGCTTGTAGACATATAAAAGTTGATACAATTTTGTTATCAATGCTTGTTTTTGTTTGAGTAAATATTTAATTTGGAAAGAAAACTTTGACATGGGTAAATGTGTATTTCGTACTGAAGTTCTTGTGAAAATAGTGTGCGGGTGTTTTAAGCAGACTGACATTCCTTAAGTTAAGGCTGAACAGAGACGTTAGTTAAAGTTAGTATTTCTGAAGTTTTTAAATCAATTTATTATAAAAAATAAATAAAAATAATTCTTCAGTAGATACGTTTAGTTTGATTTGATATTTTTATTAATCTCAAAAGTTTTTGAATATTTATTAGCCATGGGCACATAATGTCAGTTGATAATTTTTTTTTTTTTTTTAAGTTTACCATCAAATACCATTTAGCTCTTGAGTCATGACAAATATCCTATATATTATTTCTGTTGTCAACATCCCTTTTTCTCAACTAATACAAAGCATACAGCGATTAAAGAGGTATCAGTGGTTAGGATTTTTTTACCGACTTCTGACATAACATACTCGGTTTACGCTAAAACAGATTGTTTGTTTAAAATCTAATTTAAAGAATAGGGGAAGGTTGAATGTGCGAAAGTTTCGCAAGGGTTTACTGGTATATTATTATTTTTAGCACTGCGACTTATTTCTGGTTCGGGTTATTCGCATTACAAAAATTCAATAGCTATTGGCACCCCTATGTGCGGAAAATGAAGGATTTTGCTTACCTGTGACGTCACGGAAAGTCTAGATATTATTTACCATATTCATATATTTACGTTTTATTCGGTGGGTTTTAAAGGAAATAAAATTGAAAAATATTAATGGATCATTAAAGAATTCTAAAAATAGCCTTATATTTTCACAGCATTTACTATTTGTTATTTAGTAGTATATTTGTACACGCATTTTTTTAAATCGTTCACAGTTCAGGCTCTTTGGTTTATTCACGAAAATGTCCTATAGAAATATTTCTGACCGGATATAGATTAAAAAAGTTATTACAAGCATTTCTCTATTTATAATAGTAAACAAGAAATGTGTAATTTTAAAATGCAATTCAATGCTGTCAAGCTTAAATAGTAAATTGGGTGTTTATACTCATTAGAGGAAGAGGGTAAGGGTTATCTGTGGGTAAAGTATAAGTATCACAGGATGAATTGCTCATTTTCTTCCCTCCATTTATATTTCGTACATTGGTGTCTATGTTATTATTATTATTATTATTAGCACCGCGTCTTACTACCCGTTCGGGTTACACGCACTTACGCTAATGTGCAATGGTAGGGTGATTGTGAGATGAAATGGAGGACCTACAGTTTAACGTGGAATCCGAACCACGGTGGAGGCCTGGCATTCCTCACATTCACAAGTTGTGATTAATACACATCTTGTCAGAGGTGAGGGAAGGGTTTGGTATTCAGATAAATCTGTGCCGGGACCGAGGATTGAGCCCCGGACCTTCAGCACAGAAGTCTGACACCTTACCCCTAGACCGCCAGGTCACCTTTGGTTTCTATGGTGATAGTGCTTAGTTGCATCAAGTTAATATTGAGCCTGCTTCGAAAAAATATCTTCGCAATCCCAAACTAGGCAACTAAACGTATAAAGTAGAAGAAGACAAGAGTACACAGTGGTATATTTCAGTTTTTGGCATCACTGAGATTAATTTTATAGCTCAGTGGCATAATAAGTCAGTTACCAAATTCTGTAAAAACTTGAGTTTGTGTCTTTGTGTAGTTTGACAAAATTTAAAGTGAGTATGAAGACACCACGAGAAAAGCCAAGTGTTTTTGCAGTCTTTATATCAAAATATTTATTTAGCCAGGCTCTAATAACACCACCCCAATACCCGCTTCGGTGGCAGCATAGTCTAAGGCACTACTCTCGCAATATGTTAGACCTCCGATGATGGCTATATCATGGCTATATCGCAGTCGGTTGTACTGAGGATGTTTTTTTCCTAAATGATTTCCCACTCTCTCTCAACGCTAATCTGGGTACACTTTCTCTAAATTCAATCTTTCTCATCCCTAACACATTAGCGTAATTATTACCTAAACGTATAACCCAAATGGTTAGTAATACACCGTGCTTAAAAAATTAAACTAAATCAGTAACATAAATTTTATCTCTGCTGGTAACTTGTCTGATTGATGAGTTAAGTATCCCATCTTTATTCTTAGGGCAGCCTAAAATAATAATTTGTTAATACTTTTCCATAATGATGAATAAACGGGCCACGTACTGAAAACAATCAGACCTAATTTCTGTTTTATAGTATATCAGAAGCGCAGTAGATAGGTGTATCAAAAGTGCACCATTGTTTGTAGTCTGTGAGCCTAATATGACAACAAAGCAAGAAATGTATAGTTTTGAGAATTTATAAGTATCAGGAGCTTATTGAATCAACTAACTATCAACCTAACCTAGCTTAGCCAACCTAACCTAGCCACTACTGTAAGAACAAAGGAGGTTGTTTCCTGTAACTTTATTATTTTATTATTGAAATTACGGTAAAGAGTAAGAGGGTTGTTCAAAATACATGTTTGACATTTTGTTAGTTTATTCTGTTTTTTTTTTCCCTGTGCGCCTGATATTATAGGTCTATTCAGATGGCGTGCATTAATTAATACAATTAATACCTTTTTGGACCAAATATCTTCCCTAAAGCACCTTCTTTTCGAACAACCTAAAACATTTTTCGTCGTGTAAGTTAAGAAATCACGTTTCACAACCACGGAGAACAACCGGTAAAATTATTATTTGTTACATTTGATAATATATAGTTTATATACAAATAAAGAATTGGATTCTAGTATGAGTTAACTTACGTCTATTGCCATACTAAAATGACATCACCGGAAATGAAACTGTTAAATTAAGTTATATTACCATTTTGTCTACCCGCACCAGTGAGCACTAGCTCTAAATGAAAAGCTCATATAGTCTTGTTTACCATTGATAGGGGAGGTCGTGGCTTGAATCCCATTTAGATATACCGAGAGTGGGTTTTTCCCGAATAGTTTCCCTCCCTCCACGCAAATTTGGAATATCTTTCGTATAAATTCTACCTTGCTCCTCTCTAAAATATAATATTGATTAATAAATGTGCGTTCAACCTTAATATGTAGTAGAACGCGGGAGGGAAAAAATTCAACAAAAAATCATTTTAGCTTGTCCAGAAAATCCTGTTCTTTTTTTCTTTCTTTTTTTAATGCTATTGTTCCTTTTGGTCCCATTTTACCTCTGTAGCACACCACGAGGGTAATTCTTTCATTTATTTTCGCACCATTTGATTGGATTTGGGCTCATTTGTTTACTCTCCACTTAATGCGGGGAAGCCCCAGGCCAGGGATAGAAAAGGGGTCGATGTTATCTAACAATGGTAATAAGCCACCTAAAACCACCCCTTCCTAACCCCTTGCCGACCCTATTTCACCACTACCCCCATCCCGCACACAAAACTCTACCCAATATCGTAACACACTGGTGGTAACATGATTTGATCTTGTTGGCAATTATTTTTATTTTTACTTTTTTTTATATTTAAACGTAGTGGTTTTAAATTAATTTCTGAAAAAAATAACTCTTACTTTTCGAATGGTTATACTTCAATGGATTTTTAAAAGTATCTTTATTTTAAATGAAATTAATAACTCAAGTCATTTTTCATTTATTACATTTATTTGAGATATTTAACGTGCACTTTCTGAACCGAATGATTATATCTGCACATGATAATTTCTATGAGCAAGAGTGAAAGGGCCTAACGATTTTGCTGGAAAAGGTATTTTCACATCCTTTCCATGGTTCTTTTATGGGCCAAAATTGACGTGGAACTGACATTTTTACTTTCCCCCAAAGGAAGGTGTGCCTCGGATTTTTATAAATCAATAAATATCCGTTGAATCTGGCTGGGTTTGAACTCACGAACACTTGGTCTTGAGGTGAGCACTTTACCCTAAGACCACCGAAGTTGACAATAATTCGATCCAACGTAAGAAATAATTGTTAGGGGCCCATTAGCCGCGCCAGTGGATACACGGATAATGGCTTCAGTCTTGTCTTATCTTATTTGGTTTTACGGTGACAAGTCAGTACAAATTAAAATACAACTGATTTTTCAAAATGGTTTTTCACTCTACTTCTATATAAATATGGATACATTTCCTCTAAGTTATTTCTTTCTCATCCTTAGTCCATTAGTGTAAATATGTAGAATACTCAAGAAGATAGTTAGACACACAAAAAATCTCTACAGTATTTTTCTACAACTTTTCAAATATAAAACGATTGGTGTTTTTTTCTGTAGATGTGTTGAATAAAAACACACTCAACCCTTTTAGTAGAAGCAAAATTGTACTCCGGAATTTTACAAAACGTGACAGGTGGAATGATTCACATAACATAACACGATCAAAAGTTTCCCCTTTCGCCTGACCATACAAACTGAATGAATGCTAAACGAAGTAAAAATAAATGGTCAGACCGGTTTAGTAATCCAGTTTTATGCAAAGCTAGCGTGCTCTTGAGTTTAAAAAAATAAACTGAGAGGTTATTTGGGATAAAGCAAAGATTGAGAATAATATTATTTTTAAAAGTTCCGGATTTTGTTGATTAAATGGATACTTTTATGTCCTAAAACAAGCAGCTAAGAAGAAGATCCGTAAATATCTGAGAGGGGAATATTGGTAAAGTCGTTGGATGGATAACAAAGAAAGGGCCATTATAATTATTATAATAATGGTCTCTTAAGGACGCGCTTCGGCAGATGCGATCTATTTTCACATTTAATTTTATTAAAAATTAATTTGGTCTGTATTTTAAAATCTTACAAAGCACATGATTACAATTTAATACTGTTTATAAAATTTAAGTCTAAAATGTCACTCCATTCTTTAAAGTAAGAATATATTTACCACCGAAAGCAAATAGTTTCATAGAAAAGTCCTCGGAATTTTCATTAAGTGAAATCAATTTGTTTACATTTAGAACATAAAGGTACACAAAAACCATTTATAACAGTTATTATTAGTCAATTTTAATTAATGAATTATATTTTTATATATATTCCAATGATGTAGGGAAAGAGAATAAAGGTTATTCTATGCTCATGACAAATATTCAACTATTGTTTGAATCATCATGTGAATAAAATTAAACTATATATTTGTACTGGCGCAATCATTTATTTATTTTGACCATAATAATGTTGGTTTTTTTTTCATAAAAACTTCTTAAGACTTCTACATTTCTCACCCAGTCTGCCCACCTGATATTCTAGAGCCTTCTCTGGCATCATATTTCAAACCTCTCCAAGTATTTCTTTTCCATCACTAATTTATTTGATAAATATTATTTATGTACTTATTTTTATAAAAGGTTTGACCAACATATATCATATTTATTAAATCCTTGGCACATTTTAAAATGAGTTTATTTTGAAGGTTTAACACAATAAAGAAATAAAAAGATTCAGTATAAAATAAAGTCCGTATATGTGACGCTTGGAAAAGGATGTGTAAATGAAGGATTATTGGTTAACACATATGGGAATTTGAGTTTGAATTTTGAAGGTGACTTAGTGTATCGTTGATTTTATAGTTTGTATTTTTTGACTTTGTCCAAAAAAAGATCATATTTTAGCCTTGATCAATTAAATTGAGGCAACGGTTTAATTCTTTATTCAAGTAGTTCATTGGCTCAAGTATTCAATCAATCCTCCCTTAATCAGAACGCTATGAAGATTCAAAGTTTGGTTAAGATCCGTCTGTTGGTTCAAAAATTATCGGAAACACACAAAAACGCGATTGTTACATTAGTCCTTTTTTTTCTATTACAAAGGAAAAAATGTAAAAAAAAGAGGAAGAGTGAAATCAATCAATAGAAGTAAGCTGGATGTTGAAGAGGGTTGTCTGAACGTGGTAAAGAGGGTTGCTTGGTTTAGGTGGCCTCCGCTCGCTCGATTGGATATGCTGAACGCAACGTGGTGGGAATTTCTTAGTCAACTCTTAGCTGGATCTTTGGTGGATAAAGTGTTCATGTCCATATGTCAGACATAAGGGTCGAGGTCGTCTCGATAAATATGACACTCAAATATATTTGTTAGAGAGGATAATTAAAAGTGATATATTAAATGTGGATATCACCTAAAATAGGGGAGGTTTCATTAATTTGTAATTGCTTTGTTAAAAAGAGAATAATCCTGTTTAGGAATACATTAAGAATAAAACACCTTTTTAAAAGACAATTTTTTAATAAATTAAAATCATCTGAGTTAATATTACATTATAATAAAACCCAATATTCAAAATGTGTGTGTGTGTGTGTGTGTGTGTGTGTGTGTGTGTGTGTGTGTGTAGATGTGTGTTTATTTATATGTGCATGGGTGTGTATGTTCGTGAATGTCTGTGGATCGTCTGTATGTATGTATATATATATGTATGTATGTATGTATGTATGTATGTATGTATGTATGTATGTATGTATGTATGTATGTATGTATATATGTATGTATGTGACTATGTATGTATGTGTGTATGTATGTATGTGTGTATGTGTGTATGTATGTATGTGTGTATGTGTGTATGTATGTATGTATGTATGTGTGTATTTATGTATGTATGTATGTATGTATGTATGTATGTATGTATGTATGTATGTATGTATGTATGTATGTATGTATGTATGTATGTGTGTATGTATGTGTGTGTATGTGTGTGTGTATGTGTGTGTGTATGTATGTATGTATGTATGTATGTATGTATGTATGTATGTATGTATGTATGTATGTATGTATGTATGTATGTATGTATGTATGTATGTATGTATGTATGTATGTATGTATGTATGTATGTATGTATGTATGTATGTATGTATGTATGTAATGTATGTATGTATGTATGTGTGTGTGTGTGTGTGTGTGTGTGTGTTTGTGTGTGTGTGTGTGTGTGTTTTTTTTTTTTTTTTTTTTGTGAGGGGGGAAAAATGCATTTACGCACAGCGTGTCGGACTCGGTTTGGCCACGAGATGTTAGTGTGACCAACCCCTACCGACTAAAAAACCTAACCCTCTTCTCTTCGCCTCTATTACTCCCCCACGGAACCGCCGCTAGGCATTACTTCGCGGGGGGAGGCATTAGCTGTTGTTCTGCTCTTCCTTCAGTGATTTGGCCTCTACTACTTCCCCATTTTCACCTAGGTATTGGCGGCGGATTAGGGATGTCCTGGGATTCTTCCTTCCGATTCTTTTTTCCTCCTCTCCTGCTCTTCGTGACGTAGGTCCTTGAGGATTTTCTTCACAAACGTGCTTGTCGCCTCCCACGCTGCCTCTGACGACAGCATCATATCCCCTAAGTTTTCCGGCGTAATATCTTTTCCTACTATGACCTCCAGGTTTTCACGCTGGGTGTCATACCGAGGACACTTGAAGAACACGTGCTCGGCATTCTCCTCAACTCCGCGACAGGTGGGGCACTCCGGGGAATCCTCATACTTGAACTTGTATAGGTATGCCCGGAAGCACCCGTGTCCCGAGATCATCTGTGTCAGGTAGTAATTGACAGCTCCGTGGCTGCGGTTATACCACCTATCCACATTGGGAATCAAACGGTAAGTCCATCTCCCCTTGGTGGAGGCATCCCACAGCCGCTGCCAGCGTTTGAGACTGCTTCGCCGCTCCTGCCTCTTCAATTCCTCTGCACTCAGCGATGTTTTACCTTTGCGACGATACAGGGTCTTCCGCTCTTCCGCCAAGATCCCAATCGGCAGCACTCCGGCGATAACGCAGACGGCATCTTCTGACACTGTGCGGAACGCACTTGCTATTCGTAACGCGCTCAGCCGATAGACTGGTGCCACTTTACGATAGGACTCCTGAACCGTCAGTGCATCGGCCCATATGGGAATACCATACGTGAGGACTGAAGTGACGACTGATGACAGGAGTGCTCTCCTTTTCTGTTTGGGGCCTCCCACATTGGGCATGAGCCGTGATAGAACAGCCCCAACCACAGACGCCTTGGCACTGGCATGCTCCGCCTGCTGCTTAAAGTTGAGTCTCGAGTCGAGCATCACCCCTAAATACCGAATGAACGGCTGGGACATAATCACATGTTTACCCGCTTGCAGTGAGATCGTCTCAAGCTTCTTCCTGCTGGTGATCAATACTGCCTCGGTTTTGTGCTCTGCCAGCTTCAGGCCCACCGACTCCATCCACCGGTGAATCCTCGCGAATGCGACCTCGAAGAGGTTGTTGATGTCCTCCAAGTGTTTTCCTACAATGACAAGAGCGACATCATCAGCGAAGGCCACGGGTGTCACTGCTCTTGGTAGTACAAGCTTCAGGAGTCCATCATACATAATGTTCCACAAGAGAGGCCCAAGAACCGAGCCCTGAGGTACTCCTCCAGTTACTCGATACTCTTGTGGACCATACTCCGTGTCGTACTTGAGGACCCTGTCGGAGAAGTAGCTAGCTACCATCTTCCGCAAGTATCCTGGAACCTCCATCTCCGCTAACGCCCCCATGGTGCAGTTCCACCTGGCTGAATTGAAGGCGTTCTTGATATCGAGTGTCGCTACTAGACAGTACTGCTTCTCTCCGTTCTTCCATCTGTCCCCGGAGATCGCATCCCTTGCGAGTTTCACCACCAGGTCAATGGCATCGAGCGTGGAGCGCCCTTTGCGGAAACCGTACTGCTTTTCTGATAGTTTTTTCTCAGCTACTTTCTCGATTCTCCCGTGGATTATTCGTTCCAGGACTTTGCCAGCTGTATCAAGCATGCAGAGTGGACGGTAGGATGAAGGATCGTCCGGCGGTTTCTTCCCCTTGGGGAGGAGCACCAGTCTCTGCTGCTTCCACTTTTGAGGGAAGGTACCCTCCTGGAGACATGTGTTGTACATGTCCAGGAACATTCCTGGCACTGCGTTAATGGCTGCCTTGAGAGCGACGTTGGGGATACCGTCCAGCCCTGGGGCCTTTGTGTTTCCCACTTTCGCGCACGCCCTCTTCAGCTCTTCATCTGTCACCAGTGGGATCGTATCCTCCTTGTCCTGTTCGATATAGTAGTCGCATTCAGGCTGCTGCGGAAAAAGCACTGAGACGATCTTACTCAGTAGGTCTGGGCACGTTGGTGGGGGCATCGGCTGGCTCTTCAGCCGAGTCATGACCACCTTATATGGCCTCCCCCATGGATCACCTTCCACCTCTACCAGGAGCTCATCCCAGCACTGTCTCTTACTGCACTTGATGGCTTTGGCAAGTCGCCGCCGTGCCGCCTTGTGATCCGCTTTCAGCTGTTCGGAGTTCGGTTTCTCTCGGCCACGTTGGGATAATCTCCTTGCGCGAATACATGCCTGGCGGAGCGAAGCAACAGTGTGGTTCCACCAATACATCGGGGACGCTGGTTTATGGAGCGCTTTCGAGGCATCGTGGCATCGCATCCCTCGGTGACCCGCCTCATAACTTCCTCTACTCTTTGCATGGCGCTGCCCTCTCCGATTGGTCCATCGTCGAGTGCTGCGCGGAACAGGTTCATGTCAAACATGCTGGTCTTCCAACCTAGTGAGTTTTCCTTCTTTGGTGCCGGTCCAGAACTTCCCCGGTCGACCGATACCTCCCAGGAGATCAGCCGATGATCACTATAGTTGTAGACATCAGTCACCTTCCACGAGCTGTTCCTTCTTCCGAGACTGCTGCTGACGAACGTAAGGTCCACAATAGAGCTCCTTTCTCCTCTCATGAAAGTTGGTTCTCCACCGCTATTCATTAAGACGACATCCAGACAGGACATTGCCTCCAGTAGCGCTCGACCTTTTGGGTTTGTCTCCTTACTCCCCCAGTCAACTTCCCAAGCGTTAAAGTCTCCCGCGATTGCCACGGGGAAGTGCTCTTTCGCGTCTTTGACCAGCCTGACGAGAAAGTTGGTGAATTCGTCGAGAGTTAGGCTAGGCGGAGCATAGCAGCTGTAGAAATGGATATTCCGCAGCTTAGCCCCGACAAAGCCCTTCTCTGTGCTGTTGACAACGTTCTGGAAAGTAAATTCACCACAGGACCAGATTACAGCTTTTCCGGTAGCGTCGGACACCCAGGATTGAGTGCTGAGTTGCCTATACGGTTCCGAAATGGCCAATAGATCTGGCTTCAGCTCTCGTACAGTCTGCATGAGCAGGTCCTGTGCCGCCTCGCAATGGTTGAGGTTGTGCTGAAGTACTCTCATCGACGATTAGTGGTTAGCGCCTGAAGTGCCTCCTTAAAGACTGCGCACCTGCTGCTACCAGCTACGTGGTCGCAGTTCACCTCCTTCCCTTTTTCAGTGCACAGGATACAGCGCGCATCCTTTGTGCACTCGGCAACTTTGTGGCCGTTCTCACCGCATCCAATGCAGTGCCTGGATCTGTCGACCTCACTCTTGCATCTGGCGGCGATGTGTCCAAAGTGCCAGCACTTAAAGCACTTTATGGGTCTTCTCACCTCTTTGATGCGGCATCGCACCCATCCAATGCGAATCTTTCCCTCCTCACCGATGATCCTCCGAGCGGTTTCAGCTGGAAGCCTAACGGCTGCTATCTGGGTTTCCCCGTACGCCCTTCGCAGTGATTTAACTGCTTCTGCTGTTATCTCACAGCTCTCACCTGCCGCTTTTTGGAGCGCGTCTGCAACTTCCCTCTTTGTGGCGGTCTCCTCAATGTCCCTGATCTCAAGGTCGACTTCCTGCATCTTGCTCATGACCTCCGCATCTTCTTTGAGAGCGTCTGCCATCAGTCTCCTCAATTCGTCAGTCCTGGCACCACTCTTCTTGTTGAGGACAATCAGAAGCTGACCAGTGTTTGTCCTACGAATCTTCTGGATGCTATCTCCGATCGTTTCCTCGGATACACCTTGCTTGACTTTCCGGAGAATGTCGGCGTAGGATTTGCCTTCATTAGCTCGGATCACCAGTGCGTTAGGTAATACTGTCAACGATGCCCGCTGCTTCTCGAGTTGCTTCTTCTTAACCTTTTTTCGCACTTCCTTCCAGCCAGGATCTCGGTCTTCCACAAGTTCGCTTGTGCCTTGAGGCTCTATCGAGTCATCGCGCTGTTTCTTTTTTTTCGCCTTCTTTGTTTCCACTGAGGCCGGGGTTCGCTCTTTCCGTTTCCCGCCGCTTCCCATCAACTTCGTTGACATCGGCGTCAGAGCTATACTCCGCGTAGCCATTTCCAAGTCATTTATGTTCAACGATGGCGAAGTCTGAGCAGTTCTATCCAAAGTATGTCGAGGGGCCAAGGGCTCCAAGACTTCCTCGTCCAGCTGCCGCATCCTCCTGAATGATCCAGCAAGGCTATGCGCAAGGGAGTGCGTCTCACTGTTGACGTTTCTCCTACCCTCCAGGTGCTTCAGCAACTTAGCGATCAGCTGTTCGTGCCGCTCCCACAAGGTTTGTCTTTTGCTTTGGCACTCGTCGTGCTCCTCCTTCGTTCCACTTGTAGCATATGAGGCCAAGTGGTCCACCTGTTCGATGTGACGGTCGCTGGCTGACGACATCCCGGAGCCCGTCTTTTCACTCCCGTCGGACGCCGGTACTGAGGTATCCCTCCTCTGCACCGTAAACGTTAATTTTGAACCTAAGTTCTCCATAATTTGTTTTTTATTAGGGGTCTCTTCCCCTAGCTGGATTTTTGGTCCACCCCGAGTATTTGATTTCCTCGGTACCCGACATATCTGCCGGGCATCCCCCTATCCGCCACCTGGGGAGGCGCCCGATGCGGGACCCAGCAAACCCGACACGTGTGTGTGTGTGTGTGTGTGTGTGTGTGTGTGTGTGTGTGTGTGTGTGTGTGTGTGTGTAGTGTATGTATGTATGTATGTATGTATGTATGTATGTATGTATGTATGTATGTATGTATGTATGTATGTATGTATGTATGTATGTATGTATATGTATGTATGTATGTTATGTATGTATGTATGTATGTATGTATGTATAGTATGTATGTATGTATGTATGTATGTATGTATGTATGTATGTATGTATGTATGTATGTTATGTATGTATGTATGTATGTATGTATGTATGTATGTATGTATGTATGTATGTATGTATGTATGTATGTATGTATGTTATGTATGTATGTATGTATGTATGTATGTATGTATGTATGTATGTATGTATGTATGTATGTATGTATGTATGTATGTATGTATGTATGTATGTATGTATGTATGTATGTATGTATGTATGTATGTATGTATGTATGTATGTATGTATGTATGTATGTATGTATGTATGTATGTATGTATGTATGTATGTATGTATGTATGTATGTATGTATGTATGTATGTATGTATGTATGTATGTATGTATGTATGTATGTATGTATGTATGTATGTATGTATGTATGTATGTATGTATGTATGTATGTATGTATGTATGTATGTATGTATGTATGTATGTATGTATGTATGTATGTATGTATGTATGTATGTATGTATGTATGTATGTATGTATGTATGTATGTATGTATGTATGTATGTATGTATGTATGTATGTATGTATGTATGTATGTATGATGATGTATGTATGTATGTATGTATGTATGTGATGTAGAGAGAAACTTTATAAAAGCAGTGACAAGTAAATAAGAACATGGCTTCTTAAACAATGCAAATTCTTTCACAAAAATTATAATACACTAAAAAAAAGTCAAATCATATATTTGTAGAATTTAACTGACATAATCCCTTAATTTAACTTGTTATGATCTATAAATATGGAGGGATTTAACCTTGATCGAAAGCATTAAGGCGTTGAGCTTTTGTTTCATTCTTATGTAAATTAAACATTTTCATTTTATAGTTTAAGAAGGTCGAATTTAAAACATTAAATTGGTTAATCAATAGAAAGTTTTAAAATAACTTTACTTAAATCTTCTCTAATTAATCACATAAAAAAAACTCTTTCAATCAGTTCATGGGACAAAATCTTAAAGAAAAAAAAAATTGGTAAGATACTTTTCATCTTATTATCTGTGAAATCCTTCCTAAATGGTTTATCGGAAACAAATATCACTGACGTGCTCGATTCTTTTCTCATAGAAACTCGGTCCATGTCACTGACGTTAAACTTCTCAAACTTTTTCTCTGAGTAGGAAATCGACTCGATACCAATCGATATAGCTCAACTGGTCGAGACGTTATCGAGCAGTCTTCAAGAACAGCGAACCAATATCTGACAGAAATAAGAGAACCTCCACCGCTACGGGGTGTATAAAAAAACTGAGCTTCAGTAGCTCACAAAATAAGATTGATTATGAAGCAAACGACATTTTAAACAACTATTCTTATACCCGCTTCAGTTGCCAAATGGTCTAAGCCATCACTCTCGTGTAATACTGGCCTGCTGATAATGGAGAGATCGGGGTTCGAATACTAGTTGGGTCTACTGGGCTTGTTTTCTCCTAAATGGTTTCCTACTATCCCACAGTGCAAATGTGGGTAGATTACCTCTAAAACGCTTCCTTCTTAATACCTACCACCTGAACAGGTAGTAAGACGCGGTGGTAAGAAAAATGCTATTCTTAGTCTGTAATTTAATTTATAAAATCGAGGGAGAGAGTTTATAAAAAGCGGAGGTGCATTTTGGGGTGTCATAGTGGGGATGCGAATCTGTTGAGTAAAGTAAATTTTGGTAGATCTTTGACCTATATGGTTTCAAGTTACGCGGATTTGTAGATACGCGGCTGCAGTACTTCGAATATTAACGCCATCTAACAAGCGCCACTTTTAAATATAATTAAATTGTGTTCCCAGTAAGCTTACGCAGAGCTGATAATTTCATCACCAATTTGTTTATTGAATTTTGACTTTCTCTAAAATTTTTCTTTTCATAAGAATATACTGTTAAGTTTTAAATCGAGCTTTGAAACAAAAATATTCGTAAAATAATACACAATAATATAATCATCGTTCAACTTGCGCGTTTTTACTTTCTCTCTATCTTACAGGTAGAGAAAGTATGGTGATCGTCAAAAAAATCGAACTCGAGATTTTGATGAATTTTGACGTTTCATGACTTCCTGAATCCGAAAAAGTGGTTTTTGAATTTCCGTCTGTCTGTCTGTCTGTCTGTACCTCCAACTAGAGCCTAAACTATTTTACCGATTGAGCTGAAACTTGATATCTAGGGTTTTCATAGGGTTGCCCCGAGGGGTTTTTGGAATTGGATATCTACCCCTAAAATTAAGGGTAGTTTACAAAAGGGAAAAAAGAGAAAAAGTCGATTTTCTCAAAATCGTCTCTAACGATTTTGATTAAATTTCATTTATGAACATTAATAAATATTACAAACAAAATGGCTACTCTCAATATTTCAGCAAAATCGCTTTAAGGGCTCCGGTCTGATGCGTAAATTAACATTTTTTATAATAGCTCCGAAACTATTTGAGATATGAAATTACTTAGCATTACAAATATGTATATATATTTATAATACAAATATTTTATTCGAAACATATTTTTATAAAATCAATAATTTTCATTCTATACGCAATTATATATATATTTTTAGCTTTTTGGACATTAAAGCTTAAGTATTGCGATCGTAAAAAAAACTAACCTGAAATGTTGATGGATTTCGACGTCTCATGACCCCCTGAACCCTAAAAAATAGTCTTTGCAATGCCGTCTGTCTGTGTGTCTATTAAAACTTAAAATTAAGGGTAGTTTACTGAAGGGCGAAAAGAGACAAATTTGGTTTTCTCAAAATCTGCTCAAACGATTTTGATTAAAATTCGTATCTAGGCGTTGATTAAGATTATAAATAAACTGGCTATTTTCATTTTTCTATGATTTTTAGGGTACTTCACAGAAGCGTTAATTTCCGTATCTCCACTACAATTGGAGAAACTAAACAACTTATCATTGCAAAATTGTAGGACTATTAGAAATAAAAAACTTTTATTTGACATATATTTTTATAAAAGCAGCAGTTTCTGAGATATTTGGAAATATATTAATACAATTTTGTGAACTTTAGTTGTAAACATATACTACTTAAGTCTTAACGCAATAATTCTCCAATGCCATAGAGTAATTAAATATAAGTATCTAAAAAAGTATGTTATTTTTCTTTAAATCTCTTAGGAGAAATGTTTGCATAGCAATGATTTATCTCCATTTTAGACTCAATAGTCCATATTTACATTTTTTATTGGTCAAAATGTATAAATGAATAATTAAATATCAATGCGATAACTTGAAGATCTGCAACACCTTATAAAATGTTAAAACTTTAACCAGAATCGAAATTTTAATACGAAGTGTTGACCTTTGTGGAAGACATTAAACTGTTTGAAATGCTCTTAGGTGGACAAAGATGCGCCTCTTTTCTCATTGATTATATATCATTGTATATTATTTTATGCGTGTTCTTATGTGGAGTGGTGATGATACAATGTACATTATTCTGTTACAAAATCTTACGAGTTTATAGAAAGAGAGAGAAAGTCTGTGCGGTGCTCCGTACCATTTATTTAAACTTGCGCGGAACCCGCCTCGGAGGAATAGTTAACGCACTGATTGCATGTTGAACTAGACGGCCAAGGACGGGGAGACTGAGATTCGAATCTTACTCGGGTGAGCAGGTGGTGGTTTTTCCTCAAATTGTTTTCCATTCTCCTTTCACACAAATGCGGGTTCACTTCATCTATATTATACATTTCCTATTCCTAACCTTTTAGCGTAATTATTACTTAAGCGTGTAACCCGAACAAGTAGTAAGACGCTGTGCTAAGTATAAACTTGCGTGGAAACATTTGTAATGAATTAACAATGTCAGGGATGACTTACTGTATTGTTTTATTAAATATGAAAATGTGATCATTTGAAAATCTCTAAATCAAATCCTAGTTCTCTGTATAATTTAGTATGTCTGCTCAGTACGATTTCAAATAATTCCACCTCAACCTAATAGAGAGTAACAAACTTTTTGAGAAAAACAAAAAGCGCATGTGTGTTAAATTTTGAAAACCTTTTGTTCCATATTATCTAAGCCTAACTTTGAGCATGGTGACGCTAACCTAAAATAACTGTCTATCCCATAGACAAATATCGATATAGACTGATTTTTTAATTACTTAGCATGGGCCAGCAGGACACCGATCATTAGCTGATTAGGAAAAAAAATACTACAGTGGGATTTTTTTTTTATATTTCAGTAAAAATCTTTTATAACCAACCAAACAAAAATAAATGTTTCTTTAGTTCCTAGAATCCCCCATTCACGCTGCATGTCCTGCCCACAGCAATCTACGAGACTTGATTATATTACCAATATCTTGTTACTAGAACAGGGTATATAACTCATTATTAAGTAACCCCTTCCACTCCCCAATAGCCTCATATCTTTTTGAACCAAATAGGCCTATCTACCTAAGCATCTTGTTTTCAAACATTCTTTTTTTTTTTTTTTCCTTGTAAAATAAGAGACCACGTTTCATACTCATACAACCATTAAAATTATTGTTTTGTATATTTTGAGTTTTACATTCATTTATAGCAGGTGAGAAATCAACAACCAACTGAATAATAGCAAGCATTTCACGACTGTATTATTTTCTCAATTTCCAATATAATATCCTTGTTACTAGTTAAAAAATTTCCTAAATATATTAATTAACCTGGTCAAATGATATGTTGTTTGAAATAATCTCTGAATCATCGTTTCCAGTCTGTGTTCTCTTTGTGATCCTATACTTTGGTATAGAAGTGAACGCTGAAAAGAATATTTCTTCACTAGCCTCTAATAAAAGTTTGCCATTCTTGCAACAGATTCCTTACTATTGCCCAAAAAAGCTAAATAATGTCCATGACCTAATAGATGCATTGAACCGTTTAGTGTCAACCCTTCCCTGATTTGGGGCATTACCCCATTGGCATATTCAAAGGCTAGATTAAAAAAATTATATCGGGAAAGTGCATCTCCTTGTTTAAACCCATTATTTATTTCTAAAGTAAATGATAATTGATATTCAACCCTATTAATACTTATATATATATATAATATAGCAACTATATATATATTATGTATTCAGCTAAGTTATATGTTCCATCGTTCAACCATTCTGGCCATTTTGGCGTATTAGTTATTGCCTCTAATCAGCTGTTTCCAACGATTGCATTGATTCTGAGCTAATGTGCAGCTTCATCATAAATACTATTCCACGACCAATTTACAACCAAAACAACCAACAAGCAATATGATAGGCGTAATGACGTTAAAATGTGTAATTAATATAAAGTGTCTTTGTGACGTCATTTCAGTCACCACAAGATTAATAGTTGTCCTAAGCGTTGTGGAGGTAATGGATTAGAATGAATGGATTATAAAAAATGTTCGGAAACTCGTAGCCCAAACCCAACGTATAGCTTTTTTGAGCCAAAAGTAATAAGAAAATCCCTATACACTTACATCCAGAAAACTATGCTAATACCATCAAACTGCATTCAAAGTTTTGGCGTATAGCACTGGGAGGGCAAAGCTGTTCAAGCATGTGTGTACAACAATTTGCATAGGAGCTAGGTGCTTGGCACTGTACATGTAATAATGGCAAGCACTTTTTGTGATGTAGGACCGTTAATGATGACCCTCGGAACGTATTCTCATTTCTAGATGGGCCAGTGTGTTGTTTACTATTAATTGTGGTATGATTTGCTGCCGTGCTCCAAGATGTAGATGTGTGTAGTGCCACAAGCCTAGTTCCTATGCAACCCGTTGTACACGCATGCTTGAACAGCTTTGCTCTCCCGGCGCTGTACGCCAAAACTTTGAACATAATTTAATGGTACCTATTAGCATAGTTTTCCAGATGTAAGTGTATAGATATTTTGTATTACTATTGGTTCAAATGAACTATACGTGCAGTTTGGCCTTGAGTTTTCGAACACCCTGTTTATTTAAAGATCTATATTGAAGCTACTGTTATCAACCCATTCCTTCATAAATCTATGTTATAGCCATTCAAGGCCAAATAGTGGTGGATGTTTATAGTTGGTAATGCAAAACATTAGATTAGATTACTATTCAAGGTTTACTTAAATGGCATTTATCACTTATCTATATCTTTCTTGATTAGAAGAGTTGTGTATTCCCATCAAATATGCTCTGCGTTATAAATAAATTATATAATGGGTTCTTAATTAACTGTAAAGTAAACGGGACATACATTCTACAACATTTGGCTGGCGATTAATTTTCTCAAAAAATACAAAGTCACTAGTTTCTTCCTTTATTGTATACTAGTAGAAGGCCTCAGCGTTGCCAAAAAAAAATCTTATTTTATTTCTTTCAATCCAGATTTTAATTTATTTAAAAAATTTAGATCCAAATTTTAAAATACCAGCTTGGATATGCACCGTTCGAACACAAGAGCTACTAACTTTTAAATTTCAGACCTCTGCGTTCGATAGATATTGTGCCACGCTTATGACAGACAAACAAACTCTTCATTTTAAATATATATAGATTTCAAATGTGTTTATAAATATATCAACAATGTTTTATATTAATACCTGAAACGGTGGTCACGTAGTCTAAGCCATCATTTCCCCAGATTGTATTATCTGTGGTGTGGAGACAGTGTTTCGAATCTCGGCTAGATGTTTCATGAATGTTTTACCAATGTAACTTATTATTACAGCTTTACAATCCCCTTAAGGTGGGGTGCTAGTGAGCACCAGTTTAGTGCATTAATTTTGCAATTTTTATAGCATAAACATTTTTTGGCCAAAATAAATCAAATATTTATTCTATAGAAACATAGAGTTTAGCTTTCTGCACATGCTAATCTCAAGAGTTCTTGAATATCTCTCATAAGCAAAGTGGCATTTGGTGACAAACTTTTTAAATGCAGAGAAAAAGTTGTCACTAAATTCCAGGACATCCTTTACAGATATTAAAGAACTGTTGATATTAGCATGTGCGGAAAACTAAACTCTATGATTCTATAGAAGAAATATTTGATTTATTTTGGCCAAATAAATGTTTATGCTATAAAACTTCGAAAATACTGCCCTAAACTCACGCTCACTAGCACCCCATTATAACACGCAAATTCAGATGCACTTCTATTAAAAAATACTGTATTAATTTAATACATAGCCTTAGGCAATAATAAATAATAATTAATAATAATAGTAATAATAATAGTGAGTGTTCAACCCGAGGCTTTGACCTGATGTGTTTCCCATCCATCCGAAGCTCGACACACACTCAACCCTCTGACCAGCTAGTGCTGGCCGCACCATCTGGGAGAAAGCACATAATCTATAGAATTACTGATATCACTGTAATTTCCCGTTGCGTTCAGCACTGGATCTATACGATCAATCGAGAAAGAGCCCAAACATTTTAACCGAAAGGTATTTTATATAACTTTCAAGTATATTTTACACGCCATAATCGACATGGGACCGATGATTTTTACTTCATCCTCTTAAGGAAGTTGTGTTATGGATTTTCATCGCTCAGTAAAAATCCGTCGACCTCAGCTGGGTTTGAACCAATGAAAATCTGGTCCTGAGGCGAGCACTTTGTCCCAATACCACAGAGGCCCATGCTATTTAAATAGTTCGAAACAATGGTGTTAAACGGGACACTGAAAATAATATTATGTTTATTATAAAAAAAAATCATACAATTTATTCAAACGCTCCACGTTATACACCATGTTTAACACTTAATTGGGCCTTTTACCGCTATATTTTTGATATGGTCTAGTGTTAATACTCACTGGAAACTCCCCAAATTTTCTTTAAACACATTTTCTAAGACTATAATATCGACATCACCTTAACGATACAAATTGTATTTTAATATTTATTTTCTAAGCACTGCGTCTTACTAACTGTTCAGGTTAAACGCTTGTGTACAAATTACGCTAATGTTTTTATGGATAATAAAGGTTATATTTAGAGCAAGTGCACGCGTATTGGCGTGGAGGCAGAGTGGAGCCCCATTTTGGAAAACCCACCCTCAATATGCCCTACCGAGATTCGAACTTCGATCTCTCCTTCATCGACAGTCTAGTCTGCTGCGAGAGTATCGCCTTAGACCATCCGGCCACCGAATTGTGTCTATGTATAATTGTATTATATAAATAAAAAAGAACATTTATTTTGTGTGTGTGTAGAAGCCGGGACTCCTAGAACCAAGAAATATAAAAATTTGAAACCTGGCATATGTATTCTAAGGAACCTGAGAGCATATTTTTTTAACTGTCTACATATTATATTGCGAGCCTGACGTCTTAAATAACGTGATCAGCGATACGTGTAACTTAAAAAATCAAGGAGTATAAAAATTTGAAACTGAATATGTATGATAACAGTGAAATTTGAATCAATTTTGTTTAAATTGTTTTTAAATTGTGTTTCATTTTATTTTAATCAATAATTTTAAAATGGTCCATTCCCAATTCCACTTGGTCTAGAGGTTAGAGTTCCGACTACAGGCTCAGAGATCCCAGGTTCAATTCCCGATGTTTCTGAAATGTATCTGTGAAGTAGTGAGTCTGGAACGTGGAAAACTCAGCCTCGTGAAGACAAATGAAAAGTTACTTGAATAAAGAAGTAGCAACTCTGGTTGAGAAAACTGAAATTAATGACTGGAGGGCTCGTTGTGCTGTCAACATGACACCATTTATCGGAAAATGTTGGCACTATCATCGCAGATGGCGGCGGCCGCTTGGTCGGTATACCTCGCTTGCAGTTTCACATCATGGAGAGAATACATAAAACCGCCTGGTTCGATATTTATTACCAACCGAAGCTACGAGATATTAATTGTGGTGTGAGATGACACTAGAAACATAAAGGTATGCCGAACAACACATCCATTGTGGGGACAGTGGTTATGTGATGCTATAAATATACTGTAACACTTCTCCGAACATTGTCAGTAGAAAAACGTTTCAATAATACCTCAAAACAGCTCTAAACTTTCCATGACTAGTGTGTGAAGCCAATTAGTTATGTTGTGCCGAGATTAATTTACTAAAAGTGTCCTATCGAACGACTGATTCTCACACGGTACCACTTCAAACGCTTTATTACTTTTCGAGCACGAAACTACCACCAAACTAATTAATTAGACAGTAACGATACTCAGACTAATTGACCATGGATAATGTTGTCGTTCGATTGGTCTTAATAACCGTGTCTGGTATGATGTATGTATTATGCATTTTCTATCTAAATAATATATAGAGATGAAAAAGCTATTGTTTTATTTAGGCTAACTATAAAAAAAATATGAAAATTGAAATTAGCTGAAAAATTATACTTTGTCATATTTTTTTATCACCACGTCTTACTACCTGTTCAGGCTGTACGCATATATGATAGGGTATGGATGGGGAAGAAAGAATTTTTTTAAGGTAATCTTACCCCCAACTTCGTGGAAGGAGAGTGGAAAACCATTTAGGAAAAATCAGCCTCAGTAGATCCGAGCATGATTCGAACCCTGATCACTCCATCTTCAGGAGGCCAGTTTACGGAAGCCTTGAAGAACATGCGGCTACCGATTCAGGTAGTTAACTATATTAATTTCAAGCTGTGTTAAAGGCTAACATCTCTAAGCAATAATCATACAATTGTATATCAAGTTTAGAATTACTTTTATAAAGTATAATCTCCAACATCTTAGCTAATTCAGTAGCGCGTCTGTCTACTAAACAAAGAGTCCCGAGCTCGATTCCTGGCATGGCAAAAAAATCAATCATTGGTGAAATGTGGGTTTCCGATTTCACACTTAGGGATTAACGGCTGGGGGCTTGGTATTGTGTCGGTTCTAGATTTAAGTTAATATATATGTCGTCAGTTGGTTCATAAAATTCACGTTAGTTATTTCAAATAAATGAAAGTAAAAATACAAAGTATTCTAACGTGTAACATTATATTTAATTACTCACTGAAAGATATAGTAATGCATTTTATTGAGCATGGTTTTTGGAATAGATTTTGATTGTTTTAAACTTGTTATGGGTTAAATAACTCAAATAGTTGACTACGTAATAATGCAAAAACGGTATATCTTAATATATATAATTCTTCTGTACGTGTGTATGTCACTGAACTCCTCCGAAACGGCTGGACTTATTTTTATGAAATTTTTTATGTGTGTTTGAGTGGGTCCGTGGATGGATTAGATTCACAATTGGACCCGGTAGGTGGCGCTGCAATCGGGTTCTAGGAACTTTTTTTATTTTTCAGGAAATTTTTTTTGGGGGGAATTTTTTTTAGACTTTTTTGCGTATCAAACATGTAACCTCAAAATTTCACCCTCCCACCCCCCCCCACCCCTCAATATTTATAATAATGAATATAATATTAATAATTGACCGTTAAAAAAATCATAAGTTCATCAATAATTGACCGTTAAAACCTTCTGAAAAGTTCATTAATAATTAAACTTCTGAGAATAATTCATAGTTATGTTTGTTTTTCGATACAGCAGATATTTGTGGAGTTGTGGGCGAAATGCCAAAAATGAAAAGATGTTTTATTTTGTATGTTGTCTTGACAAACACTGAATTTGTAATTTTTGTGTTACTCAATAATTGTAGTTCATTGTGAATTTGTAATTGTGATGATCACATAGTATTTGTTTTACTATCGAAATCAATTATGCCACCCAAACAAAAAGCCAATGTTCGGGCAGGACAACGTCTGTCGGGTCTGCTAGTCATATATATGTTTAGAACGTGAAGCCGTTCCTTTCAATAGTAGTTTCCAAAATTCTATCAAAATCCTCTTAATTAATAGTTTTCGAAAAGCTATCTATACATTAAGAATGTGCCCAAAAATATCAAATTTAAAAAATTGTCAGAGAATAGCCTACAATTCTAGAAAACGACCATTTATTTCGAAGGCAATTTTTAGAATTATACCAAAATGCTATTTTTTTTAAATAAACGTATTTGCATCGAAAATTTTACTAAGCTGTAGATTTTCACAGAAACAACAAAGCGTCTAAACTTAGGATGTATGGTACTTACGAAACTTTATGACTTGGGCAAACTATAAAGCTGACGTAAGTAATTTTTCCCCTAGATACACTTCGATAGATAGATAGATAGATAGATAGATAGATAGATAGATAGATAGATAGATTGATAGATAGATAGATAGATAGATAGATAGATAGATAGATAGATAGATAGATAGATAGTAGATAGATAGATAATAGATATATAGATAGATAGATAGATAGATAGATAGATAGATAGATAGATAGATAGATAGATAGATAGATAGATAGATAGATAGATAGTTGGTAGTATGAGATACAAATCCCAAACCTGTACCGGTGGGACAAAGGTGTCAGTCGTGTCTTAAATGGGATGACAGTGACAAGGAAATCAGCGTTCGAATCCAGATTTCCTGACACAGTGTAATGAGATGTAATTTTTAAATTGTTTGCCAATCTGCCTCAATACAAGTTTGTATGAACTATTCCTTCCTCACCCGCCTTGGTGGCGTAGTTAGTTAACGCGCTAGTTTCGTGATGAGATAGACTGCTGAGAACGAGCAGGTCGAGGTTCAAATATCGGTCTGGTGCACTCAGGGTGGTTTCCCCTAGATAGTTTTCCACTCTCTCTCCACGAAAAAGCGGGTTTACTGCCTCTAAATTCAACCCTCTCAATCACTAACCCATTAGTGTAATTAGTACTTAAGCGTATAACAGGACGCGGTGCTAAATAAATAAATATAACTTCCTGGTCGACACTTCACTAGTGTAAATATGCGGATATTCCGGACGGGTAGGTAATGCGTACCACACATAAACAAATTCTAGAGACTTTGTTAAAGATGTTAGAACGCATCCATAAATATATAAATTAATGTAAAGCTATTTAATTACAGAAAATAAATGGGGTGTGCTGTTTCATGGACACGGCCGTGTGTTGTACGTGAATACGTTTAAACTTAAACGAACATCGTAGCTTCTCCAAGTCAAAAGTTATACTAATTGCAAATTTCGATACGCAGCAAAATAACCTCAAAATGGCGGCGTTCCCCCTCCACCGTGCGCGATAGCGTCACTGTTCTCGCTTATCGTAATGAATTCTTTGATCCTTTAGCTATCCAATGGTATAATTTAATTTTGGATGTAGAGGAAAGATTCGAAACTACAACACCAAACTGTATCCCCCGATTTTGTTATCATTAGGTTTTTTGGATTGCCCCCGTATGGTAGCAAATTTAAAGACGTATTCACGTCAATACAGGCATATTTTATTGCAGTCAAAATTATAATATTCTACTCGTTTACCATTTTTATTCTATATGTATTGATTATATGTACATACCCCTCTTTGGTGGTCACATGGTTCAAGACTTAACACTCACAATATACTGAACTGCCGATGAATCGAAAATCGTGTTTCGAATTCTGATAATGTGTATTGAGGGTGGTTTCCAACTCTCCCTCCATGAAAATACGATTACATTTACTCTTAATTCAAACTTTTCATCCCTGACAATACTTTAAGGTAGATATAATCCCTTTTCTAATTTTCGGCTTCCATTGAAAATTGAACCGTACGGTAATATCGAACTTTGAATTATTATTTATTTTATCCATATTATTATTAATTTGTTTTTTTTCTTTTACAGAATCTTAGTACCTATTAGAGTAATATACATACATTAATTTGGCTTATAGAATAGGAATTAATAAGGTAGAACCTTAGAGAAATTTCACCCATATTTTCGTGGAGGAAAAGTGGAAAAATATCCACAGCACACCTGATCGGGGTTCGAACTCCATTATTCCAATCATCGGCAATAACCTTCCAGCACGATATTGGCGAGTTAGATCATGCAACTATCAATAATTGGAGGTATATTAATTAAAAATCAATTTCATATTAAATTATTCCTATCCTGTATCACTAAAAGATCAATCCATCTCCCCCCTCCCTCTAACTTTGAGATATAGCTCAGCGTCCAGCAGTAGGTCTATTGTAGGGAGGGATTCGGGACAATCTCGCTGACACGGCACATAATGATGTCACACAGTGGGGTTAAAGCTTTGGTCAACCATAACTCAACACCACCCCCTCCCCCCTTTTACCAACCCCGTCTGTCTCCCTTTCTACTCTCCAGTCCCACTGAATGGCGATGACATTTATGATCGGCGATGTATGAGGCTACATGGAACGCCATTGTGTAGAAGCTTCCTGTGGTAGACTTGCGAGGGAGTTGGACATATACCTCCCCTCCAATCCTGACCAAACTACTGAATGACCTATTGGTAGCAGGGTTGACCCTTGTAAGAGAGCTTTACCGACAACGCGTCATCGACGGAAAAAGGGGTTAGTCGAGATTTATGGTACTTTAGATGGTTGTTTACATTCCCTGATTTTTCTCAGTTTGAGTAAATTGTTGTGTGCGTTGTTACGTTAGACGATGGCATCAATTAAAAGTCTAGTTTATTGTATCCAGTAACTTTAAGGTACTCTCCACTGCTGTTGTTAAGGAAATAGGGTAGGGAGGGTGAGTATGTGACAATAACAGACGTTACTAAAGTGCCTTGCGAATCCAACCTTCATGGTGAGAGCTTTCTTACCTGACAGCTATAAAAGTAATTATACCTTCGAATTTCTTAAGAATTGACGTATCTGACAACTAGAAAGGTTACTAGATATACTTTCACCATTCATACGGTCACGTTTTTGCTGTCTCCAGTTTCAATTTTGGTAGATATTAACAATATCCTATAAAATAAAATTTAAAATATGGTAAAATATTATCAAATTTGTACTAAAAAAAAGTGTATGTTCTACAAAATAATAGTTCTAACCTGTTAAATAAAAGTACTTCGCATCCCACGGAGACTTACAGACCCGATCTTTGTTTATCTATTCAGTGAGATATATATATATTGTTCAGACTTTACATACATATGGTGATTATTTAATGGGGTAGTGATGAGGAAGGAAGCATTTTAGAGGTATTTAGCCCCGTTTGCGTGCCAGAAGGTGGGAAACCATTTAGGAAAAACCATCCATTTTAAACCCAACTGTGATTGATTACCAATTCCCCGTCATCAGTAGGCTGATCTAACACGAGAGGGAAGCTTTAGACCGTTCGGCCACTGAAGAGAGATTTTTCGGTGGTCCATAGAGATTGTATTTGTGATGTGCTTGAGAATATTATTATTATTATTATTATTACTATTATCACCGCGTCTTACTACCCGTTAAGGTTATATGTACTTACTCTAATGTGTAATGGTAGGGTGATTGTAAAATTAAATGGAGGACCTACAGTTTAACGTGGAATCCGAACCACGGTGAAGGCCTGGCATTCCTCACATTCACAAGTCGTTATTAATACACGTCTTGTCAGAGGTGAAGGAAGGGTTTGACAATCAGATAAATCTGTGCCGCGACAGAGGATTGAACCCCGGACCCCCAGCACAGAAGTCTGACAACTTACCCCTAGACCACCCGGATTCAAGATTCAAAAATATCAATATTATATAATATACGAATTGTAATTTCCTTTAGAGTTCTTATACTGCTTATTGGTTATCCACCTCAAAACTAATTATGGGACAAACTTAACAGCCAGAACCCAGACCATTAAATTAACCCTTCACTGGATAGTTATATGAATGTTATAATCAGGGCCCGGATTTTGATGACATGCCATTTTTCTTCTTTTTTTTTTTTTTTGTCCATGATAAACAGTGTTCGTAAGTATATAGACTCTGTTCATGATCCCCTGGTGATAGAAATGTATATTTTATAGGTATTTTTTGGTCTTTATTACCATTTTGGATTTATAAGTCATTTTTCTTGCCTTTTTTTTTTTTAACGAATCATTTCTAAGCATTTTTTTAAAGAAAATTTAAAATTGTTTGAAAATGACTCTAAAAAGTCTATATATATGAATTATTAGTGCTTTGATAAAACATGAATATTCAAACATCAGATATTTTACCACACACTTGTTGACTGAATAAGATAATGTGCGAGTTCAAATGAACTTTGTGCCTCTTTACCTGTGTTCTTATAAAATCCACATTCCTGGTGAGACCTTTACTACACCTAAGCTAGTTGGAAAGGGTTTTAGGGGGAGGGGAAAACCATTTTTAGAGTTCAAATAAACTTTGTACCGTCTTTACATTCTTGGTGAGTCAGTCGCTCACTATACGTTGTCTGGAAAGGGCTGCAGGTGGATGGGGAGCTATCGCTTTTAAAGCAGGTATTTATATTCCAATGTTAAATAGAACACATGATTTTAGTTGTCAAAAGATTTTCAATTTATAGTTTTCATTTATAAAGTGCACATTATATTCGTTTGCAATCATTTTATGTGTATTTAAAATTCTTTAAGCCAAACTGGTGACCTGGTGGTCTAAGGGTAAGGTGTCAGACTTCAGTGCTGGGGGTCAGGGTTCAATCCTCGGGTCCGGCACAGATTTATCTGATTGTCAAACCCTTCCTTCACCTCTGTCAAGACGTGTATTAATCACAACTTGTGAATGTGAGGAATGCCAGGCCTCCACCCTGGTTCGAATACCACGTTAAACTGTAGGTCCTCCATTTCATCCCACAATCACTCTTCCATTACACATTAGCGTAAGTGCGGATAACCCGAATGGGTAGTAAGACGCGGTGCTAATAATAATAATAATAATATAATAATAATAATAATAATAATTTAAACCAAACCATCTAAAGTGAGTCATTTGAGGCAAATTATTACTGAATTCGGAGAGAATATTTTTTCTACGGTGAGTGAAATACTTTTCTGTAAAATATGTGAAGTGAAAGTTGCTGGCATCAGATAAAAGATTTAACCATTCAACAGAATATCATTCACAACAAACATGTCCGTGTTATCTAGAATATCGATAAAAAGAAAACCTATCAATTATTACTTGCACAAAATGCATTCACGAATCAAGAAAAATCCTTAAAATTTTATAAAGATCAGCGTGACGTTCTGGTATCTGCGAACATTCCTCTGTGGAAACTGAGCAATTTTAAACTAATGGATTTCCTGGGACTGTATGGAGGTCATTCTATTCCAAACGAGTCCACACCTAGAAAAAACTGGAAATGGACAGACCAGGAGAGATATTTTTGCTTAGGTGTATAAAGTAAATCCTAACTCTTATAATAAATCATTTCTTTAAAATTTAAATACAAATTTTTAGGTCATTTTTTGCAAATTTAGAGTAATTATTTGGAGTTTTTAGCGTAATTCTATTAATAGATCGTTTTTTGGCAATTTTAAGGTCATCAAAATCCGGGCCCTGGTTATAATAAATGCATTATAACAAAAAAAGTTTACATCCCGTTAGTATTCTCTAATTTCAACTTCTGTGGTATTGGGGTAAAGGTTTCACCTCAGGACTTGATGTATGTGGGCTCAAACCCAGCCGGCATCAACGGATGCAATTAGAATATGTAGCACAAATTCCTTCGGAGGGAAAGTAAAGCCGTCGGTCTCATGTAGAATTAGCACGTAAAAGAACCATGGAAGGTATGTGAAAATACCTTTCCTGACAAAAATTAGTAGACCTTTTCACTATCACTCATAGAAATTCTCATGTGCTGATAAAATAAGTCGGTTAAGAAAGTGCACTTTAAATAACTCGAATTTAAAAAAATCTAATAATATATTAGTAGCCTATCTATAACCTATTTTGATCATTTTCCATAGGATTTGGATTCGAATTTGTAGATGAGTAGGACTCGTAAAATAGTTTATTCAAATCAGTGTTAGAATGTGTGTGTGGGTTTTGTGTGTGTGTGGGTTTTGTGTGTGTGTGGGTTTTGTGTGTGTGTGGGTTTTGTGTGTGTGGGGTGGTGTGAGGTGTGTGTGTGTGGGGTGGTGTGAGGTGTGTGGGGTGGGGTGAGGTGTGTGGGGTGGGGTGAGGTGTGTGTGGGGTGTGAGGTGTGTGTGGGGTGGTGTGAGGTGTGTGTGGGTGTGAGGTGTGTGTGTGGGGTGGTGTGGGGTGGGGTGAGGTGTGTGTGGGGTGGTGTGAGGTGTGTGTGTGGGGTGGTGTGGGTGTGTGTGTGGGGTGGTGTGAGGTGTGTGGGGTGGTGTGAGGTGTGTGTGGGGTGGTGTGAGGTGTGTGTGGGTGTGAGGTGTGTGGGTGTGTGGGTGGTGTGAGGTGTGTGTGGGGTGTGAGGTGTGTGTGTGTGTGTGGGGTGTGAGGGTGTGTGTGTGGGTGTGAGGTGGGTGTGTGTGTGAGGTGTGTGTGTGTGGGGGGGTTGTGTGTGTGGGGGGGGGTGGTGAGGTGTGTGTGGGGTGTGAGGTGTGTGTGGGGTGGTGTGAGGTGTGTGTGTGGGGTGTGAGGTGGTGTGTGTGTGTTTGTGTGTAGAGGAGGGTGAGGTGTGTGTGGGTGTGAGGTGTGTGTGGGGTGGTGTGAGGGGTGTGTGGGTGTGAGGTGTGTGGGGGGGGTTTTGTGTGTGTGGGGGGTTTTGTGTGTGTGGGGTGGTGAGGTGTGTGTGGGTGTGAGGTGTGTGTTGTGGGTGTGGGTGTGGTGTTGTGTGTGTGTGGGTGTGGGTGTGTTGGGTGTTGAGGTGTATGTGTGGGGTGTGAAAGGTTGGTGTGTGTGTGTGTGTTTGTGTGATAGAGAGAGAGAGAGAGAGTGAGGTGTGTGTGGGGGGGGGGATGAAATCAGGGATTGGCCAAATATGTTTTTTCAAATCTTTTTATTGTAATATCAGAATAAACAATACGTATCATTTGTCCTCTCTTACAATCGCTAGAACTAGCTAAATGTAAATACTATTCTATACTTTTTTTCTACAACAGATCAAATAACAAAGTTAGTGGAGGCCATAGAAGAATCTGATTCAGACACGTGGGTTCGAGATGAAAAGGGAAGGTGGGGGGTTAGGGTGAGGGATGTACTTCAACCACACTCTTACCTTTGTAACTCTACCTAAGGCCGCACTTAATTACACAATACTTTCGAGATGGCTTTAATTAAAAAATACGCGTTGGTCATTAACTCGAAAGTTGCACAAGAGAAAGTCGATTGGGCACAAACATGATACTGAAGAGGAGTAGCTAAGTTGACTTTCAGTACTCCTTTAATTTGTGTTACACTTTGTGATATAAATACTAAACAAATGAAATGTTAAACAAAGGTACAGGTTAAAATCCCTTTTTTTTAAGGATATCATTTACTAGCACAACTTTAATTAATGTGTTAGACTAAAACAGAAGCCACACCGTGTAGCACGTGAATAAATGCATCAGTCTTGTCCTGTCTGTGTTACTGGAAATGAGGAGGTCAGGGTTAAAGTCCCAACTCTTATCTAGTTTTTCAAAAAGAGTTTCCCACTCTCTCTCCACGAGAATAAAGGTACATTTCCTCCAAATTACACTTTCCTACCTATTTCATTGTATTATTAACACCACGTTTAACTAACCATTCGGGTTATACACTGATGTATTATTTACATAAATGGTTTAGGGATTAGGAAGGTTTAATTGATAGGAAATACACCCAAATTTGCGTGGAAGGTAATTGGAAAACCATTTAGTAATACCATCCTCAGTGCACCCAACTGGCATCGAGCCCCGATATACCCATCTTCAGCAGTCTAGTCTAACCTGAGGGTAGCGCGTTATGCCACGCGGCCACCAAAACGGGTTCTCTCCTTATTCATACACTTTCGGCGTAAATATGCAGATAACCTAGATGGGTAGTAAGACTTAAAGAAGAGTATTATTTTAAATACCATTATGTGTGACTAATTAAACATTACTTTTAAACTTAATAATAATAATATTATTAGCACCGCATCTTACTACCCGTTCAGGTTATACGCAACTACGCTATTGTGTAATGGTAGAGTGATATTAATCGGAGGACCTACAGTTTAACGTGGGATCCGAACCACGATGGTGGCCTGACATTCCACACATTCCCAAGTTGTGATTGATACACGTCTTTTCAGAGGTGAAGGCAAGGTTTGGTAATCAGATAAATCTGTGCCGGGAGCGAGGATTGGACCCCGGCCCTCCAGCAAAGAGGTCAGACACTTTACCCCTAGACTGCCAAGTCACTAACCTATTTACTATATGCTAGACTAGACTGCCTATGGCAGGGAGATCTAGATTTGTATCCTGGTTGGGTGGTCTGAGGGTGGTTCTTCCAAAGTGTTTTTCCATTCTCTTTCCTCGTAAATGCGGGTACACTTCCTCTAAATTCAACCCTACTAATCCCTACCACATTAGCGTAATTAGTTTACAAGCGTATAACCTGAACCGGTAGTAAGACGTGGACATAAAAAAAATTAACACAAAATATTATGTTTAGCATCGCGTCTTACTGCCCGTTCGGTTTTTACGTTTAAATACTAATTAGACTAGTGGATTAGGAATTGGGAAAGATGAATGTAGAGGAAATGAATGCGCATTTACGTGGAGGGAGAGTGGAAAACCATTTAGTAAAAACAACCCCCCAGTTCACCTCTACCGAGATTCGAAACCTTAATCTCCCCGTCCTCGGCAGTCTTACTCAATACGAAACTAGTGCTTTAGCTAACCACAGCACCAAGGTGTACAATATAAATAAAAACATTTAATGACTATAATAATATTTTTTTGAGTGGTAGAGTGAAAACTGTTGCCGGCCTCTGCTAGTGTCAGGCAACGCCTGCCATGGCCTCTAGCGTAGCTTAACTCAACCACGGGGTTCACAAAGTACACACGCTCTCTAAAACAAGTTTTTAATTTAGCGTATGGCGTATTTGACCTTGAGAGATAAAGTGTCTAGTTCTGTCTCCGTGTGTATGGACTTCTATTTTCTGTGTGGGAACAGAACTTTGCCCCAGGTCATACCTTGGAGGTTGTCTACACGTCATACCCGTAATGAGATGATGTAATGACAGTAATTATGAAGATGTGGAAACCCGTGTAGATCTTAAATCTAACTTAAAATAACTAACCAAGCCATGGTGACCATAGATACAATTCTCCTTTAGGGAAAAATATCTATGATACCTCCGGGTATCGAGCCCGGTACCTCTGGATCAGTAATCAGGGGAGCTGACCACAGTACCAAGAGACCAGTCTTTAAATGATACACTACAGTAAAGTTTTTTTTAAACTAAACTTAACATATTAACCAAAATTATGTAAATTTTTGTATTATATTGTTAATGTTGTCAAATAACTTAAATTAAGGGGGCTTGGTACAAGAAGTTTAAGTATTTGCTTGGGGAGAGTATGTAAAAATATAGATGGTAAAACGTGGTGCTAAAGACTAAGTCGCGTCCTTCTAAGTAACCGAATACAGTGCAACCTCCACTGAACCCGCACCCCCAAGTAACCTATTATAATGCTACTGATTTATTGTGATATGATTATTCCGCGATTGGGAGGCAATTATTATGATACAATTGCCTAATGGGCGCCCATTTTTATGATTCGGTATTTATTAAAATGTTTGCCCCGTGATCGAGCACTAGTAATATTGATATCTGGCACTTGCACGCGGTTACGTGATCTGATTATTTTTGATAAAATGAATAAGACTTTCAAAGTTGCACACGATTTATTAAGATGATTACACCTTCGGTACGAAGATATTATATGAAATGATACAGTTTTGTTGATTTACGGATTGTTTTTCTGCTACATATTTCGTGTTCTGACTACCGTGTGCTGTATAGATTTATGTTTCTATAACTCTCTGTATTCCTACGCACATACGGCTTATATATATGACCTACCTCTTGCTTCTTGGACCCCTTGTCTACAGTGTTAAAACTAATAGAAAGACTCCTGACAACATGATTTTGTGAAGGCTGGCTTCCTTTTTTTTTTTTTTTAGCACCGCGTCTTACTACCCGTTCGGGTTATACGCTTAAGTACTAATTACACTAATGGATTAGGAATTGGGAAGGTTGAATTTAGAGGAAGTGAACCCGCATTTGCGTGGAGGGAGAGTGGAAAATCATTTAGGAAACCCCCCCCCCCCCCCCAGTTCACCCGACCGAGATTCGAACCTCGATCTCCCCGTCCTCAGTGGTCTGACTCAACATGACTGGCGCGTTAGCCAACTACGCCACCGAGGTGGGTTGCTGGCTTCCTATTGGGTAGAAGGAGCCAGCGTCACAAGATCATTCCTATGCTACGGAGTTGATATTTTGAAGATTAAAAAAAAAAGTTTTGAGGTGTATAACATTGAAATTATTTCTGAAAAACGTGATTTTCCATGGATGAAGTATTAAAAGGAAAATTTACATACAGTACTTTAAGAAAAATACACTTCATCCATGATTTTCTAATATATGAGAGGGGTCCAAAACAGCATCATTACACTAGATAGCCAAATGCAAATATTTATTGATTAATATATTTAATTGATTTGGAATTGTCGGAAACCTTAGATTAGCTGGTAGCTTGTCCATCTACTAAACTAAGGGTTTCAGGTTCTATTCTTGGCATAGCTAAAAAAATTATAATCGGTCAAATGTGGGTTTATACTTTCACAGTGATGAATTACCGGCCAGGGGCTGGGCGTTGTTTGTGTTAGTTTATAAGTCATGTGCTGATATAACAGTCGTTTCGGAAAGTGCACTTTAATATCTCAAATAAATTAAATAAATTTAAATGCTTTGGAGTTAATTTAATGTAGGCCTATAACTATCTAAATCAATAATTTACGATCATTTGACTTTAATATGTGTGAGCTAACAGAAGTGCACGGCGTTGCTTTTGGTAACCACACAATGGATTGCGCCGTTACTCCTGGCAACACTTTTATTTGATTCATTTTATTTCTTCAAACTTGGCTTTAAATTAATTTAAAAGAATCAAATCAAAATTTTAAAATTTCGGCCTCAAGGTGCACATGTTCGTGTAAAGGGGCAACCAATTTTAAAACTTCAGCCCTCTGCTTGCGGTAGATATCACGCAACGCTCATCACAGACAGACACACAGACACTTCAGTTTATTAATAAAGAAGATATGGCTAATTAGTACAACCCACACTAGTGGTAGCATGATCTAAGGTGTTGGTCTCACAATAACCTGGACAGTCACTGATGGTGAATTTGAGGTTCGATTCTTGGCTTGGGTGGTTTCCCACATGTGATTTTTCCCCGTTAATAAGGATACACTTAATATGAAAATACTTCTCACACTATCTCCATGCAAATACGGGTATAATTTCTCTAAATTCAACCTTCCTCATCCCTATCACATTATAGTTTCGTTAATATTATACACAAGCTAGCACCACGTCTTATTACCCGTTCGGGTTATACGCTTATGTACTAATTACGCTAATTGTTTTAGGGATTAGGAAGGTTTATTTTAAGGAAGTTTACCCGTCTCTGCGTGGATGGAGAGCAGAAAACCATTTTGGGAAAACCACCCTTAGTACACCCGACCAAGATTCAAACCTCGATCTCCCCGTCATTGAAATTCTATTCTACTGCAAGAGTAGCGTGTTACAACACGCAGCCACCGAAGCGGGTGTTAATATTATAGATTTAAAAAGATTTTATTCGGTTTGCTATACACGATAGTTTCATATTTAGCTCGCCTCTCATAAAATAGTCTTCTTTTCCTTCTTTCTTCTTTATAAGCCTTTGGCCTGTTCCATCCCACGGGCTGTCCTTCCATCTTCGCCTCGATCTTCCAGGTATTCTCCTCTTTTATCCGGGCTTGGGACCGGCAGTGGCGCTGCTGAGCTACTCGATTCACCCCAAAAAAACGCCCCAGGCAAGAGTTCATAAAATAGTATGGTCCAATATTTGAATGGTGGACTGTATCTCATGATGGTACAAACCATTAATAACCTTCAGATGACTGTTACACCCCTACATCACAGGGGATGAAATATAAATCATAAATACACTTTTACCCTCACCACCTCTAAACTGAAACACAACAGAGTAGAATAATTAGTGATTAATGGAAAACAACATCGTTTAACAATACTCTCGACGCTTTTCATTTATTCATTTCGCGCTATTCCGCAATACCCCTTTCCCTACACCCCCCCCTCTACCATTCTTCTTTACATCAGGATACAAAATGTTATAGGTTAGGTGGGTGCTATGTTCTTTTTTTCTTTTTTTTTTGTGGTTGAGTAAAATAAAAACAAAAAAGAGTTGAACATCGCAAATAATAATGATCGCATATACGTTATGATGTTATATTTATGGTACTGCACCGATGAAGTGTACCTTTTATAAATATAAGGTTTTTTTTAATAATAAAACGAGAAAATTCAAACTGTTTTAGGGCATTTATTATTCATAACATGGTAAATTTCGTGTAATGTTGGTTTGTGTCACTACTGGGCGAGTTGTTCAAAGTTTTGTTTCTGAATCAAAGTATAGACATAAAAAATATAGGAGAGCATTGTCGAAACTTTCAGTATGTAAATGATTTTTGTTGACATTTTTTCGCGTGCACTTGGAATTTTTGAGAAGCTTTATGAACTACTTAAGGGCCTATATTTTATTTTAAAACTAAAAGTTATATTTATTTTTATATATATATATATATATATATATATATATATATATATAATAAATTAGAGTTATAATGTAATGTAACGTATAATTAGTAATAGTTTAATGTAATATAAGGTAAGGTAAAATAAAAGTATTCAATAAATACAATAATTTATATATTAATCGATGTTAATTGTTTGAAAATAAAATAACATCTTAGTTGCATATTTTAAGTTCAATTTAGAAAAAATATTAATTCTTTTTATTTAGTTTTTTTGGCACCGCGTCTTACTAACAGTTTGGGTTATACGCTTATGTACTAATTACGCTAATGGTTTTAAGGATGAGAAATGTTATATTTAGAATAATTGTGCTTGCATTTTCCTGGAGGGGGAGTGGAAAACTATTTTGGAAAAAACTATCTTCAGTACACCCGACCAAGTTTCGAAACTTGAACTTATCGTGATCGGTAGTCTAGTCTACTATGATAGTGACGCCTTAGACCATGTGACCACCAACGACAATTTATTTAATATTATTGTGAAATGTCCTTGTTTTATATTAGTTATATTAGTATAACAAAGATCAGAGATGAGAAATTTCTTTGCCTCTTTGTTCCGTGGGTCCAGAAACGTGAACACTTTATATTGATAATGAAGGTAGAATTTAGAGACAATGTAAATGCTTTTCAAGGCAAGAAGAGTGGGGAAACCCCCACCAGTAAATTTCCTGTAATATCGTAATATCTATCTAATGTATCCCTACCTCATTAGCGTTTATTACCTACCGTAACTCTTAATTGCTAACGGAGTTACCTATTCCATCTCTACCTCATTAGCGTTGTGACGTTGTCACAGACATAAAACAAATAAGGACGATCTGGCTCACCTAATCTTGGTCCCCTTTGACTGGGCCGGACTGGACTGGGCTCGACTTCATGAAACACGCGCACTCAACTCCATTCTACATCACGCAGCTTACTGACCGCCCGAGGCTCGAGGTCCGATTAGAGCAAGACTCAGACATCTGAACATCGAGATGCGCTAACCCAGATGCGCCGACGGTTGTGTTCGAATGAAACAAGACTCATCCACCAGCGCGTGATTTGAAATTATTACGAGAATAATCGAGACGTTTGTCGAAGCAGTGTACTCCCCTCTCCCTTCGTCCCTGTGTGATTCCCGCCGTTTGTGAACACGTGATTGACTTTGTACCGTATATAACGGCTGGACTGTCTTGTAATGTCACTCTTTTCTCTGCACTCAATTAGGTGAGACACTTGTCTTAGATTTAGACGTAGGTTGTGTTCGACGTTTTCTAAATTATGTTTGGGTTAATTTGTTCAAAATTTAAGTTTCGACTTTAAATATAAATCTTGGTTACTAATAAATGTATTTCACTGAGACTGCAGGATTTGCCTGTCAGCCATTATGGTTTATGCGCTAGCTTTGTTTCTTTTAACTTAACGTTGTGTCCGCCTCACGGACGGGTTGGAACTTTAGTATGTCGCCATCTTGGGGCGCTAATGAAACTTTTGTATGTTGCCATCTTGGGGCGCTAGTTGTTTTTGATAAATGTGTAACTTATTTAAAATTGTTGTATTGCTTACTATAATTTAAAGATTTATTATGATGGTATTAATTCTAGTTGTAACTCAACTCGGGGGGCGCGAGCCCGAGCACCCAGCACGTTGGTCATAATAGTAATAATGATTAGATTGAACTAAATTGATTAGGATCTATTGTAACTGGTTAGGTTTAGGTAAACCAAGCATTGCTTTTCTCTGTTGCGCCTTGCAATGGCAGTTTATTATATAACTAGATACTTATGTCGATGTAGTGTCAACATCGCCAGGTCGTGTAGACCAATACATTTTGCTTGTATTTAACTTTCTTGCTAGTTTAGTCGCCTTCTGCTTGGGTCAATTTAATAATGTTTTGTTTGATATTAATCGTTCTGTTGTCTCTTAAAGACTTGGGGTCTTGCCCCTTTATTTATTGTTTACTTCGGGCCTTATCGGCCAGTCACTCGACTTTCCTAGAGTGCCTCGCTCACGTATGTCTGCTAGTTGTTTGTAAAATAAAATAAACTCTCTTGTAACTAACCTACCTTTTATTTATAGCAATAAGAACCTATCAAATCAAAGGGGGGGTTTACAAGAGAGAAGCTGCGCCACTCTGCTCTAGTAGAGTTGAGTGGGGCACTTAATAGGATATTAGGTAGAGCTAGGAGAATAAATGGTACGGCACACCGCACAGACTTTCTCTCTCTTTCTATAAACTCGTAAGATTTCTGAACGGAATAATGTACATTGTATCATTACCACTCCACATAAGAACACGCATAAAATAATATACAATGATATAGAATCAATGAGAAAAGAGGCGCATCTTGGTCCACCTAAGAACATTTCAAACAGTTTAATGTCTTCCACAAGGGTCAACACTTCGTATTAAAATTTCGATTTCTGGTTAAAATTTTAACATTTTATAAGGTGTTGCAGATCTTCAAGTCATCGCATTGATATTTAATTATTCATTTATACATTTTGACCAATAAAAAATGTAAATATTGACTATTGAGTCTAAAATGGAGATAGATCATTGCTATGCAAACATTTCTCCTAAGAGATTTAAGGAAAAATAACATACTTTTTTTAGATACTTACTTATATTTAATTACTCTATGGCATTGGAGTATTATTGCGTTAAGACTTAAGTAGTATATGTTTACAACTAAAGCTCACAAAATTGTATTAATATATTTGCAAATATCTCAGAAACTGCTGTTTTTATAAAAATATATGTCAAATAAAAGTTTTTTATTTCTAATAGTCCTACAATTTTGCAATGATAAGTTGTTTAGTTTCTCCAATAGTTGTGGAGATACGGAAATTAACGCTTCTGTAATGTACCCTAAAAATCATTTTCATAGGAAAATGAAAATAGCCAGTTTATATATAATCTTAATCAACGCCTAGATACGAATTTTAATCAAAATCGTTTAAGCAGATTTTGAGAAAACCAAATTTTTCTCTTTTCGTCCTTCAGTAAACTACCCTTAATTTTAAGTTTTTATAGACACACAGAGAGACGGCATTGCAAAGACTATTTTTTAGGGTTCGGGGGGTCATGAGACGTCGACATCCATCAACATTTCAGGTTAGTTTTTTTTTTACGGTCGCAATACTTAAACTTTAATGTCCAAAAAGTTAAAAAAATTCATATAATTGCGTATATATTGAAAGTTATTGATTTTAAAAAATATGTTTCGGATAAAATATCTGTATTATAAATATATATACATATTTGTAATGCTAAGTAATTTCATATCTCAAATAGTTTCGGAGCTATTTAAAAAAATGTTAATTTACGCATCAGACCGGAGCCCTTAAAGCCATTTTGCCGAAATATTGAGGGTAGCCATTTTGTTTGGAATATTTATTAATGTTTATAAATGAAATTTAATCAAAATCGTTGGAGCAGATTTTGAGAAAATCGACTTTTTCTCTTTTTGCCATTCAGTAAACTACCCTTAATTTTAAGTTTTAATAGACACACAGACACACGGCATTGCAAAGACTATTTTTAAGGGTTCGGGGGGTCATGAGACGTCGACATCCATCAACATTTCAGGTTAGTTTTTCTTACGGTCGCAATACTTGAGCTTTAATGCCCAAAAAGTAAAAAATATATATATAATTGCGTATATATTGAAAGTTATTGATTTTATAAAAATATGTTTCGAATAAAATATTTGTATTATAAATATATATACATATTTGTAATGCTAAGTAATTTCATATCTCAAATAGTTTCGGAGCTATTATAGAAAATGTTAATTTACGCATCAGACCGGAGCCCTTAAAACGATTTTGCCGAAATATTGAGAGTAGCCATTTTGTTTGGAATATTTATTTATGTTCATAAATGAAGTTTAATCAAAATCTTTAGAGCCGATTTTGAGAAAATCGACTTTTTCTCTTTTTGCCATTCAGTAAACTACCCTTAATTTTAAGTTTTAATAGACACACAGACAGACGGCATTGCAAAGACTATTTTTAAGGGTTCGGGGGGTCATGAGACGTCGACATCCATCAACATTTCAGGTTAGTTTTTCTTACGGTCGCAATACTTAAGCTTTAATGCCCAAAAAGTTAAAAATATATATATAATTGCGTATATATTGAAAGTTATTGATTTTATAAAAATATGTTTCGAATAAAATATTTGTATTATAAATATATATACATATTTGTAATGCTAAGTAATTTCTTATCTCAAATAGTTTCGGAGCTATTATAAAAAATGTTAATTTACGCATCAGACCGGAGCCCTTAAAACGATTTTGCCGAAATATTGAGAGTAGCCATTTTGTTTGGAATATTTATTTATGTTCATAAATGAAATTTAATCAAAATCGTTAGAGCCGATTTTGAGAAAATCGACTTTTTCTCTTTTTGCCCTTCAGTAAACTACCCTTAATTTTAGGGGTAGATATCCAATTCCAAAAACCCCTCGGGGCAACCCTATGAAAACCCTAGATATCAAGTTTCAGCTCAATCGGTAAAATAGTTTAGGCTCTAGTTGGAGGTACAGACAGACAGACAGACAGACAGACAGACAGACAGACGGAAATTCAAAAACCACTTTTTCGGTTTCAGGAAGTCATGAAACGTCAAAATTCATCAAAATCTCGAGTTCGATTTTTTTTGACGATCACAATACTTTCTCTACCTGTAAGATAGAGAGAAAGTAAAAAATAGGGTCCTCCTGTCTGCAGTATTGTTGGATGATTGATATTGTACTGATCCTTGTTTGTTTATGTTTCATGACTCCGTGACCATGGAGACCACTCCTGCAGCCGCCATGTCCTTTTTGACCACATCTAAGACTGCTGTCTACCGTCTGAGCCGGGACGAGTTGACAGCTGAGCTGACCTCAAGGGGCGTCTCCTTCCCTCCCAATGCTACTGTGGGTGAGCTCAGATCTAAGCTATGTGGGGAGATTAGCGGGACTGGGGACGCTGAGACTGACTCGGGTATGGATAAGATTGAGGATGGGAATCCACCCCCCTTAGCGCCTATCGCTCCACCTCCACCCCCTTCACTAGTTAAATGTCAGAACAAAGTTCTTATGGAGATTTTAACTCGTACCCCTGTTTGCGACGGTCAAGATCACGCTACTCTGTTTAAATTTATGGTTGAGATCAACAGAGCATATTGTCTAAAGTTAGCGAGTGATAGTGAATTTTTGATTCTGTGTTTGGCTAAAACTTCTGGCTTTTTAACCCAGTTGTTCTCCCGTGGGATTCAAAATGGTTTATCTTGGAGATCACTTACTGACCTCATTTTAGAAGCGCTGCTACCCAGTAGGGCTAGAGAAAGGTTATGTAAGGAAGTTATTCACAGGTTTCAATATCCCCACGAATCGTTGAGAGATTTTGTTTTATCTATCACGGAGGCAGCTCAAGTTCTCAATAGTGGCCTGGGGGAAAGTCAGATCGTTGATATTATTCTTGAGAATGTGTCGCCCCTCACCCGGCGACATTTCGTGTTTACATGTAAGCCCTGTACGGTACTTGAACTTTTCTCTCTAGCATCTTCGATTGAAAACACCCTGCTCGCCGAACAGGAGTATTTAAGTGTGCATGCGCCAGCGGCTTTAGACCGCAGACGCACGGGTTCAACTCCCGAACCTATGAATACGGCCTTATCTTTAGCGCCTGTACTGCCGAGTGATCGCGGTGTTAACACTCCTAGGGACAACTTCAGGCCTTCGGGTTCAGACAACCGTGCGCCCCGCGACCTCTCGCGCGTGAGATGTTTTCGGTGTAGAAGACTGGGTCACGTACAGAGACAGTGTAGATCGGGAAACTTATAGGGCGCGCTCGTAGTCGTGGTCCCGTCGTGCCCACTTGTATTAAACCACGTGCTCCTACCCCTGTAGTTCAGATCCAGGTAGCCCAAAATGATTGTGTTGCTCTTTTAGATACAGGAGCCAGTCACTCATTTATATGCCGCGAGTTTTTGCGCCAGTTAGAGGGTAAAACAAAAATCGATTATAGGTCGATAGGTCCTAAAGTTTACGCCGTGGCTAATGGACAGACTATCTTGGTCGATTGTAAAGTAGTGCTCTCTATTAAGATAGAAAGGTTTGCTTGGAAACATCCTTTCTTTGTTATGCCAGAACTTCCCTTTGATGTTATTCTAGGAACTGACTTCATGTTCGAGACTGGAGTCAAACTTGACCTGAAACGCTTAGGAATATCTTTTAGTTTTGAACCTAGTTTGTTTATCCCATTTTGTGTTGGGCACCATCCTCGCAGGTTGTTCTCGATTGTCGAGGAACGTGAAGCGATAGATCGTTTGATAGCTCGATTCCCTGACGTCATCACTGACAGATGGGGCAAGTGCGACATTCTGCCGTACGACATTGTGGCGCAGGACCACATTCCTGTTAGGTCTGGTCCCTACTCCTGTGCGCCCCCCAAACTCGAGATATTTAGAAATCTTATCATGGACTTGGAACAAAAGGAGGTTATTCGTCCCTCCAAATCCCCATACGCAAGTCCTGCGTTCATTATTCCCAGGAAAGGTCATGGGCATCGCTTAATTGTCGATTATAGAAAGCTTAACAAAAAAATAGTGTTCGACCCATACCCCATGCCTAGCATAGAGTCCGCCTTCCAACATCTTGGCGGAGCCAAATATTACAGTTTGATAGACCTTAATGCCAGCTTCCTGCAATGTGCTCTTTCAGAGGCGTCTAAGAAATTTACCGCGTTTATCACCCCCTGGCAAGTCTACGAGTTTAACCGAGTGCCGTTAGGGATAAGTTGCGGGGGGCAAGCGCTGAGTAGAGTCTTAGACCATATTTTGGCAGACCTGAAATACAAATTCGTGTTTAACTACCTTGATGATATCTGCGTCTACAGCAAATCTTTTGATGACCATTTGCGTCATGTTGAGGTAGTGTTAAGGCGCCTGCGCGAGGCTGGATTGACTGTAAACCCGGAGAAAGTCACATGGGCGAAGAGATCCATCCCATATCTTGGCTATATCATTTCTGAGGGTAACCTGCTTGTTGACCCGGATCGGGTTAAGCCCATCTTGGATCATCCCGCCCCAAAAAACATAAAAGGGGTATTACGGTTTCTAGGTATGTGCGCCTACAACGCTAGGTTCATCCCTAACTTCTCTGACTTAGCAAACCCCCTTAACTCCTTGAAGAAAAAGGGTGCCACCTTTATTTGGGGTTCTGCCCAACAGCAGGCTTTTGTTGCGCTTAAGCGCCACCTTGTGTCACCTGCCGTACTACGCATGCCTGACTTTTCTCTGCCTTTCCAACTCCATGTGGATGCCTCCTCTGTAGCGCTAGGGGCGGTTCTCTCTCAAACGACGTCTGAGGGGAGTAGACCAGTAGCTTTCGCCAGCAGAACTTTGAGCCCTGCCGAAAGAAAGTACAGCATATATGAAAAGGAATGTCTTAGCTGTATCTTCGGTATCGACAAGTTCGCTGACTATCTAGAGCTTCGCCAGTTTGAGTTGTACACTGACAACATGGCCCTCAGCTGGATGTGGAATCACCCGAAACAGCTAGGGAAAATTGGACGGTGGGTTTGGAAGCTATCCAGGTTTAAGTTTACTACCCATCACGTTGCTGGGAAGCTTAATGTTGTCGCTGACGCTTTGTCTAGGATGTGTGAGGATAAGGAACCTGTAGGAGAATGTAAGGAAGAAGGCTCGTTATTTGTTATCCATACGATTCCCGAATCCTTTATCTCAATCAAAGACCATCAGTTGGTGGATCCGTATTGCAGACAGATCGTTGACAGGATCAAGCGTGGAGAGAGGATTGGGAACTACGATATTTATAAAGACCTCCTAGTAGTTCGTGTCAAGGGTAGGATAAGATATTTTGTGCCAGAGAAACTTAGGCCTATGTTACTTAAATATTTCCACGACTCCCTTTTTGGCGGCCATTGCGGTGTCCTTAAGACCGAACGCAAGATTTCTAAGGAATTTTTTTGGCCCTTAATGCCTAGAGACGTTAGGGATTGGGTGCGCAAATGCGAGCCGTGTCAACTGGCCAAACCGGCACGTAATTCTAAAATAGGGTTTCACTCCGCGGATGTTGCTAAGCAACCGTGGGAGAAAGTTTTTGTTGATTTCGTCGGCCCCCTTACCCGCTCTACCCAAGGGAACACCTCTATACTCGTTGCCATGGACGCCTTCTCTAAATTCGTCATACTCATCCCCCTAAGGAACATGAAGGCAAGGACAACTGTTAATGCTCTATGCAGACGTGTTTGGGCGATTTTAGGGACCCCAAGGGTCATAGTAAGTGATAATGGACCGTGTTTCCATTCTAAAGCTTTCGGAGATATGTGTTTCTCGTGGGGGATAAGACACGTTACCACTAGCCCGTACAACCCATCGCCGAACCATGTAGAGAGGTTTAATCGTAATCTGAACGTTGCTTTGACGATCTTTCACCACCAGGATCACACCCACTGGGACCAGGACTTAGACGTTTTGAACATTGCTTTTAACGCCGCTTTCCATGAGTCAGTCAAGGCCACTCCTTCCTCTATCCTCCTCAATAGGGACCTGAACCACCCATTATTGTTTAACTGGGATATTGACCCACTCCTTAATGACGCGGGTGATTGTTCTTATGAAAAGAAATGTGAGATAGCTTTTTCTAACCTCCTGAAGTCCCAAAGGAAGGTTGCCGCCACCTATAACCGAGGGCGTATCCCTGTCCCATTTAAACTTGGGGACATTGTTGTGTGCAAGTGTTTTCCTCTTAGCTCAGCTGCTGACAAGTCTTCGGCGAAGATGGCGTATAAGTGGAGTGGTCCCTGGTCAATTGAAAGATTTCTTACACCTGTTTCGGTATTGTTAAAAGAAGTATCCGACCCATCTTTGACACGTAGAGCACATGTCAGCCACCTAAAGGCTGCAGGGAAATGAGTCAATTGACCCAGTGCTGTGTGTCGTCTGTTTGTTTAAGTGTACCTTTTTGATTTAATTTTGCGTTCTTAATGTACATGTTTCTAGGTATCTATATTGTTGTATATGTAATTTATATTAGGGAAGGGGTACCACCCCCTGGTATTGTTAGGATAATTTTTGTGGTACTGTAGGGTCTAGGTATGACTTTAGGCAGAAACTTGTGTTGGACTGTTAGAAATGAAGCGTGTGCCGGGTCCAAAGTACATTGTGCAGAACGTTCACCCCCACCGACTGGACTACCTCTAAGTGCGTGTGAAGCGACAAACCCACCTTTCCTCATTCGTGGAAAGTCGTCGCTAAACAGAGTTGTGGGTATCTCTGTGACTCGTGCCGGTAGAAAATGTTGGTGCTACGAAACTGCCACAATAGCTTTCAAGAGTGGTTGTGCTAACTGTTAAACTTTATGTGGTGTTCACGTGTAAACTTTTGTTCTCAGAGACTTCACCTATTCGGCCTTCCGTCCCTCCCTCTCTGCCCTGTCTTTTCCTTCCCCTCCTTTGTTTATGTACACTCGTCGGCAGTCAATGATCGCCAAGCTGGGCGTGGCGATGAAGCTTCCCTGGTGGTTAAAGCGGGCCACCATACGAGCATATGCTGTCTCCCTGTCAACTCGGGACGACGGTGTGTTGGAGTGAGCGTGTGGAGCAGAGGTCAGCCCCGGAGTCCAGTTATTCGCCGTCTCCCGAACCTGCATCTGGCCAGCTAACATGGCCTCGAAGGGTACGAGCCGCCTCCCGCCCTCTAGTCAGCGGTGAACATCGAGGAAGGCGCCTCCCCGTGTCTTCACCCAAGGCTAAGGACGTCCTTCATCTCTGTCCAAGGGGGGACATTGTGACGTTGTCACAGACATAAAACAAATAAGGACGATCTGGCTCACCTAATCTTGGTCCCCTTTGACTGGGCCGGACTGGACTGGGCTCGACTTCATGAAACACGCGCACTCAACTCCATTCTACATCACGCAGCTTACTGACCGCCCGAGGCTCGAGGTCCGATTAGAGCAAGACTCAGACATCTGAACATCGAGATGCGCTAACCCAGATGCGCCGACGGTTGTGTTCGAATGAAACAAGACTCATCCACCAGCGCGTGATTTGAAATTATTACGAGAATAATCGAGACGTTTGTCGAAGCAGTGTACTCCCCTCTCCCTTCGTCCCCTGTGTGATTCCCGCCGTTTGTGAACACGTGATTGACTTTGTACCGTATATAACGGCTGGACTGTCTTGTAATGTCACTCTTTTCTCTGCACTCAATTAGGTGAGACACTTGTCTTAGATTTAGACGTAGGTTGTGTTCGACGTTTTCTAAACTATGTTTGGGTTAATTTGTTCAAAATTTAAGTTTCGACTTTAAATATAAATCTTGGTTACTAATAAATGTATTTCACTGAGACTGCAGGATTTGCCTGTCAGCCATTATGGTTTATGCGCTAGCTTTGTTTCTTTTAACTTAAAGTTGTGTCCGCCTCACGGACGGGTTGGAACTTTAGTATGTCGCCATCTTGGGGCGCTAATGAAACTTTTGTATGTTGCCATCTTGGGGCGCTAGTTGTTTTTGATAAATGTGTAACTTATTTAAAATTGTTGTATTGCTTACTATAATTTAAAGATTTATTATGATGGTATTAATTCTAGTTGTTACTCAACTCGGGGGGCGCGAGCCCGAGCACCCAGCACGTTGGTCATAATAGTAATAATGATTAGATTGAACTAAATTGATTAGGATCTATTGTAACTGGTTAGGTTTAGGTAAACCAAGCATTGCTTTTCTCTGTTGCGCCTTGCAATGGCAGTTTATTATATAACTAGATACTTATGTCGATGTAGTGTCAACATCGCCAGGTCGTGTAGACCAATACATTTTGCTTGTATTTAACTTTCTTGCTAGTTTAGTCGCCTTCTGCTTGGGTCAATTTAATTATGTTTTGTTTGATATTAATCGTTCTGTTGTCTCTTAAAGACTTGGGGTCTTGCCCCTTTATTTATTGTTTACTTCGGGCCTTATCGGCCAGTCACTCGACTTTCCTAGAGTGCCTCGCTCACGTATGTCTGCTAGTTGTTTGTAAAATAAAATAAACTCTCTTGTAACTAACCTACCTTTTATTTATAGCAATAAGAACCTATCAAATCAAAGGGGGGGTTTACAGCGTGTATTACCTACCGTAACTCTTCATTGCTAACGGAGTTACCTATTCCATCCCTAGCTCATTAGCGTTTATTACCTACCGTAATTCTTCATTGCTAACGGAGTTACATATTCCATCCCTTCCTCATTAGCGTTTATTACCTACCGTAGCTCTTCATTGCTAACGGAGTTACTTATTTCATCCCTACCTCATTAGCGTTTATCACCTACCGTAACTCTTTATTGCTAACGGAGTTATCTATTCCATCCCTACCCCATTAGCGTAGTTAACTACCTTATCTATACACGTTTAGCAGAGCGAATAATTTTATCCCTACCCCAGTAATTTAGTTACCTATTTTCTTCCTACCCTATAAACTTAATTACCTACCTTAAATCTACCATACTAGCGTAGCTACCTATTTTATACCTACCCTATTATTATAGTTACCTATTTTATCGTTAGTTTAGATACATATTTTATTCCTATCCTATTAGTATAATTACCTAACTTATCTATAGCTAATTAAATTAGTATATTTCATACCATTATTTGGACGTGGTGCAGTAAAAGTGTAATTAAATAGTTTAATTCTATTAAATTCAATACTAGTTTAACATATAACCACTAATGCAGTGGAATAAACTTAAGTAACGGTATAAATCCATTCATAGGGATTTATTCGATATTTATAGTGTAATCCTGTTTCCAGACGTTACTTTCGAATTAAATCAAATATAATTATTATCTAGTTTACATCGCTTCGTCAAGCATCATTATGACAGTGCAGTATTTAAATGATAAAGCATCTGTTATTCAATGTTTTCAGTTTGCTTTCAGAATTATTTGTTATCACTGTGACATGACGAATTTGATTTTACTTTTTAATGTCAATATAAAGTAATGTAATAGTGGAAGTTTTCAGCCTAGATATTATAATTAATCACCAAATTTGAAATCTTAAATTTAATACCTTTTTTTGAGAGTGGTACCTCTACCTGTCTGCCAAATTTCAATCATCTGCTCTCACTAGTAGGGTTTTCCTGTTTTTAGACCCCCAATACCACCAAATTCCCAGTACCCCATTTTGAAATTTACCATTTTTAGATTTTTCTGGTTATATTCGATAATGACTCCACCATCCTGCCAAATTTGAGTTTTATTGCTGATCTAAAAGTGGTTAATCATTTTCTGGACACACGCACACACACACACACCAACACATACTGACTCTATGCTTGTATTTATGTGTAACATTTCTTTTTTTTTTTTCAGGAAAATTTGCCGATACTTAGTAATTTATTGCTCATATTTTATTCGTACTCATTTATTTACTATACAAATATTTTATACTCTTAACTTGGTATGGAAAATCAATTATAATATATTATATAACTATATAAATAATGTATAGCACATAATAATAGTAGATTATTTTAATCTAAGTTATTGATTCAACCACTAATGATATACCAAAAAAGAAAATATACGACAAAATCGCACAAACTTTTTCATATTGCATATCATCGCTTTATATATTTATTTTAAACCAAATTGTTAAATTAATTTTTTAATTTATATTTTCTAAAATAAATTATTCGTAAGCTACCTACTGTTATTTGTAAAAAAAAAGTATTCTTAGTTATCATAGATTTCTAGGTTAAATTTACTTTTCAAGGTAAATTTCGAAAAATTTAAAACTGTATGTACATTGTCGTAAGTAAACTACCCTTAAATTAGTATGTTTTATTTTAGAAAATATAGATATATTATTATGAATAATGTTAAATAGTCCCATGAAACCAATTTTGAACTAAATCGATGAAGCCATTATTAAAATATTCGAATTAAAAAAACAATTATCTGTAAACTTACCTGTATTCATTTGGAATCAAATAGTTAAGGCCATTTATAAATATTTCAAGTTCTTGAAAAATCAGTAACCTACCCATAATGAGTTTTTACCACGAAGACAATTATACGTTGTTATTTGTCATACCACACAATTTAAGATTAAAATGAAATTGTTATTGCTATTTTCGAAATATTTAGAATTCTCAAAAATCTCCTATCAGTAAACAACCCTTCAAATAATTTTTGCCCAAAAACTAATAATATATTTCTTTTTGTTATGTCAATCAAATTCTAGACATGCAATTTTAAACAAAATCGTTAGAACCATTTTCAAAAAATTTGGAGTTAAAAAAAATCTCATCAGTAAACTACCCTTATTTAATATATAGGGTTAAAAAAATTGTTTTGTATTATATAAAATCTAAATATTAAGTTTGAACAAAATCCATCTAACCGTTTTGAATTCGTGGTCTTGGACAGACAGACAGACATACATGGAGACAGATAAAATTGTAAAAAAAAAAAATTTATTCGTGTTCACATAAAACGTAAGGATTTGACATCATCTTAAGATAGATTTTCTTCACAGTCACATTACTTTCTCTTGATATGAGAAAGTAAAAAAGCTCACTAGACCATGATAATATTTTTTTTAGCACCACGTCTTATGTTCATGTTATATGCATCTGTACTAATCAGGCTAGCAAGTTAGGGACGAGGGAGGTTTAATTTTAGATGAAGTTCACCCCTATTGGCGTGGAGGGAGAATGGAGAAACAATTTTGGAAAACCACCCTCGACACCCGACCGGATTCTTCAAACCTTGATTCCCCCCTGCATTGACAGTCTAGTCTAATAAAAGAATGACGCCTTAGACCATGCAGCCGACTAAGAATGTATCATGCATAACAAGTTCTTTCCTAATTAATTTTAAAGATAAGCAAATGTAGACTTCACCTTTATATCTTATGACTTGTTTATTTGTACAATGACATTGTAAGTTTATCTTTCTTATAAGACGGCGTGGTTAACCTTGGATCTCACAGTTGTGTTGAGTGAGAGTAGACGATGGGTTTGTAACTATCTTTCTCTGTCTTTGAAGGTGAACAAAGACACAAAGTGCTCCATAAGGTATATTATGTCAAGTTTATTCTATTAGTTTCTTGTGTGATGATATTTTAGAATTAGATATGTGTTTGGAAAATTTAATAAACTAGATACCAACTTCGGTGGCCGCATTGACTAAGGTGTTACTCTCATGTTAAACTAGACTTCCAATGACAGGAAGATTGGAGTTTGAAAACTTGTTGGGTGTACTGAAGGTAGTTTTTCTAAAATAATTTTCCAGTATCCTTCCAGGCAAATACGGGTACACTTACTTTAAATTCAACTCCTCTCTAACTAATTAGGATAATTAGTACATATAGTATAACCTGAACAGGTAGTAAAACGTGATGCTGAACAAAACTGATCACTAATTTATAATTTAAATATAGATGATATTTTGATACTTTAGCTGTTGAGGTCCTGGGGTAAAATGCTAGCTTCAGTACCCGATGCACGTGGGTTCAAACCCATCCGAGGTGATAGATGTTTTTTCCTAACAATAAGAAATTTTTAGTACAACCTCCTTAAGAGGGGAAGTAAATCCGTCGATAATGGCATGTAAAAGAATCCTGGAAGGTATATTAAAACACCTTCCCGACAAAATGGGTAGGCCCTTCACGCTCGCTCATATAAATTAAGTGTGGAGGGCAACGCGGGACCACCACACTTCCTTAACTCTCCTATTACATGGGATTTCCACCAGATGGTGCAGGCAGCACTAACCAGTCGAAGGGCTTGAGTGCGTGCCAAAGTCCGGATGGATAGAAATCACATAAAACCTACCTTGGGGTTGTTGGTTTAGGAATAATATATTTTGTTGATTTATGATTGTGATGATAAATTAAGATTTATATGAAATATAGCAACTAATTTAATAACATATTTTTCAGGTCCATTACAAATAACAATTGATACTAAAGAAAATGGCTATCATAACGGATTATATTGGACTCGATATCGTGCTGTTTTTGACTCTGATAATATCAGCACTTTATCTATATCTAACTCGAAATTTCAACTACTGGAAGAAAAAGGGAATACCATATCTAAAACCTACACCATTCTTCGGTAATTTGAAAGACATCATTCTACAGAAGCAACATATAGGAGAGTATCTAAGAACGGCATATGAAAAAACTTCAGGAGAACCTTATTTTGGCTTGTTTGCCATAGATTCACCAGTGATTGTTGCTAAAGATATAGATTTTATTAAGAATATATTGGTGAAAGATTTTGACAAATTCTCAGACAGAAGTTTCTCTCCGGATGAAGGTGTCGATCCTTTAGGCGCTAAAAGTCTTTTTGGTCGGAAAGGGCCAACATGGAGACATCTCAGGGTTAAGATGACCCCAACCTTTACTTCTGGAAAGATGAAGAAAATGTACTACTTAGTGGATGAATGTGCACAGAAGCTGACTGAAATTATAGAACAAGAGTCAGTTAAAGGTATTTATCTTAAAAAATTCATAATCTTTCAAATATAGTAGATTATATTTTCTAATCTTAAAGCAAATACGGTATGTTTAGCTGGTAAAACTATCAATTAGATATATCAAGAGGTAAATAGATAGAAACATGTTTTTTTGTGTGTGTGTGTTTGGGGAATATTTACCAATGCATATTTCATCATAGGTAAATATTCTTCTAAGCTCCTCTCATTTGTATATACGGTATATATGGAATAGAGTTTAAGTTTTTGACATGCGATTTAATATGTAATTAACAAATAAATAATGCGTATAGCATAAACAGGTAGTAAGACGCGGTGCTAGAAATAATTTCACAAAAAAACATTAGTAATTTTGATATTATTTACTGCATGAGCTTTCAGACTATCTTCATATAGGTACCTTAATAATAATAACCTATACTTTTAAGAAGGCAATACCTAGAAAGGTGTCCACTAAAATTTCTAGCACAATTTTATACGAGCTATAAGATTTTAACTTGCATTATTATGGGTCATCTGCTGTAACTTCCACAAAAATTCCAAATATTTTCAATTTTAAAATGGATGTACCAATATAGTGAATAAAACTTTCTTACTAATGCAATTTTAATAAGAATTTGTGATATTTATAATTCATGACATGTTGTAAAACTTCCGTAAAGTGAAAATTTCAAAATGGTGGTTTTATAGTGGCGAGCAAATTTGTGCTAGATTTTTTTTTATCAAATTTGGTAAATGAGGATTGATGAGATTGTTAAATCTGATTTTATTTTCTTAGATTAAAGATGGTGGACCAACATTTTTATTTTTCTTTATATAAAAGGCAGTATATCGGGATTTGTCCAACGATATTAGAATGCACGTCTTCTCGACAATCTAGAAACATGGCGTAATTAATAATATTTAGCACCGCGTCTTACTACCCGTTCAGGTTTTACGCTTAAGTACTAATTACGCTAATGGATTAGGAATTGAGAAGATTGAATTTATAGGAAGTGAACCCGCATTTGCGTGGGGGGAGAGTGGAAAACCATTTAGGAAAAACCAACCCCAGTTCACCCGACCGAGATTCGATCCTCGATCTCCCCGTCCTCAGCGGCCGAGCTCAACACGACTAGCGCGTTAGCCAACTACGCCACCGAGGCGGGTATGGCGTAATTAATTCATGTTTTAAGGCTTTAAGTAAATTTCACAAAATATGAAATTTCAAAATACCATGTACATGATGGTGGACAAATATTTTCAGTATGCGGACATTTTGATTAAATTTTGTTCATGGTAGTTTTCAAGTTCAATAATTATGATTGTGAAGTTACTTTTTTTATTACTCAAGATGGAAGACAAAATCCTTTATTCGTTCCAAATTAGATGAAAATTCGTATTAATGGTCTATGTAACTATTGAGTAAATGATGATTCATACAAGCATAATACTTTTTGTTTAGAAAATTATATCTTTCATCATTAAAATCTTACCCGGGCAGTGATTATATAATCAATTTACCTATAAACTAAATAAAATGTTTTACACATTCTAATGATCGTTTCATCATCTCGTTTTTCGTATGTTAGTTAAATTACATTATTGAATCTGTATTTGGTTTATTTTCTTTTTTGTTGCCTAACCCGACTCTTGGATTCGATTACCAATTTTGGAAATAATATTTGAAATTAGTTAATTTTCATTAGTCTAATAGTAAGGTTCATTTCATTTTCCTTTATCTTACATGGTAATACATATTGTTTTCCATCTTAATTTACAACTATTCAAAATATAGAATATATATAACTTCATTACATAGTCATATCGAGTAAATATAAAACTATTATAGATGAGAATAAATACTATATATCTATAGGAAATTAAAAATTACAAAATATATAATATATATATATAGGAAATAACCATATTTTCCTTTCCTGTTTATATACCTATAACCCTCATCAGAGCGTAGCTAGCTAACGCGTTAGTTTCGTGTTGAGCTAGACTGCTGAGGGCGGGAGATCTAGATTTGAATCTCGGTCGGTGAATGGGGTGTTTTTCCTAAATGGTTTTCCACTCTCCCTCCACGCAAGTGCGTGTTCACGTCCTCTATATTCAACCTTTCCAATTCCCAACTCATTAGCGTAATTAGTATTCACGCGTATAACCCTAATGGGTAGTAAGACGTGGTGCTAAGTATTATTATATACCTATGGTTATTTTCCATATATAATGAAATAACCATAAGTATATAATCAGTAATTAGCTAATCAGCTATGACTTACTCCTAAATTATTAATTCAAATTTAAAATATTTGTTAAATAGACTGGTAAATTGACAATATATACGTACAATTAACTTCAAATTTCAAGGTCAGTTAATTAATTAATTAATTAAATCATATCCATCTTAATTAATCAGCTTTAAGGTAAGAATAACTTTGATTGGATTAATTTGTTTAAAATTTTAATAAGCCTGGTAAATTTTGGTTGATATTATTAAACTAGTGATAAGATATAAGAATATTTTCAAATTTGAAAATTTCTTATTTATTTTTTTAGCTCAAAAAACTTAATTCAATCTCCGTAAAAACAGTGGGCGGAAATATTTTCAAATTTGAATAGTGGGGGATCTATTCTATTAATACAATCTATTAGCTTCCACACGAAATTGTACTGTTATTCTGAGAGATTTCAAAAATTATATTATGTTTTTATTAAAGTAAAGATTTATTAAACCTTGTCAAGGACCTACCCTACTTAAAATACATAGTTAAAATAAAATTTGTTTACTGAATTAATACAAATAATTATAGTTTTTGGTTATATAATAAATATCCACGCCCTTAGATGTTATTATTCCTAAATTCAAAGGCTCTCGTTATTTGGGAGGCAGGGTGTTATTCACACCATTTGTATTATTATTTTAATTTCAGAATTATTAGACACACAGGCAGATGTAAAAACAATTGTTTTAATTTTTTTAAACAGTGACATTATGAATTAAACTCTTAATTATAATCCCCTGAAATTAATAATCAAAAAATTTGAACTTACTACTTAAATAATTCTGAGTTTAGATTTTTTTTATTAAATATTTTAAACACTTAAAATTAAGTTTGATCTTTGAGTAATATTTCAAACTCGTGCTTCAGGTGAAACCACAGCATACTCGTATAACAGGCGTCAACATAACCAGAGACTAGGGAAAATTGATAATGTAAAGTAAATAGATAGATAAAAAAAAAGTCGTTTACGCGTGTAACCAATCCTAAAATAATCAGCCTTCATTGATTGTAATCTATTATTTACAACGGGTAAAACAGTATTAGTTTAACTACAATTTAATCAGGGAATGTAACTTTATTATATGTTGATTTTTAGGGGTGGAGTAGAGGCGTGTATGAGTCATCCACATATTCACAACATTAGGGTGGGTAGTAGTTTGGTAGACTTTAGACTAAATTTACCAACATTTGTGTGGAGGGAGAAGGGCAAGCTGTAGAGAAAGTCACCCCCCAATAAGAGATTACAATTTCTATCTCCCCGTTACCCATAACTCAGTCTAATTCAATATTATTGTTTTAGAATTCGATCACCTATGAGAATATCGTTATGAATTAAATATCACACAAGCATGGGATAAAAACTTAATATTCATTGAATAAAATATAATAATATTAATAATAATATTTAGCACCGCGTCTTACTACCCGTTCGGGTTATACGCTTAAGTACTAATTACGCTAATGGATTAGGAATTGGGAGGGTTGAATATAGAGGAAGTGAACCCGCATTTGCGTGGAGGGAGAGTGGAAAACCATTTAGGAAAAACCACCCCCAGTTCACCCGACCGAGATTCGAACCTCGATCTCCCCGTCCTCGGCGGTCGAGCTCAACACGACTAGCGCGTTAGCCAACTACGCCACCGAGGCGGGTAATAAAAATATAAAAATATAATGTTCCTTGGTGTCACAATAATTGTAATGAATTTGATAAAAACCGGTTTAGAGCAGATTATATACAAATTTGTGCATAGTTTAAAATAAACCTCACTCATATTTTATAAAAAAAAAAGTTTTTCAACTTTTCTCACGTATAAACTAATTAATGTCATGCTATATTTTAATTTTCTTCCAAGCTAAATAATTATCTTAACATTTTTGGATAAAAAAAATTATTTTTCATTTATAATTATTTATCTATTTCAATATTTTGTTTTTGTGATTAAAAATACTAACTGATATGTTTTATGTTCTCAGGTAAACCCATCCTAGTTAAAGAAACAATGGCTCGGTTCAGCACTGATGTTATAGCTTCGTGCGCATTTGGCGTTAAGTCCAACGCAATGACTGACCCAAATTCCGAGTTTCGTAAGATACTAAGGAAAATATTTGAACTTGACTTGCTTTGTAGTATCAAATTAGCATTAGCTTTCTTTGTGCCATCAATAGTACATACTTTCAAATTAAGAGTATTTGACGGATCTATAGCTATATTTGTTCGCAAGACTCTGTGGGATAATGTCGAGTACAGAGAGAAGAATGGAATAGTACGACATGATTTTGTTGATCTACTTATGCAAATAAAAAATTCTGGAGAAGTTATAGATGACAATGAAAATGATCATGATATCAAAGAAAATTACTCCCTTACAAATGAAAACAATAAAGTGAAAAGTGAAAGAAACAAAAATAGTAAGAATGGGGAAATAGCTCAAATAAATACACCAGATTTCAGTAAGTATGTGTTTATTAAAGTGTTTGTGGTACGTAAAAAAAATACTTAAATATAAAATTTATTAACTAACTAAAATACTTTGTCAGCATACAATTTCAAACATAAATTACCAAATTAATCTTGCAATACATAACAAAGTATATAAAATGCAGATAAATATTAAAAAGTTTTATTATAGTAATATATGACAGTTTTTTAATCTATGTAAGCAATAAATTTTCATTTATGTAATGTCCTTCAGAGCATCAAAATATTATATTAAATTAATTCAACTTATATTAATGAATATATATAATTAACCCAAACATATAGATTTTAACAACTCTTACATAGTAATACTATTAGTTGTATTTAGGTCAATGTTTGCATTTAAAAAAATCAGAAAAATTCCAATGTCAAGAATTTAGTCAGCAGTTGGAACTGGTTATATTATGATACTTAGTCATCTATTTTAAAACTATGACACTTTATTAAATAACTTACTAATTATTTCATAATAATATTAATAATAATAGTAAAATGTTTATCAAGTTTTAAACAAAATAATACAATTTATCTTTGCACGGTATTTGTTTAATATTAAGGATGGTTGATTTTTTTATATAAGTAATTTAGTTGTTGATATACAGTTTTAATCCTGTAATGCTACGGTGCAAATCTAGCCACGATCGTAAAGAAAAGGTTAGCTACAGTTAAGAACTTGCTTGATGTATAGCATTTTACAATCACGCGATACTGACGTGATATAAACTGTATTATCAAGTTTGATACATTTCTATTGTTTAATTTAACCGTCTGTAAACTCTGAAGTGCGTAATATCTTATAGTGAAGTGGTCGAAGCCTTTTCTCACTGACGAAGTTGTTCCGCCTGGCAAGATATAGGAATTTGAAGCTAGATAGGTTTTTCCACATCAGGTCTTTGGCTCAGATTATACTATGTAATATATTTAACCAAACAAAATCCTATTAATTTTTTACTACTGTTAGCTCGTCGATTTTTGTAATTATAGCGTTTGTAGATGAATTTACAGTTTTTAATCTTATTATTGAGTTAATTATATGTGTAGGATCAATTTCATTTTTACAAATGAGCACAAAAATAATTTATATTTATATATATATATATATTCAACTAAACATACCTCCCAAATAAACGTACATTATCGGTGGTCTAATCTAATACGAGAGTGACGCCTTAGACCATGCGGCCACTGAAATGGCTCAGTCAGATTTTTAAAAAAATTAATAGGGGATTTGGCGTGTGAAATGTGTTGGTGTGGCTCTTTCATTAATAATTTAGACTTGTTTGACCAATAAACGAATAAAGTAAACGTTAACTTGAATATTTTAATAATAAATTGTTTTTCTAGAATATTAGCAATAATGACGTTCCTACGTGTTAATTTAGAATATATTTGCTGACCAGCCTTAACAAGCTCATCCCGCCGTTCTGTAGACTTTGGATGGAGGAAAACCGTTCGAATATAACCCTACAGTACTATAAAATATGTAAAGCATTATTATTATAATTCCTCATTAATTTGAGAAATTATTAATAATTCTCTGACGTTATTATAAATGTCAGAAATGTTATAGCTTTGAACATAAATTTTGTGATTTATTCTTTCTTCTTCTACCTTATTTTATCTATAGATTAATAAACTGAAGAGTTTGTCTGTCATGAGCATTGCGAACTACCGCATGCAAAGTTCTGGAATTTTAAAAATTAGTGGCCCTTGGGACTAAGGTGTGCACCTCGAAGCCAGTATTCTAAAATTTTGATTGGATGATTTAATTATTTAAAAATCGAGTCCGAAGCAAAGCATTGTAAAAACATTTATCCCAGGCAGCTCTGGGTGTTTCATCTAGTATTGTATGTTTTTAATTCATAAACATTTAAATAAAATCATCTGAAACATCTATATGACTAATCAATATTTTAATGATTTTTTATTATTATATACATTATATATTATTATCATTATTATTATTTGTTCTGTCATACGACAGGTCCATTCCTTTTGTCAGTGAACTTAGACCGCCAATACGCCCTGTCCTCTGCCTCCTTTATCTACCAGGATTTTCTTCTTTCCCTCAATTCATCCAATATTTTAACCCTTCTTCTTCCTAAGCTCCTATATATTTTAATTAATATGATATTTGTTTAGAATTGGAAGGAGACGACTTTGTGGCTCAGGCATTTGTGTTTTTGGCCGCGGGGTTTGAAACTTCTTCTACCACTACGACTTTCACCCTTTATGAACTTGCCCTTAACCTTGATATCCAGAATAAGTTGAGGCATGAAATAATCACAGTGCTGGAGAAACATGACAGGAAAGTCACATACGACGCTATGATGGAGATGAATTACCTGGATATGGTGGTTTCAGGTAAGCGATATGAGTTAAGTTATATCCATAGAACTGACTGTTTTGAATTTCATATTAATTTTTAGTCATGAGTCGAATAAAAATTGTATTAATTTATAATCCTAGATACACATCTTTTTCTCCAGAGGAATGGGCTGAAAATCCTAATAACTTTAATACAGTACTCATTTTCATATTTTAGATCAATTATAAAAATAAATCTTTAAATTGTAAAAAAAGATACACTAAGGTGTCTATAGTTTGAGTTAAATGGGACCAGACCCACCAAAAACTATTGAAAACTTTAATGAAGTTACACCGAATAACGTAAGTTACTTTATAAATATGTTTAAGCACATATTACAAAGATTATTTCATAAATATAGATATATGTAGGCCTACAGACCATTCCGTTTACCCTGAAAGGTAGCAACCAGTCTTACCTTGACGTGCTACAATATGGCACTATCTTATTGTAGCAGGACAAAAAGAAAACTCATTATTTCAGTGACACAATAAGATTTTATTAAATTTAAATTTAACAGAAGAACAATTTAAAGCCCGACATAGGCCGGATAAAAACAATAAATAGAGTGGGTCCATAGTTAAGTCTGCGAGATAAACAGTTAGCATAGCGCAAATCCTTAGTTAATTGTATAAATTATTGTATTAATTATTGTATAAATTGGCTAATTGGTAACTTGCAATCAATTATAATATAAAATACCTTTCTTATAAATTTCCATTAATAATAGTGCATAAGAATGAACTTTAAATCACAGTCATATAGATAAAGAATAGAAGGATCTAAATGTTCCAGCAATTTCAATCTTTAAACTTTGAAATACAAAGATTATCTTCTATATATAACATGAATAATGTAAGACCAAATCAATCCTCACCCGCCCCTGAAGACTTGATTTAAAAAGTAAATATAATAGGTAATCTTCAGGAGATGATGCAGAAACAAACAAAGCCTTGCAATATATAAAAAAGTAGTAACCAAATATACTTTATTTAAATAGCAAAATTGATTTTGATTTCTACAACATACATGTCTGGTCAAGATTACCTACGACAGCCTACGCCGGTATATATTTAAGAAAATTTGAACATTTACTTCTTCCAAGAGAAGGCCAAGATAGCAATAATGCACGAGCGCTAGATATAACTAATCGCTGCCAACAAATTAAAAAAATCAATCATTTAAATAAATATTTTAAATGTTTAAAAATATATCTATGTCAAACGAGATAGACATCTCGTGCAGCCAGAAGGGTCAATTTAGAGATATTAGCTAAATATTAAAAAAGGGAGTTTGGAATTTTAATATTTTTATACCATAACGATTATTTAGAAAAAAGAACGATATACCAATACACGGCTTACCCCTGAGACCATGCAGAACCAAGTACGTCTTTCCCCTCTAAATTACCTCAATGTACACAGAAAGTAACACAAATCTACAACACAATGTCAGCACACTCACGTATTGTAGGGAGGGACCAATGGGGAGTGTAAATCCAAAAAGTATCATTATTAGACAGGAAATTACTCTCCACGAAAGAGGGAGGGGGAAGAATATATGTAAGCCTTGTCAGCAGGAGTCGTCGGTTCGACCAGCGTCACTCACACTTTTAGTCTATTCATTTCTTGAAAAGTATAAACATGTTCGGTGTGGTGCGCGGACCACGTCGGCCGAACGGAGGGGCGGTAAGATGAGCAATTGTTTGTAGCCATCGTAGATAATCCTATACTATAATCTGCAACAAATTGGAATCACGTAAGATAAGATTGATTGATACCTTTCAGGGTAAACGTAGGTTACGTACAATCGTACTATTACGATTTGAAAAAACAAAATCATTTGTTTTCTGTTTTTTCACTTGATATCATTTTTGGGGAAGTTCCACGTAATCCTACATTTTAAGCCTAGTCCACTCTTGAATTGATTTCCACATTATTCCCTTCAAAGTCATATCATCGCCCGGGCCCAGATTTTGATGACATGTCATTTTTTTTGCTCATCGTACATAAGTTCTGTTTATGAGAGTCTGGTTGTGAAAGGTTTTTTATATAGATCGTTATGTTGTCATTTTTTGTCATTTCGGATTTTTTGGGATATTTTCTTGATTTTCGGCATTTATATATATTGTATGTTGAATAAGTTATATTTAAATTAATACTATCGATATTCTATAAATGGTATAAAACAAACATAGTGTTTTTCGACACACAGTTTTTAGAATAAGAATATAATATAATGACCTTTGTAACACCATTTATTGTACGGTTGTAAAATACACATTCCTAGTTATACATTACAACACTCTGGAAATTGTTGCGTTGGGAGATGAATAATACTTCTGAAGCAGATATTATGTGTACGTCAATATTATAATTAGGGAAATGAAGAATCTAGTGGTTACAGGCTTTACATAGCCCACCAGATAAGAAATTATACGTTTATCAGGAGGCGACAATAAAAGTATCTCCGCGTATTGAACATGGGGTTGGTACGTCAAAGTTGGAGCTGTGTGTACCTTGGGGGTAGGCAACTCATCAATCTTCAGCACATAAAGGCGGGAAGGGAGGGTGTAAATTATGACTAGAAAGAGGCATTGAATTGTATGACAAGTACCAATAAGGAATCTCTTTGACGTCTCATAGCGCTGCCAATTGGCTTCGCCTACCCAAATTCATCACTTGTTCATATGTGTTAAGTGCGCGCTTGATTAAGCTGTGTAGACACAGTTTGAGGTTTGTTCGTATATTTTTTAATAATTGTTTGTAAATTTTAATAATTTTTTAAAGTTTAGATCATTTTTTGATAGTTTTTAGGTCAAGATGGTTTCGGTACTAATTACTCTAATTGGTACTATGTAAAATTGTGTTCACTGGGTGGTTATAAAGAGCCTCGAACACGTTCTTTTCTACTCTAATATGAGTCTTGGAAACCCTCACGTTAAATAAATTCTAGCCTAGGATTTTGTTGAATGTATTCGACCACTTTCTTGTGTGTCCTGTTATTATGATAGGCCTATAATACGCCGGCCCATTTCCGACGCTGGAATATTTTCTCGGCATGAGGCAGTCATTGGTTTCCAAGAGTTATTGTAATTTTTGCCCGACCAGCTTTGCTATATTTTAAAGTATCTGAAGGCTATTACAATTAAATAGTATTTTGAGTAAATATTTATTAAAATATGTCTTAGATGAAAGAGAGTATTATACATGGATTACTATAATAGCAACTATACAAAATACGAGTGATATCAAGTCATTTTTTCCACACTCCCTGGAGGTTTGTCCAAACCAGAGCCCTGAGATTTTAACAAAACTTGTGTTAGTTATGTTTCATGCAAATCACTTTAAACGTTTCATTTAAGGTCCCAAATAAAGTGATTTGAATAAAATAAAAAAATATTTTCTAATAAAATCTTAATTTATTATTTTAAAAATTGTTCCTCACTATTTTTACAGTGAATTAGTGTTACACTACTTATAACTAATATACTATTTTTATCTTGCTAGGTAGCAAATTTACTTACATTGTTTCACTATGGAATTGATTATAAGTAAAGGCCATAATACAATCCACCTAGTTAACACCACTACCTTTTAGATTAAATGAAGTGCACATTATAATAGTAAACATACTATTAATAATTACTGTAATAATGAAAAGTAAGCAAATAGGTACTTCAGTTTGATATTCAAAATCCCTATGGACAAGCAAGATGATTTCTCAAAAAATAGTCAATATATTCCCGTACTATGCCTCAAAAATGTTTGACAGCTCTGCAATAGGCAGAAATTCAAGATTTATATTTCTTAAACATTTTTATTTTAAAATATATATTCATACAAGATAGCTTACCTACTAAATGTATTTTTCAGCTTTAGCTCGGATCAATAGAATAAGTGCTTCCATCTTCCTCTTTCTTCCACCACTCTTCCTCCTTTAATCTCTTTCATTCTACTTCCCCTCTTACTTGAACATTTTCTGTTATCTGTTCCCCCCATCACTTTCTTGGCCTCCCTTGTGGTCTTTTCCCTACATACTTCGTTTCCAAAATTTTCTTTGACATCCTCTCTTTTTCCATCCTCATTACAGGCCCATACCATCTTAGTGTTGATTCCTGTATTATCTCATGTACTCCTTGTACACCCACTCTTTTCCCGGATGACTTCATTCCTAATCTTGTTTCTCCTAGCATGTTCCTCACAATTGTCACTCCCAAGGCCTCCACTTTCCTAATCTCTCTTGCATTCAATGTACATGCTTCTGTTGCATGTTTGACAATGGGTACAAAGTGCGCCTTGTTCAACACTTACTTACACTTCAAGGACACTTCTCTTTGCCATAGCAGGTGTCTTAGACAACTATAAAACATGAGTTGATAAATCATAATATTCCTGTAGTAAAATTAAGTTCTTTATTAGTATGTTTCTCTTGTAGACTTATGTTTGTATTGGATTTAGTTAAAATCATATAATATAAATAGCTCATTTATATAATTACTTGACTATAGTATTATTCATATAATATTAACTGCCATAAGCACAAATATTATGGCATTTGTCTATATTTATATATTATCTAAACGACGGTAAAGAAGGACAGGGAATTAGTTTAAATAAATGAATCATTATTCACTATACAATCATGTGAAAATCATATGTAACGAAATAATCACTCCATTCTGACAATATTTTAATCAAAAATAAAAATTATAAAAAATAAAAACATGAGATATCTAATCACATTAATTCGTCGACGTGTTATTTATATTATAAAGCAAGAAGAAATTATAATATAAATTTCAATCTTAAATTCAAAAAAAAAATTACAGTGACTTGTGTTTATTTTTTGGTAGTTTTGTTTTCATATTAGTCAACAAAAAGTGTTTCTTTGATCAGTGAAAATTTTAATGGTAGCTTTAAACATATTTATTTAATTTGAGCTTACATTAACATAGCCTCGAGATGTATTTATAAAACCGGTTACTGATCGAATTAAAAGACTAACTAACGCTGGAAAGTAACGAATGATATACACTCATAAATAAAACTAATGTTAGATTGTTGGTTTGTGTGTTTATTTGACGTCTTTACGCTAGAAATACAAAACATAACAGAATCATATTTTTTAAGCACCGCGTTTTACTAGCCGTTCGGGCTATACGCTTAAGTACTATTTACGCTAATGAATTAGGAATTGGGAAGGATGAATTTAGAGGAAGTGAACCCGCAATTGCGTGGAGGGAGAGTGAAAAACCATTTAGGACAAAAACACCCCCTAGTTTACCCGACCCAATTCGAACTTCAATCTCCCTATCCTCGGCAGTCTAGTTCAACATAAAACTAGCGCTTTAGCCAACTACGCCACCGAGGTGGGTGTCTATATATATAAAAATTACGCTTGTGTGCTAGTGATGAGGAAGGTTGAATTTTATAGGGTGTGTATCCGCTATCGCGTGGAGTGGAATGAAAGTGGAAAACCATTTAATGAAAACCATCCTCAGTACACCCGACTGGGATTTGAACCCTGATCTTCTCGTCATCGGCCGTCCAGTCTATTGGGAGAGCTATGCCTAACCTTTCATGCACATACAAATTGTATTTAGAACGATTTATATATTTTACTCGTGTATCAGAGAATATTATCTCTATTTAATTTATGTTAGTCGGTGACTGTATGGACGTTATTATGACAATTACTGATTTCAGTAAAAAAAAAAGTGCTTGAGGTCACTAAAAGCTCTTTAGCTGAAGAATCTCGCATAAAATTTCTAAACTGTTTTTGAACTTTACTACAAACCCTGAAATTTGACTAATCAAGAAAGTTGACTTGGATTATCTAAGACTAGTTTCGACGACCAGTGATTATGATGAATCCTCCAATAATATTAGATAAGGACATAGTATAGAATAGACATGTATATAATATTTAATGCTTAATATTTATAATACACTAATTCCTAGCACATGTTTATGATTAAAAACACACAATATAGTTTAAAATAGGAATTATTGGAAAAAAACTCATTAAAAAACTTATTTTGAAAAAAAAATGACACACACTTTTTAGGGGTATAAAGCATTTATGTTATGTATACACAGTGTTTTTATATTTAATTATATATGTTTAGTAAAACTTTTAACCAGAATTTTAGTAGGCCTAAATGTGTGTTTGTTTTTCTAGAAACCCTGCGAAAATATCCTGCATTGCCATTCTTGGATAGGACTGTACAAGTTGATTACAAAATTCCTGGAACCAACGACATCTTAGAAAAAGGAACGACGGTTTTTATTCCAATTTTTGGAATTCATTATGATCCCAAATACTATCCCAATCCAGAAAAATTCGATCCTGAAAGATTTAGTGCCAAAAATAAGAATGACATACCAAAATACGCGCATTTGCCATTTGGTGAAGGACCAAGAAATTGTATAGGTTAGTTGGAATAGATATATATTTTTTTAAACTATCCATAGTTTTAAGTTGTATCAAATTGTAAAAAATCAACACCAAGAAATCCTTGAATACAAAAAAATAAATCTCAGGACAAATTTGACAATAGAATATTACAGGTTTGATATCTGGTTTTACAATGTATTCAGTTTGTTTAGCTAAAATGTATTTACTTAGTAATTAAATATTGGTTTGTTTACTATAATCACTTTAGTCCATTATACACAGAAATGTTTATAAAACTAGCTCAAAGCTTATTAGTTAATGATTTAATTTCTCTGCTTGGACATTTTATTGAGTTAAATTTATTTAATTAATAAGACAAAAACACCGTTTAATTATGGGTTTGAGTATCACAATTTTCGATAAGATTATTTGTTGTTTGCTCTACTTAATTAAATATATCTCATTAACATTATCTTTCGAGTTCTCATATGAATTGGTTAAGATACCAACGAAACCCGCAAACCAGTATTTTGATTTCTTGTTACTTAGCCGTTTAGGAAGAACTGTCTTCAGCAAAATGTCATAGAAGGAAAAGTTGAGGGAAAGAGGAGATTAGGAAGAAAGAGGATTCAAATATTAGATGACTTGAAGGAAACAATAAAATTCTGAGAGCTCAAGGAGGGGGCAGAGGACAGGGTGTAATGGCGGTCTAAATTCACTGACAAAAATAATTGACTTGTCGAGAAACAGAACACATAATAATAATAATAATAATAATAATAATAATATAATAATAATAATAATAATAATAATAATAATAATAATAACAATAATAACGATAAAGACGTTTTATGGCATAAACACCGCATTATTTAAGAAGTGGTTTGTTATTTTCAAATATAGCTCGCGTCATAAATAGAGGCGAAGGGTGTCAATCAACGTGTCCCTATAAAACTAAAAGCCATTTTTAAGTTGATGTTTTTTAAATTGGCTCCTTTTCAATTATGTTTACCACAAAATGTTGCAGTTTTGAAATCAAAGTAAATTGTCAGAAACATAGATCTAACTAACCTAAGATAAACTTATTATTGTAAAATATATATGAGGATTGTTTTAGTTGTTTTAATGTTCCAAATCTCTCATGAGAAATATCTTAGTAATGGACATTTTACTTTAAATAGATGGAACCCTATATTTAAATTTTTTTCTTTGAAAACTACCCTGACTTTTTTCACGCCACGTTTTATTACATATCAATGTTACGCTGTTTGCAATTGCGCTGGTCAAGTAGGCACGACAAAGGTATAATTTAGAGGCAATATAATCTGATTTTCAAGGAAGAAGATTGAGATACCACAATATTCAGATTTTGGTCCAAAATTTTGAAGTTTTGCATTGGCTTAGTCATTATTATATTTTATGTTTTTATCTCATCAGAACTTTAGTGGAAAACATGAAGCCTTACGAAAGATTCCTGAAACAGCAATTATGAGATACCAAAGGATGTTAACCAACTTTATAAAAACTATCCTCACTACACCCAGTCAGGATTCAAACCCTTATCTCTCCTTTATGTGCAAACCAGATTAGATGAGTCCGACCTTTAATCCACGTGTCCACCTATGTGGGTAATTAACAGAGTGCATTTTAACACAATTTTATTTTTTCCCCCTCAGGTATGCGATTTGGTTTGATGCAAGTGAAGACCGGATTAATCCATCTGCTGTCCAAGTTTGAAGTGAATCGGCACAAAGAAACCCCGGTGCCTGTTACTTTCCTCACTTCGAGCCCAACATTGGGCCCTGTGGGTGACATGCCTTTGATTTTTAACAAGATCAGGAGTTAGGGGTGGATATAGTTCACAAAATCGTTTTGGAAATGTATTAATTGTTAAATAAGTTTATTTTACTTACATTCTCATAACATTTTGGTCACCCACCATTTATTATTGGGATTAGGGGAGGATTTATTTTGCAAAATTGTTTAGGAAATGTATTTAGTTGTTAAATTTTATAGTTTTTTATATTTTTTCTTACATTTTCATAGCAATTTGGTCATCAACCATGTAATATTATGAAGCTAGGAGATTTAAACATTTATATTAAGACAAAACAAACAAATGTGTGTTCATTCATTTAAAATTATTACTACAAATTAGTACATGTCCTTTAGGCTTAAACTTATTGACCAAATAAATTTAATGTAACATAAAAATATAAAACAAATAATATGTATTAATATTATTTAAAGATCAAATTAAAATTAAATACATAATGACAAGTTACACGTCAAATATATTACAGTTGTAAATAAAGCTTATACATTATTACTGACCACATTTGACATTTTACGGTATGTATTATTAGTTTACTATAAAATAAAGTTCATTTATGGCCACATATCAAATGAAGATATTTATTAAATTACAGTATAAGTGAAATTATTTATTTATATATTTATTTGAAGTGTTTACTTGTGCTTTTTTAATTGTCTGATTAACTCTCCAAATACTAATGTAATTGTCTAACGCACACAACAAACAGTATTCCAATCATTAATTCATCACTATGAAATAAGCTCTAATTTAGTGAAAGATACATTTTTTGGTCATGCAAGTAATCGAACCCACTAATATGCATTACACACTTAGCTAAAATATCAGACTTTTAGAATTTGACGTGATAAAGGTATAACTAGGAAAAAGGGTAGCTTTAGAACTAAAAAAAATATGTTTCATATTTATAAACCGTATTATAAATATATGCATAGTCTATTAATCTTTAAATGAGACAACATATAACGCTTATACAACAACTACAATATACAGTAGGCTCGCGACTATCCATTCTAATGTGGTGGTCGGTCGATACGGATAGAAAAAATGTTGGATAAGTATGGAAAAGTTGGATAAGTATGGTAGCTATCTGTATTCATAAAGTTAGGTGTTGTGTTCAGGAATTTTGTTCAAATCGGCTTAAAACAATTTTTCCGAACGTTTTAACCGACTTCAAAGCCACTTCTTATAATAGTATTTCAATTTCATTATATTTTTTAAAATTTTTTAACGATTTTCATAATATGGGAAATGTTTGAATGTTGATGCCTAGTATAATCTTTCGTTTGACTAACATAATTCTCAGGCTCAAAATTGTGGACACACTTATGCTAGTTAATGTTACGTAATACACCTTATTTAAATTGAGTTAAGTTAAAGTGGAATAAAAGTTATGTTTTCTATTAATACCTACCTTCCCAAAAATAAAGTAATCATATATCAAAGACGCCATGAAAGAAAAAGAGTGTATTCTCTAGAGCTATCCAATTTATCACTACAATTTATAATTATAAACTATTTGATTCAATGGTGAATTTGTCCCAATTTTCAGTCCAAATACATGAGCTAATCATTTAGATTTTAATGTTTCCATAAATGCGTGTTTAAAAACAGCCAAGAATGTCGTTAAGCATGACTGGGAATATTTTATAGCCACCTTTTTTATATACTCATATGTCTAATGATACAACTCTACTTAAGATTCTAGCTTTGTTTTTGTATGAACAGTCATTTTAAATAAATTATAGACTCCTACATAGACCAACGATGTTACCTAACTATTCACGAGCATTAATTTTCTAATGAGCAAAGTAATTCTCCCATGCCATTCTGATAATTTATTGATTCAAATTAAAAAATCAGTGTATCGACATTTTTTGACTCGGAAAAAATAATTATCAATAATTTTATCTAAAGAAAACTGAAAAGTGTGTAGGTTAGTTTAATTTCTATTTGAAGTACTCGACTTCCTATTAGTGTATTCTTACGTATAAAGAGGACAGATTCGACCTTGCCGTGACTTGCGTGTTCTCTTTTCCATAAAAAGACGAGAGTGGCTTTGATTCTACCAGTAGTGTTTCGTAGGAGCGGACGATGGGAAATGGGACCGACGGCTTTACCTCCCCTCCGAAGGAAATTGCGCTACGGATATTTATCACACAGTAATATTCTGTTGACCTCGGTTGGGTTCGAACAAATGAATATTGGGTCCTAAGGCGAGTGCTTCACCCTAATACCACAGAGGTCCATACCCTTCAAAACAATGGTGTTAAACGTGACACTGAAAATAATCTATAATATCAAAAATTAACTGGGTTTATTTAAAGGCTCCAAGTAACACTTTACTGGGCCTTTTAGGGCTACATTTTTGGCATAGTCCAGTGTTAATACTTACTGGAAACTTTCCAAGTAGGTGACCTGGCGATCTAGGAGTAAGGTGTAAGACTTCTGTGCTGAATAATATCTTTAATAGTGTTTTAATGTTAGGAAAAGTGTCAATATGATTTTTAAGGTTTAGTATATATCACTTTTTATATCTTATTGATGATGGCACTTATATCTTTTCTTTAATAATCCTTATGCTTAAATTTAATTTGAACGTGATACATATAAAGACCTTTTTGTGTTTCAATCTGTTCTCATGCTAAAAAATTAGGTTTGGCAATTTTAACAACTGAAAAAATATCTTTATGGAATGGTTTTTATTTTAGTAAAAGTGTCAGAATGATTTCTAAGATTTGGTACATAGCTCTTTTGTACATTATTGATGATGGAACTTAACCCTTTTATATTCTTTTATTTTTAATATTAAGAAAAAGTTATTCTTTGATTTACATTTAATGTGATATATATTAATATAATATTAAATTGTGTATAACAGCTTGCAGCATTGATAGAGGCAACACTAAGTAGTTTTATTACAAAAACTCCAGATTGTGATTTTGTAACTTAGCCCCTTTCTTATTTCTACGCTAAATTTTTCATAAATCAACACACAAAATTGTAAAAAAATATAATTTGAAATGATGAAATCGTTCCAACCAAAGCAACTTGTCTCCTGCATCGGACCAGTGGTTTATTATCTTGGTCCACTTAGTAAATGGGAAAAATAGTTAAGTATGTTTAAAAATATTGCTAAACAATGCAAGTATAAAATAAATAAAACAATATTCAACATTTAGCTAAATAACTAAGGCTTGCAAAATGGACGGTAATACTTTTTGATGCTTGCACCGACTCCTGCACAACTATTATGGATCCACGCGTGGCATGCACTGTATCATTTCTTCTTCTAGGTTTTCCTCACATAACGCACAATTATTTTTTTTTATTTGCCAAGCCTCTTATGCTTGTCTGTATACACTGCTTTCTTAACATTTTTTGCTCCTTTATTAGCTTGATTTTCTTTAGATTTATCCAGTTGCAATTTGTATGGGCTACTTGAGATTACATCTGCCTTCTGAGCTGTTCGCTATTTCCTTCATTCTTTTGGTCTTGTTGTGCCAGTATTGGATTTAGTTTTGTCAAAGGCGATATCTCTTGCAGAACACACTTGAAATCATTGTGTGGTGGTCGACGTACCAGTGGATGAGCTGGTTGACGTACCAGCTGAATTGTCACAAGATACTTGGGATGAGAGAGATCATATAGGTTGAAGTATTGTTGAAAATCATATACATAATAACATATTATTAATAAAGTGCAGTTCGATTATGAGAATGTTTCGAAACGTGAAACATATTCTTTAGTCAACTGGGTCAGTATGGAAGAGACAACTACTTGACCAAACTACAATAAGTTCAGATTCACAACAGTGAATAATGACAAAACAACCTTAAACGTTGACAATTAGAACAAATCATTACTTAATAAATATCGAGCCAGATATTTATACGACTACAAAAAAAGGGCCTAATGGACATCTTTTTAATTGTTACAAAAGCGTCTAATTCACTACAGTGAATACAGACCGAATAATTTAGAAAGTTAAATCATTAATTTAATAACACATAAATACAGTGGCGGCTCGTCACTTTAGAAGCTGGAGGGCGCAGCCTGTTTAGTTAATAAATTATTTCTAAATAATATATTTAAAGGAAGACACAAATTTCGGAGTATGTTTTGTTAGATATTCATTTAGTTAAACTCAACAATTAATATCACAAACAACATGCAAAGATAAAAAAAGTAAACTCACCCCAAAGAACGTAGATGTGTTGTAGAAACTGCAGCTGTGTAATGTGCATAAATATATATGTATGTATGTTCAATGTCCTCACAATCTCACAACATTAATATGTAGGATACACAATATTTACATTATTTACACTTGCGAGAAATGACTTAGAACGCAATAAACAAAGAAATTATTTATATACGAAGTCCATACGCCTCTCCTTTAAGTTAATGAACTTTTCCATAACTCTGTCGTCAAAGTCCTTCATTTGTGTGATAAGTTCCTTGTTTATGGCTACCATCGCTAGAGCATTAAGTCTGTCATTTGTTGTTGTATTCCTTAAGAAAGTCTTTATTCTTTTCAGTGTAGAAAAGCAACGTTCAGGTTCAGCAGACGTCATTGGGGTCGTTATGATAATTTTTAGAAGCTTCGTCACCTCACTGAAAACTGAAATAATGTTATTTTTCTCCATGAAGTTCAATAGTTGTATTGCTCCTTTAATGTCAAAGTCCTGTCGTCTGTATAAAAGTCCCAATTCAGACCGGAGTTTTTCTTTTTCTAAGAATGGGTAGTGTTGGATTACTCGCGTGAGTTTTTTCTTCCGGAAAGCAAGTAGAAAATTGGGGAAATGACTCATTACATAACAAAGAAGCTGCCTCCAAATGACCAGTAAAAGCGAATCTGTCTTTTACATTAGTTGTAATATCATCACACACTTCTTTAGCATCCCCCACTCTGGTGCTACATTCAACATTACTTTTCCTTTTTCTTGGTTGTTCAGGGAACTCTTCATTTATTTGCTTCTCTATTTCATTAACTTGCCCCCTTTCTTTCTGTATCTCATTTTCAAAAATGCAAATGTCATTTTGCCACATTACACTGTCCCTGTTCCTGGTTTGTAGTTGTTGGTACAATATATCCACGTGAGGTAAAATTTTGTGGAAAAGAGTTAGCCAGAACATGAAATTTGGGTCCTGAAAAGCTCTTCTGTGGCTACTCGCCTCGTTAACAGTAAGTTTGTTTGTGCACTTTTCCTCAAGAACTTCGAAACATTCCTTCAACTTATCTCTATTTTCGTACACAACGTTAACAGTTCGAATGTTGTAGTTCCATCTTGTTGTAGCAACTCTGGGTAGTCTGACTTGTACTACTTGCTCCAAAACGTCAGATCGTAGAGATGAGTGCGAAAAAAATGCGGGAATGGCAGAAAGGTTTGAGAAAAAAACTCGAACTTTGCTGTTTGCACTGGTTGCTTTTTCCAATATCAAATTTAGCTGATGAGCGTAACAATGTACAAAATAGGCAAATGGGTATGTTTCTCTAATCTTGGCCTGTACACCCCCAACAGAGCCACTCATAACATTAGCACCATCATACGTCTGTGCTATTAATCTTCCTTTTGAAGTGTCTAGAAGAGGTTTGATGTGGTCCATTATGCATTTTGCTAAGGTGCCTGCACATCTTCCTTCAGGAATTAGAAACCCCCAAAACCTCTCACAAGCCAACCCCTCAAACACATACCTAAAAACTAATACCATCTGACAATGGTTCGTTACATCAGTTGTCTCTTCACATTCGATGGCTACAAATTCAGAATCGCGTATCTGCTTTACTATTTCCTCCTTACAGACATTAAGCATGCAGTCCAGTATGTCATTTTGTATTATTTTCGATGTTCCTTTGAATACAGTGGCTGATTCTAAATGGTCTTTCATTGTAGAATCCAGCTCAGCAATATAATTAATTAAACCTCTGTAGACACCAGGATTTGTAGATGATGCTGATTCATCATGACCTCTGAGAGGTAATGATGCTGATTCATCATGACCTCTGAGAGGTAATTCAAAAACACCACAGAATTTAACACATGAAATCAACCTTTTTAATATGTGCCTATTTTTGTCAACGTTAATATTATGTTTTTTAACGTTTTCTCTGTATTGTGAGTCTAGACTAGACGATATGTTTACTTTGCCTAGCAAAGAAAGATCAACGACACTATTCATGTGATTCACAGATATTTCATGTTTCTTAATTTTTTCTGTTAAATGTTTTATATCATTGACGCCCTTTACTATCCACAAGCATTCACCACTCTTTCTGGGAGAAAACAAAATACACGGAAAACAGTACAAAGATTTGTCCACATCACAGCCGCAAATCCAGCCATTTTTTTGGTATGCATCTTTGGACTTGAGCTGTCTTCTAAAAACTCGATTTTCATTTTTCTTTTTTTCACTTTGTTCCATACAAAATTCAGGACATGGCCTACCTAATGATTTCAATTCTCTTTTTTGATCAAGAGTTAATCTTGCAATATTCGTTGTCTTAAGCGCCTGAATTGAACTATTCATATTAAGCCTAGTTACAAAAAATATTAAAACATATAACTCAAATAAACATTATCCTAAAATAACCCTACATAATATTGTTATAAACGCACACGCCACACACAGCCTCAAGATGCAGGAGCACGCAGGATGACTGACAACAACTATTGCTGGTTCACGCTATACACATTTCACAAGCTTTCAACCTTAGGGCGCGTAAGGGAGTGCGCCTTCAAAAGAAGAATAAGCAATGCTAGCTAGCTAGCTAGCTATAGCAGGGTGGGGACAATGGGTTAAGGGGAGGGAAGGTTTGGTTTCACAATGCATGGCGCTGACCGTCGCGCGCCTGACTGCATGCCATTTGAAGACAAGAGGTGAAGGGGTGGGAAGGTTTGGTTTCACAATGTCAGTTGCTGACCACCTCGCGCCCGACCGCATGCCATTTTAAAAACATTGCGTGCTATTACTTAAACCAAAAACATATTTTTCTTGAAACTATTATGACAAGATAAAATTGTCGTGAGAGTGCGAATAATAACGTTAAAAGGAACTGGGGATTCGTGGGGATGGGGGGCGCGCGCCTCCGCGCCTTAGGGACGAGCCGCCCCTGCATAAATATTTGAAAGAACACAAGAGTTTGGCTTACAGACCTCAAGTCAAACTCCCGTGGGAATATTTAATGTCGACACGACTGAAGACGTTAACAAGATCCCTACTTGTTAATAATAAATAATAAAACATACAAAAAAGCCTAGTTATACCACCAGTAATTTCTATTAAATGATTTGGAAAATATTAAAGTCTAAATTAATCGATCAGCAAAATTTTACGTTAATTTAACATATAATTCAAAAAAGGAAACATTATAAAAAAGGGTGTTTACATTTACTAGTAACTACAATATTCAGATTATTTAAATTAAATACTTCTAGCGAAAATTAGTTCATAAAAGTGGCAATCTAAAATATTCAAGTGACATAACAGACACTAGCACCCAATTGGTGCCAGAAAGCAATTGGTGTCCCATATCAAAATTTATGTTTTAAACAAAAAAATCTTTTAGTTATTATATTATGATGCCTATTCCGGCTTATTCCAAATATTACTTTAATTTTGGATTCAAATATGAACAATCAATAGTTTAAGTCTTTAAAATAATATCGATGAATATATATATATTTATAAAAAGAAAATACGTTATCATCATGTAAATGTCCAAGTCCAGGACAGGCCTACTCCTGGTGGTGTCAAATATAAAAGTCTACTTTGTCTTCAGATATGCCAAGATTATATAGGGACTAGCCGATTGGATGGGGAGATGGGTATAGTTCCATACTAGTCGGTGACGTCACATCGGCCATTATGATGCTTGCAGAGAAGCACGTAGTCCACCGATCAAGCTTGAAGATTTGCTGCCCTGTCTTGATCACGTACTCCATTTGTTGATAGTGTTCTCTTTGACTACTTCACTCGAGACGTACACAATCACGCGATGTCTTGGTGGTTGAGTCTGTTTCGTTCGCCATAGAGCAGGATAGTCACCGTATACTTCTAGAGTGAAACATCCATCGGCCCCCATTTGTGTAACTTTGACCAGCCCGCTCGAAACATTAGTTGCTGGCTCACCAAGACTTGTCTGTCCCACTCTTCAATATAGGACGCGACGGGTATAATCCAGTCTTGAAGGTTGTTCTAGCCAGAAGATAAAAAGGTTAAGTACATGGATAGTTTGTGATTGCAGGGAGTTTATTATTGTTTTATATTTTTTTAACATTGTTCTTGATATAGACTGAAACTACCTTGGACTACAATATAGAAGGTTACTATTGCAGGAAGTTTATTAATTTTGAAGTTTCATACGGAGTGGGTAGTATGAAATTTGTGAGGGAAAGCCTATGCGTGTAGATTAATATAGAGGGGGTAGTATGTTACAAAAGAAGAGTATTATTTTTAAAAACAAGTTTTAAGTAGCATTATGTGTGACTAATAAATACGTTTTAACTATTTACCTCGTGATTGATTAAATAGCAAATATATTATAATTGTTAACTACGGATATATATATGTATATATATATGGCTCCCATAGTTGACAATTATAATATATAGTATATATGTATATGTCTATATCCGTAGTTAACAATTAGACTATAATAACTTTGCTATTTAATACATCACGAAGTAAATAGTTAAAACGTATTTATTAGTCACACATAATGCTACTTAAAATTTGTTTTTTTAAAAAATACTCTTCTTTGAATCTTACTGCTTATCCGAATATTATATATATAATTCTTTAATTTGAAAAATGATGCCTGGACACGGAAATTTAACCCCGGACCTTTGGCTCAATACGTCAATAGTCTAACGCTTTGGTGGCGCAGTTGTTAACGCGCTAGTTTCGTGTTCAGCTAGAATGCCGAGGTGGGGGATATCGAGGTTCGAATCTCAGTCGGGTGAACTGCGAGTGGTTTTCCCTCAATGGTTTTCCTTCTCTCCTCCACACAAATGTGGGTTAACTTCATCTAAATTCAACCTTCCCAATTCCTAACCCATTACTTAAGCGTATAAGCTGAACGGGTAGTAAGACGCAGTGCTATAATTTTCTAACCATTGAGCTATCCAGGAATCGTCCCACGCCGAGGGTCATTCTTAACTCATATTTTAATCCGAGTATGTAGTGGACGTGTGGAAATCGTCGGCTACAAATGTAAGATCAATTGAATCTTTTTTGGAGAAAGGTCACATGACCTTAAAGTTAAATTTTACAGGAGAGACAAAAAACTAAGTAACTAATTCCGGACTAAGGTAACATCAAAACCAAAATTCACCAATCAAAAGCACACGAGAATACATGCTTAAACATTAGAATAAAGTCAAAATGTATAACCAGTTTTATATTTAAAAAAATTGATAAAAACAAAAGTAATTTGTCCTTTCAATAATCAATAGGACATTCTTGATAAATCTTAAGTGTTTCTTGATATTTAACTCATTTTTACAACAGTGCAATGTAAATATTTGTAGGAAAGTCCACTATAATAAGGTGATCAATAGAACATTAATTAAAAAAATGGGCGTTTATTAACCAATTTGTTAATATTATGCAACATTAAATACCGAAATCCAGAATAAGAATGTGATTCTTCTTAAATAATCACATTGAAACTTAAATACACAGTAATATTTTGCACTTTACGTTAGGCCTACTTATTATTTTGAGAGTTCACTATGCATCATTATCATCATCATCATCATGGTTCACTGTTGGCCATTCAAGTATTTCTTCATAAGCCCTCGCTGCTCTGAGTTCACATACTGCACTACTTTCCTAATATCATCTATCTTTTTCCTGTTGATTATATTTTTGTCCTGATAAGCTTTAGATGTTGGCAACTTTACTTTACGGATAGTGCCGTCATCAGTTTTGTGAAGGAGCCTGAATGTGTATTGTTGCAGCCCATCAATGAAATCCAAGGGACAGACATTTCCTGGAGATTTTGCATCGAATACAAGCATAGAGTACTGTGAAATTCCAAATGATACTTTTTTATCCTTTGGAACATTACTACCAAGTGATTCTACAGAGAGTGTTGTTTTCTTGTAATGTTCCTGCCACCAAGTTTTAAAATCCAAAATATCTGCAGTGTTAATCACATTGACACAGAAGTTACCTTTCTTGCTTGCCTCTGCTACGTAACATGCATACAGATCAGGAGTGTAAACTCTCTCAATCTATTTTAGATACCGCTTTATTACTCCAAAATATCTGTCACAAGGGAGGAAACTGTGTCCCCTCACAGGAAAGTACTGAAAAATCTTTGAGAATCGACCTGTAACTGTCAATGCAGAAAGAAAACGAACAACAGTATGGTTACGGTTTTGGCCTCCAGAGCTGTCTGAGAACACGTCCAACACTTATACTTTTTTAGGTAGAACATAATCAATATAGTGTTTGATGAAAGAACACAACTCATTAGGCCCTTTTCTAGCCAAACCCCATGGTAAACATACATTTCACTTTTCCCTGTAACGACATTCTGAATGCAAAAGTTATTTACCCACAACTGTCTAGTGCGGGGCTTTTAATCTTTACACTGAGTTGTTCACAAGTGGAACTAACATCTTTTTGAGGCCTTCCAAATTTATAACCGTAGTTTTCCTTGAAATATATGTAGTAAAAGTTGCACTTCACTTTTGCTCCAGGGTGCTTCTGTACAAAAGGCAGGTACATTTTAGTCACATTGAGTTGAGAGTCAAGGTAGACTTGATCAGATCCTGAATAGTGAGATTGTTTGGTGGGGAAACATTCAATATGGTTCCTCACCAGTTCTACGATTTCTCCTGGAGATTGAATGAGATTTTGGATTGAGACCTCTTCCAACCCTTGGAGACCTTCCTTCAAGAAGAAGTCCTGATATACGTCAAATACGTTTTTCACCTATATTGAGCAAATTTATTAGAGCTTTCTTACAAACGGGAACTCTTGTGCCTCCATTCAAAACATGATAACAGGAGACACTTTTTCTTGGTTTCTTCTTTTCAACAGGACCATGGGATCGTCGGCGTGTTATGGGTCTGACTTAGATGAGCCCTTGTAAAAAAAATATCTTGCTCATCCTTCGAAGTGAAATCATTATAGAAGTGTGTGAATATGGTCAGCTTTTTTCTTCAGATAATGCATCTAAACATTTCTTGTGGCATCTAAAAACAAAAAAGTAATGATTATATTTTATAGTAGTTTTTAATTTTGTTAATTTCCTGTGTTAACACATGCTGCGAAAGTAAAAAATAAAAACCTCCATAAATTTCTCAGTTACTGTATAACTGATGAAGATGCAACAATGCCATGTTTACATGCCTTACATTTAGACGTGTGCGAATAGTGTTTTTTTTATCGAATCAAATGGCAAATTTCATATAGTACAAATTGAAAAACTTAACAAAATCAGTTTTAATGAAATTAGTTTTATTATTTTTATTTATTTTAAAAATAGTGTTTATATTTAATTATTAGAAGAGAGAAAAAAATACCACAAAACAATATTTGACACCTCTTATAAATTTCCTTTGGTTTCATACACCTAAAAGCATATCCAGGTTCGTCACCCCTTACATTTACTTCATGTTTGAAAACCTTAAAATGTTAAATTGACTTGACACCCTGGTAATCTTATTCTCTGTCTGGGTCGCCTCCGTGTCTGGCTATCTAACATCAGACTGACAATGTACACTCATTAATGTTGACCTTGGAAACATACTTACAAACCACTTACCTTCATTTTCATGACTTGAAATATGGTAGAGTATCAATTATGTCTAACCTGCTCACTAGATATGGACGTTCAATAATATTGTATTATTATTATTATTATAAATCATCATCATCAACGTATAAGCTAACATTTGCTGTTTAGTACTTACCCACATATTGTGCCCATCTGTTTTTCAGCAATAACAGTCCCACTATAGCTCTGGTGTTGTTCCCCTCTTAAGTTCGCTCTCTTTATGAGGCGAGCTTTATATTTAGCTCGATGTCTATTTCTTCATTTTCTTTTTCCTTGTTCTACACCATTTTATTCGACAGAAGACACCGACTCACTTCCAGTAGCATCCATCTTGTGAGCTAACTAAATTTTGCAAGGCATGATGGGAGCTGTTGACAGCCATTTAGTATTGAAAAGGCACATGTCCAGGACAAGTGCCTTTTCAAAAACAAAGTAAAACTTTTATTATTTTTATCTCACTGGCTAACACTAGGAAATGTTCCAGCTATTCACAGAAATGTCCGCAGACGTGCAGAGAGTAATGTAACGCATATAACTCAATTTCGCAAAAAAAGTGGTGACAAGTGGCCTTTCAATAATAAACGATTCAATTAAAGTCACGAGATATCAGATAACGCTACACCCGCTTCGGTGGCCACGTGGTCTAAAGCGCTATCTCGCAGTAAACTAGGCTGTCGATGACGGAGATGAAGTTAACAAAGGCCAGTTTCATAGTCAGATTTTGTACGCCTAAAGTGCGAGTCGATACTAAATACGACGACACCTACCTAGACCAAAATGGAATGGCCGTTTCTCATATGAGACTGGCCCATTCCATTCATTCAGTAGGTGCGTCTGTATTTAGTTAACGCCGCACTTGAGGCGTACTAATCTGACTATGAAACTGCCCTATTACCTATTCCATCCTACCCCACCTACCTATCTACCCTACCTAATTTAGCTTACCCCTTTAGCAATATTACCTATTTTATAAAGATCTCCTTAGGGTAAAATACCTTATTAGCGTAATTCACAATGTTATCCCTACACCATTAGCGAATATACCAATTTTATCCTTACCCCATTAGCATATTTATAACTTTTATTCCCTACCGGATAAATTAGTTAAATATTTGCTCCTACCATATTAGCCTAATTACGTACCTTATATTACCATTAGGTAGTAACTATTTTATCCCTACCCCATTAGTATAGTTTTATCATTAGTGTAGGAACCTATTTTATTCCTACCCATTAATATAATTACCTACCTCATATATACCAAGTTAAATTAGTATATTTTTATACATTATTAGGAGGTGTTGCAATAAAAATTAAATTATATAGTTTAATTTTATTAAATGCAATACTAGTTTAACAAGTAGGTGATACTAGTTCAACAAGTACTAGTTCAACTAATTCAGTAAAATAATCGTTGGTCGTGGTATTAACACCGTTCACAGAGCTGCATTTCATACATATGTGTAGTCCTGTGTCTAAGTCACTCTAGTTTAAATCGTTTCATCGAGCATGATTATGATAACGCAGTATTTAAATGCTAACTCATCTCAGATAAACTATCATTTATATGTTGGGCTTGAACATTGAATAAAGATAAGTCATCCGTTATTCAACGTTTTTAGTTTGCTTTCAGAATTATCTGTTATCATTGTGACATGACGGATTTATTTTTATTTTCTAATGTCAATAAAAAGGTATTGAAGTAATTAAAGTTTTCAGCAGGGAAATTATAATGAACCTCCAGCTTTGAAAACTCAATTTAAGAAATCTTTGATTATTTGGAAAGGTACTTCTACCTGCATGCCAAATTTCGACTATCTACTTTCCCAAGTAGGTTTTTTCTATGTTTAGACCCTGCAATACTATCAAATTCCCAGTGCCCCATTTTTAAAATGTATCACAATATTTTAATTGACATATTTATGAATTAAAAATGGTTTAAACTTTATTAATATTAATTATTCTTACTTTATTACATTTGAAAGTAACTTGTAATAAATAATAAATTCAAACATATAAAATTGTTTGACTAAATTACATTTACAATTGAGAAGAGTAGTAGTGTAATCAATGTTCTAGTCTTTAGACATTAATTGTCATTTTAATAATATTCTACGTGTTTTTTTTATATTTCAAGATTATTAAAAATCATTCATCAGTATATAGACAATGAATTTTTACCCCAAAAACAAGTATGTACTTTTTTTTATATCAAACACTCTTAAGATACCCATTTGTAACTCATTGTGTTGACCCATTTGTAAAATATTTTAAGTTTTCGAAAAATAGTCATCAGTAAACTACCAATAAATGATTTTTTCCCCTAAAACAGATAAACATTGTTATTCATGTCATGTTATGTATATAATATCCCATTTGGAACCAAATCGCTAAGGACACTTTTTTATATTACAAGTTTTTGAAAAATCATTAAACTACCCATTAATGAGTTTTCACCCTAAAAACAACCCATACATTGTTATTTGTCATATCACACAATTTTCAGATATATATTTTGAAAAAAAAATCATTATAGCTATTTTCGAAATATTTAGAATTTTCTAAAGTATCCCATCATTAAACTACCCTTCAACGAATTCTTGCCCAGAAAATAAGTATAAAGTAGTATAAAGTGCAATTTGTCATGTAAATCAACTCCTAAATTTGTATTTTGAACGAAATCGTTAGAACGATTTTCTAAAAATTTGGAAGTCAAAAAAATTACTCGTCAATAAACTACCCTTAATTTAAGGACTAGCTTGAAAAAATAGTCTTGTGGTATAGCCCTATAAAATCAAAATATTAGGTTTGAACAAATCTATCAAACCATTTTGAATTTTTGGTCAGGAACAGACAGACCAACGTGGCGATAGACAGAATGGTAAAATCCACTTTTTTTTTTTCGTTTTCACATTAAATGTAAAGATTTATCATAATTTCTAGACCGACTTTTAATTATCATAATACTTTCTCTTGATATGCGTAAATAAGAAAAACCCGTAGCTCATAATACCATGATCTTTTTTTCAAGCCCCGCGTCTTCCTGTTCAGGCTATACGCATATGTACCAATCACGCCAACAAGTTAGGGATAAGAAAGGTTAAATTTTAGTTGAAGTGTATTCGATTTGCCTTGACGGAGAGTGGAAAAAATCTGGAAAATCCTGCATACACTCGACAGGGATTCGAACCCCGATCCCCTTATAATTATCAGTCTACTCTACCCTGGAGTAACGCTTAACTGTGGATTCACACTTTAGCCGAAAAACTAGCGCAGAAAGAAATGTAGTCACGTGACGGGCTCTAAGCCAATCACAAGATTTCCGCCTTATCGAAGACAGCTTTACTCTCAAGTTCAACATCCATTCTGCCCAAGATGTTCGGCACAGCAGAACCAATAAAATTTCAGAACAAATCATCTAAAATCAATGCGCATGTGCATTTTCCAACGTATGCGCTCTACAGACAGACGCAAAGCAGACAGTTCGTTGGCCTTTTGAGAGGATATTCGAAATAACCCGTTGATGGAAAGCGTGTGTATCAATGTGTTGATTGTGCCACAACACAGAATTTAAATGTGTAAACATCGATCGGGAGAATGATCTAAAATATAATATGTTTATCCATTATAAAATAAAAAATTTTGTTAATAAGCTATTTCAAGTTAGCGTTGAATGCATCATGGGTCAACATAGAGTGTGTGAGTTGCTGTACCACTCAAGAAGATTCTGTTTTCTATTTTCGGAGAACTTATGAATCAAGCTTTAGACAATGAAGCAACCGAAGTAGGTCTCATAGCAAGTTCTTTCCTAGTCGATTTTACAGTTAAAAGAATTTAGACGTCACCTTTATATCTTATGAATTGTTTATTTTACAATGACTTGTAAGTTTATCTTTCTTATAAGACGGCGTGGTTTAACCTTGGATCTCACAGTTGTGTTGAGTGAGAGTAGACGATGGGTTTGTAACTATCTTTCTCTGTCTTTGAAGGTGAACAAAGTACACAAAGTGCTCCATAAGGTATATTCATGTCAAGTTTATTTTATTATTTCCTTGATTGATCATATTTTACAATTAGATATGTGTTTGGAATATTTTATAAACTAGATACCGGCTTCGGTGGCCGCATTGACTAAGGCGTTCTCTCATGTTAAACTAGACTTCCAATGACAGGAAGATTGGAGTTTGAAAACTTGTCGGTGTACTGAGGGTAGTTTTTCTAAAATAATTTTCCAGTATTCTTCCAGGAAAATACTGGTACACTTACTTTAAATTCAACTCCTCTCTAACTCATTAGGATAATTAGTACATATACGTATAACCTGAACAGGTAGTAAGACGCGATGTTAGACAAAACTTGATCACTAATTTATAATTTAAATATAGATGATATTTTTATACGTTGGATTTTGAGGTCCTGGGGTAAAGTGCTAGCCTCAGTACCCAATGCATGTAAGTTCGAACCCCTCCACAGTCGATTGATTTTTCTTGATCAATAATAAATCGTAGTACAACTTACTTTAGAGGGGAAGTAGATCCGTCAATAGTGGCATGTAAAAGAATCCTGAAAGGTATATGAAAATACCTTCCCGACGAAATTGGTAGGCCCTTTCACGCTCGCTCATATAAATTCAGTGTGGAAGGCAGCAAGGAAATACCACAATTCCTTATTACATAGGATTTCCACCAGATGGTACAGGCAGCACTAACCAGCCGAAGGGCATGTGTGCGTGCCAAAGTCCGGATACATGGAAATCGCATCAATCCTACCTTGGGGTTGTTGGCTTAGGAAGAATATATTTTGTTGGTTTATGATTGTGATGATATATTAAACTTGATTTATATTAAATATAGAAACTAATTTAATAACATACTTTTTCAGGTCCATTACAAATAAACAATTGATACTAAAGAAAATGGCGATCGTAACGGATTATATTGGCCTCGATATCGTGCTGTTTTTGACTCTGATAATATCAGCACTTTATCTTTTTCTAACTCGAAATTTCAACTACTGGAAGAAAAAGGGAATACCATATCTCAAACCTACACCATTCTTCGGTAATTTGAAAGACATCATTCTACAGAAGCAACATATAGGAGAGTATCTAAGAACGGCATATGAAAAATCTTCGGGAGAACCTTATTTTGGTTTGTTCGCCATAGATAAACCAGTGATTGTTGCTAAAGATATAGATTTTATTAAGAATATACTAGTGAAAGATTTTGACAGATTCTCAGACAGAAGTTTATCTCCGGTTGAAAGTGTCGATCCTTTAAGCGCAAAAACCTTTTTGGCCAGAAAGGGCCAAAATGGAGGCATCTCAGGGTTAAGATGACCCCAACCTTTACTTCTGGAAAGTTGAAGAAAATGTTCTACTTGGTGGATGAATGTGCACAGAAGCTGTCTGAAATTATAGAACAACAGTCAGATGAAGGTATTTATCTTTAAAAAAATTCAAAATCTTTCAAATATATTAAATTATATTCTAATTTTAATGAGAGTCCGGTATGTTTAGCTGGTAAAAATATCAATTAGATATATCAAGAAAAATAGATAGAAACATGTTTTATTTCTGGGTGTTTGGGGAATATTTACCAATGCATATTTCATCACAGGTAAATATTCTTCTAAACTCATCCATGTGTTCATACGGTAGATATATAGAATGAGTTTGTGTGTTTGCACATACGATTTATTATGTTTTTAACAAATAAAAAATGCGTATAATCTGAACCGGTAGTAATACGCAGTGCTAAAAAACACAAAAAATTATTATATATTTTTTATTTACTCCATATGATTAAGCTAAATTTAGTTACCTTAATAATAATCTATATATATAAAGGGCAATTTCTAATAGATGAACACTAAAAATTCTCGTACACTTTTATGCGAGCTACTCATATAAGGCTTTAACTTGCTTGCATTAATATAGATCATCTGCTCAAACTGTAAGGAAAATTCCAAACAGTTGAAATTTCAAAATGACATTTCAAATATGTTGGATCGAATTTTCTAATTATTGTGATTTAATATAATTTGTGACATTTATACTTTAGGTTATGTTGTCAAGCTTTCGAGAATATTCCGAAAAGTCAATATTTTAAAATGGCAGTACCTCAATAGCGAGCACAATATTTAGCTTGCTGCATTTTTTATCAAATTTGGTATATAGGGATTTGTGAATTTGATGAAATCCGATTCCTATATTTATTAATTCAAGATGTTGGACAAAAAAAAATTCTTCATTTAAAAAAGAAGGCAGAATACCCGGGTACGTTCAACCAATATTAGAACACAAGTCTTCTAAACGACATAGAAATTTTGCATATAAATTCTTGCTCCATATTTCAGTATATTTCACAAATTAATAAAATTTCAAAATGCCCTTTTCATAATGTGGAGAAACATTTTTGATATGCAGGAATTTTAATTACATTTGGTTCATGGTGGTTATTAAGTTAAATAATTATAATTCTAGAGTTAGGTACTTCTTTACTATTCAAGATGGCAACCAAAATTATTTATTCGTTGTGAATTAAATGAAAATTGGTATTAATAATATGGTAATTTTCTAGTTTATAATGATCCGTACAGCATATACTTGTTTTCCATCATTTAAATTTATTAATCCCGCAAAGAAAATATCATAATTTACATCCTCCCAAACTTAATAAATGTTTCACGCATTTTGATTGTTTCATCACTTAGTTTCTACTTATTATATTGACATTACATTATTGAATTAAGATTAGGAATTTTAATCATTATTTATTTGAGTGTGAGGCTTATTTTTCTATTTTTTGTTGACCAACCCAAATCTCGGATTCGATTATTGCTTTTGGAAATAATATTTTGACATTAGTTTTTGTCATTTCTAGACTTTAGCTGCAAAACTATATTTTTTTTGTATCCTTCAATAATTGACCCATCAGATTTATGTTGGAGATTATTAGCATAAATTGGTTGTCTACACCCCATCTTGCAATCAAGATGTCAGGATATGTCTCTTGACTTTCCCCTTCATTGATCTTTATCATGTATGGTAACACACATTGTTTTCCATCTATTTTTTACAACTATTTAGACTATAGAAAATATGCATTTTCATTAATTATACATATAGAGCAAATATATAAATATTATAGAAGGTGAATATATATGTTACAGTCCAAATTTGATTACAGGACAAACTAGATCGGACTGGGCCGAATTGATACATCCAACAACTTTTAGGATAAACTTATACTTACTGATGTATTTTGGCAACACTAGTTTGCATCATTTTAAACCCATGCGATGAAATGACCTTGGATATGTTTCATCATGCACAGCTCAGGCAGATATATGGTTAGTAACCTTAACCAACCTAACCTAAACCCTGTTTGGAATAATTAATTGTAGGCCATTCTAGTCTATCCTACGAGTTAGACCCAAATGTCAGGATTGACTAATTTAGACTAGCTGGATTAAATAGCAAAGCTATTATTTTTGCTAACTACGATTATAGCCGCATCTTGATTTAATATTCTTTAGATTGAAAAATTACACCTGGATATGGAAATCAAGCTCACCAAAGGTCCATGGTTCGATTCCCGTGCCCAGGTGTAATTTTTCAATTTAAAGAATATATTTAGACCAGGCTAAACTAGTATATCCTGAGGTTCTTTGGATGGATCAATTCAGCCTAGTCCAATCTAGTTGGTCCTGCATTCGAGTTTTGACGGTAACAAATACTTTATTATTATTATAATTATTATTATTATTATTATTATTATTAGCACCGCGTCTTACTACCCGTTCGGGTTATACGCACTTACGCTAATGTGTAATGATAGGGTGATTGTGAGATGAAATGGAGGACCTACAGTTTAACGTGGAATCCGAACCACGGTAGAGGCCTGGCATTCCTCACATTCACAAGTTGTGATTAATACACGTCTTGTCAGAGGTGAAGGAAGGGTTTGGCAATCAGATAAATCTGTGCCGAGACCGAGGATTGAACCCCGGACCCTCAGCACAGAAGTCTGACACCTTACCCCTAGACAACCAGGTCACCTTAACAAATACTTGAAAGAAACATAGGTATACAATAAAAAATAAGATAACCAGATATGACTTACTCCTAAATTATTAATCAAATTTCAAGATATTTATGAACTAGCCCTGCTAATTGACAAAATATACGTACAATTAACTTCAACTTTCAAGGGTAGGTAGCTATTTAATCAACTCGTATGTAGCCGTAATTAATTTGCTTTGAGGAAAGAAAAATTTGTATTTGATTGATATGTAAAAATCTTTATAGGCCTACTAGTTTTTGTTGATATTATTAAATTAATGATAAGTTAAATAATTTATTTTCAAATTTGAGAATTTCTCGATCATTTCTTTTGTGCAAAAATATTTTATTTTGATCTCTGTAGAAAAGTTGGAAGGGAAGATATTTTCAAATTGGGCCAATGCTAGATAGTATATATTTAGATAATCTATTAGTACCACACGCAATTGTACTGTTACACTGAGGGATTTCAAAAATTATATTATATTCTTTATTAAAGTCTAGGTTTATTAAACATTTCCAAGAACCCACATTACTAATATTTAATCAATCAATACGAATATTTATAATGCTGTGTTATTTATATATATATATATATATAAACAATCTCTTGGATCTTATCATTTTTAAACTAAAAGGCCTTAATATTTAGGGAGTGAGGGGTTATACCCATCATTTGTATCATAATTTTAATTTCAGAATTATTACACACACAGGCATATGTAAAAACAATTTTATTAAAATTTGTGGACGGTGACATTGGGAATTAAACTCTTAATTATAATCCCTGAAATTAATAATCATTACATTTAAAAATTGAATTTGCTACTTCAATAATTCTAGAGTTTAAAATATTTAGTTTTTAAGAAATTAAAATCCAAACACGTAAAATTAAGTTTGATCCCTACGTAATAGCTCGAACTCATACTTCAGGTGAAACCACAGCATACTCCTATGACAGGCGTCACCATAACCAGAGACGAGAAAAAATCTGATAATGTAAAGTAAATAGATAGATAAAAAAAATTCGTTTACGCGTGTAACCAATCCTAAAAAAATCAGTCTTCAATTGTAATCTATTATTTACAACAGGTTAAAACGGTGTTAGTTTAACTACAATTTAATCAGGGAATGTAACTTTATTAATGTTGATTTTTTAGGGGTGGAGTAGAGGCGTGTATGAGTCATCCACATATTCACACCATTAGGTGGGTAGCAGTGTGGTAGATTTTAGACTAAATTTACCAACATTAGTGTGGAGGGAGAAGGGAAAACTGTAGAGAAATCACCCCCAATAAGAAATTACAATTCAATCTCCCTGTTAAATATAGTTCAGTATCATTCAAGATTGCTGCTTTAGAATTCGATCACCTATGAGAATATCGTTATGAATTAAATATCACACAAAGCATGAATAAAAACTAATATTTATTGAATAAAAATATAAAAATAATATCACTTAGTGTCACAATAATTGTAATGAATTTGATCAAAACAAGTTTTAGAGCAGATTATATACAAATTTGTGCATAGAATAAAATAAACCTCACTCATATTTTATAAATAAGATTTTTCAACTTTTCTCAATATAAACTAATTAATATCATGCTATATTTATTTTGTTTCCCTAAGCTGAATTATCATCTCAACATTTTTGGTTAAAAATTAATTCTTTTCATTTATTTCAATATTTTGTTTTTGTGATTAAAAATATTAATTCATATGTTTTATGTTCTCAGGTAAACCCGTCCTAGTTAAAGAAACAATGGCTCGATTCACAACTGATGTTATAGCTTCGTGCGCATTTGGCGTTAAAAGTCCAACGCAATGACTGACCCAAATTCCGAGTTTCGTAATATACTAAGGAAAATATTTGAACTTGACGTGATAAGTAGTATCAAAGTGGCATTGGCTTTCTTTGTGCCATCAATAGTACAAACATTCAAATTAAAACTACTTGACGAAACTGTTGCTTATTTGTTCGCAAGACTCTGTGGGATAATGTCAAGTACAGAGAGAAGAATGGAATAGTACGACATGATTTTGTTGATCTACTTATGCAAATAAAAAATTCTGGAGAAGTTATAGATGACAAGGAAAATGATCATGATATCAAAGAAAATTACTCCTTTACAAATGAAAACAATAAAGTGAAAAGTGAAAGAAACAAAAATAGTAAGAATGGGGAAATAGCTCAAATAAATACACCAGATTTCAGTAAGTATGTGTTTATTAAAGTGTTTGTGGTACGTAAAATAATAGTGTAATATCTAATAAAATTTGTTAACTAATTAAAATAATCTGTCAACAATACGATTTTCAAACTTAAATTACCAATTTAAACTTGTAATATATGACAAAGTATGCAAACATAAATGCAGATAAATATTAAAAAGTTTAATAATATTATGACAGTTTTATAAAGTTATGCTAGCAATAACCTTTTTTTATATAATGTATCTCATAGCATCGAAATATTATACTAAATTAGCTCAACTTATATTAACTAAATATATAATAAATTAACTCAAACATATAGATTTTAACAAACCTTAGATACAAGTAATGATATTATTATGTAAGTCAATGTTTGCATTAAAAAATTCACAAAAACTCCAACATCAAGAATTTAGTAGACAGTTGGAACTGGAAATGTTATAATACTTAGTAGTCTCTTTTATAACTTTGACATTTTATTAAATAGCTTATTCATTATTAATAATATAATAATAATAATAATAATAATAATAATATATAATGTTGATCTAGCTTTAAACAAAATAATATAATTTATCTTTGCAGGCATTAATTTGTTTTACATTAAGGATGGTTGATTTTTTATATAAGTAATATAGCTGTTGAAATATAGTTTTAACCATGTGATGCTTTGATGCAAATCTAGCCAAGCTACTAAAAAAAGTTAGCTCCAGTAAGAGCTTGCTTGATTTATAGCATTTTACAATCACACGATAGTGAAGTTTTATAACGGTATAAACAAGTTTGTTACATTTTATTGTTTAATATTTAACCGTATATAAAGTCTGAGGTGCGTTTAATCTTATAGTGAAGGTGTTCTAAGCCTTTTCTTATTGACGAAGTAGTGAAACATTTGTTCCGTCTGGCAAGGCATAGGCATTTGTAGATAAATAGGTTTTCCCACATCAGGTCGTTGGATCAAATTAAATTATGTAATATATTTAATAAACAAAATCTATTAATAATGTTTTACTATTTTTAGCTCGTCAATTTGTGTAATTATAGCACTTGTAGAGAATTTTTAGTTTTTAATCTTATTAACAAATTGATTAGTATGTGTGCAGGATCAATTTCATTTTACAAATGAGCACAATAATTATATTATATATATATATACGCACTTAACTCAACATATCTCCCAAATAAACGTACAATTATTTTAATCAGATTTTTTAGCACCGCTTCCCCATTTGGGTTATACACTATGTAATTATTACACTAATGCGCTAGGTATAAGAAAGGTTAAATTAAATTGGGAGGAACGGTACCCTTATTTGAGTGGAGAAATACTGAGAAAACATTTAGGAAAACCAATCTAAGTGTACCCAAATGGGATTGAATGACGAACTCTCCGTTATCAGCAGTCTAGTCTATTGCGAGAGTGAAGCACCAAACTGGGTTAGTCAGATTTAAATAAAAAAAAATAGGGGAGTTGGTATGTGAAATATGAAGGTTTAATAGATTAATAATATAATTGTTTGAACAATAAACAAATTAAAGTAAACGTTAACTTGAATATTTTAATAATAAATTGTTTTTCTAGAATATTAGCAATAATGACGTTCCTACGTGTTAATTTAGAATATATTTGCTGACCAGCCTTAACAAGCTCATCCCGCCGTTCTGTAGACTTTGGATGGAGGAAAACCGTTCGAATATAACCCTACAGTACTATAAAATATGTAAAGCATTATTATTATAATTCCTCATTAATTTGAGAAACTATTGATAATCTTCTTACGTTATTATAAATGTCAGAAATGTTATAGACTTGAACATAAATTGTGCGATTTATTCTTTCTTCTTCTACCCTATTTTATCTATAGATTAATAAACTGAAGAGTTTGTCTGTCATGAGCATTGCGAACTACCGCACGCAAAGCTCTGAAATTTTGAAAATTAGTGGCCCTTGGGACTGTGTGCACCTCGAAGCCAGTATTCTAAAATTTTGATTGGATGATTTAATTAATTAAAAATCGAGTCAGAAGCAAAGCAATTTAAAAACATTTATCCCAGGCAGCTCTGGGTGTTTCATCTAGTATTGTATGTTTTTAATTCATAAACATTTAAATAAAATCATCTGAAACCTCTATGCGTCTAATCAATATTTTTATGATTATTATTATATACATTATATATTATTATCATTATTATTATTTGTTCTGTCTTACGACAGGTCCATTCCTTTTGTCAGTGAACTTAGACCGCCAATACGCCCTGTCCTCTGCCTCCTTTATCTACCAGAATTTTCTTCTTTCCTTCAATTCATCCAATATTTTAACCCTTCTTCTTCCTAAGCTCCTATATATATATATTTTAATTAATATGATCTGTGTTTAGAATTGGAAGGAGACGACTTTGTGGCTCAGGCATTTGTGTTTTTGGCCGCGGGGTTTGAAACTTCTTCTACCACTACGACTTTCACCCTTTATGAACTTGCCCTTAACCTTGATATCCAGAATAAGTTGAGGCATGAAATAATCACAGTGCTGGAGAAACATGACAGGAAAGTCACATACGACGCTATGATGGAGATGAATTACCTGGATATGGTGGTTTCAGGTAAGAGATACGAGTTATATTATATACATAGATCCGAATGTGGGTAATTTCATTTGAATATTGAATCATTATAATCGAGTGAAAATCGTATTATAATCCTACGTACTCGTCTTTTTCGCTGGAGGAATGAGCCTAAGAACCTAAAAATCCTAAATACATATTTTCATGTTTTAAATTAAATTATAAAAATAAAATATTCAATTGTAATTTTAAAAAAATACAATAAGGTATCTAAAGTTCTGGTTGAATGAGACCAGGCCCGTCTCGAACTATCGAAAACTTAAACTAAGGTACAAGTTGGAATCAATTAATACAAAAATAATTTCATAAATATAGATATATGTAGGCCTTGAGTACATTCCGTTTACCCTGGAAGGTAGTAACCAGTCTTACCTTGACGTGCTATAATATGGCCCTATCCTATAAGCTGCACCATAGTGGAATCACGTAAGATAAGATTGATTGATACCTTTCAGGGTAAACGAAGGTTACATACTATCGTACCAATAAAATTTGAAAAAAATAAACAATTTTTTTTCTGTTTTTTTCACTTGATACCACTTTTGGGGGAGGTTGCGCGTAATCTCGCATTTTAAACCTAGTCCACTCTTGAATTTCCATTATATCTAAATCTTTACATCACGGAAAACACATAAATGGTCGAGATTCTCGAATTATTTTCTTCTGGGTCATCATCATCGCCCAGGCCCAGAAATGATGGAATGTCATTATTTATTTTTACTTACATTGCGTGTACATAAGTTCCGTTTGTGAAAGGTTGGTTGTGGAAAAGTTTTTAATATATATTGTTATTTTGTTTTTTTTTATTTGAGATTTTTAGGGCATATTTTCTTGATTTTCGACATTTTTAGATATTTATGTTGAATAATATATACAGTGTAACCTGGATAGTTCGAACTTGAAGGGACCAGGAAAAAATTTGATCCATCCAAAAATTCGAACTAAATAAATTTCTTAAAAGGAATTCCTTTTTCGGCCAAAGTTAATGATTTATAAGACTGTGGCTTGGACAGTTACATCACGATACACACACACACACAAACACTGCTGTACATTATGTACTAAACAAAACTGAAACTAAATAAACTCACACGTCACAAGAATATCGCTACGACTGAGTCACTAAGAACATCGCACGTAACCGCTAGAGAGGTTCGACCTTGACTAACGGAGTACAGAACTTTATGTGTAAACCATGACGTATGGATGAGCGGGGAGGGAGAGGGGCGTGAATAAGGGTACTGACTTAATTCCAACGTCACCTCCCCTGTTTCCAAAAATAGAGCAACACGGCACCGCAACTAGAAATAAAAAAAACAATACTGCACAATACATTACAACTTACAAAAAGTTCGAATTATCCACAATTTTTACTTTCTCTATCTTACAGGTAGATAAAGTATTGTGATCGTTAAAAAAAATCAAATTCGAGATTTTGATGAATCTCGACTTTTCATTACACCCCGAATCCGAAAAAGTTGTTTTTGAATTTCCGTCTGTCTGTTTACTCCCTACTAGAGCCTAAACTATTTTGCCGATCGGGCTGAAACTTGCTATCTTGGGTTTTCATAGGGTTTCCCCGAAGTGATATTGGAATTTGATATTTAACCCTAAAATTAAGGGTAGTTTCTGAAGGGTAAAAAGAGAAAAAGTCTAGTTTCTCAAATTCGGTTCTAACGAGTTTGATTAAATCTCATTTCTAAATATTTATAAATATTACAAACAAAATGGCCACCGTCAATATTTCGGCAAAATGACTAAGGGCTTCCGGTCTGATGCGTAAATTCTAATTTTTTATACCTCCGAAATTATTCTAGATATGAAATTAATTATCATTGCAAATATGTAGATCTATTTATAATAAAAATATATTATAAGAAACATGTTTTTTATAAAATCAATAACTTTCAATCTATACGCAAATTATTATTTTTTTTAGCTTTTCGAACACTAAAGGTAAAGTATTGCGACCGTAAAAATAATCTAACCCGAAATGTAGATGGATGTCGACGTCTCATGACCCCCCGAAACGTAAAAAATTGGTTTTTGCAATGCCGTCTGTCTGTGTATCTTTTTAACCCCAAAATAAAGAGTAGTTTAGTAAAAAATGAAAGAGAAAGCTCGATTTACAAATCACTCAATTTTGATTAAAATTCGTATCTAAGCGCTGGTTAAGATTATAAATAAGCTGGCTATTTTCATTTTACCATAAAAATGAATTTTTAGAGTACTTTACGAAGCGGAAATTTCCACGTCTCCGCAACTATTTGAGATACTAAATAACTTATCATTACAAAATTTTATTACTATTAAAAATAAAAAACTTTTATATGAAATATATTTTTATAAAACCAACCGTTTCTGAGATATTGGCAAATTATTAATACAATTTTGTGAGCTTTAGTTGTAAAGAGATACTCTTAAGTTTAGCGAATAATTGCTATGCATAGAGTAGTAAAGAGTAGTCTCTCAAAAATTTATTTTCTCAACTCTTAAATGTTGTACACAATGATCATCGCCTTCATTTAGAGTCATATCAATATTTACTTTTTTATGGGTCAAACTTTATAAATGAGGAATTGAATACCAATGAATCTATGACCTGAAATTTGCAACACCTAAAAAAAAATGTTAGATTTTAACCGGAAGTCGAAATTTAATACCAAGTGTTGAACCCTTGGGGACAAAAATTCGATATTTTTTATTGGTCCAAACATACAAATGAGGACATTAATTTTTTTTAAATAAAATTATAAAATTTAAAACCGGGAATCAAAAATGTTTTACGTAAGTATAGTGAAATTTATGCTTTGGTTTTTAGTGTATATTATTTCGTTTAAAATACTACGAGTTTTGAGTAAGTATCTCCATTTTTAAACAATAGAGCTAGAAAGTCCGTGCGGAGTTCCGTACCATTTATTTAACATTGTTTTAGTACAAATTTCACGGGACCGGGCGAAAACTTCGAATTAAAGAATATTTGAATCGAAAGTTGAAGATCAGGTTCCACTGTATTTAAAATAATACTATCGATATTATCTAAATGCATAAATACATATATAGTTTTTTGACAGACAGTTGTTAAATGAGAAGATAAATAATGAAATTGTAACATAATTCTTGTATGGTTGTAAAATACACATTCCTGGTTATACATTGAATCAAATCTGGAAAATGTTTTGTTGGGAGGGATGAATATTACTTCTGAACAGATATGTGTACCTCAATATTATAATAAGAAAATTGAAGAAATTAATTGCTAAAGGATTATAATTGTATATTCAGGGATATTTATATCACCAGGTGGGGAGGGGGCATTATAAAGCTTATTTTGAAAAAAAAAGTTTTACAACAGTTTGTAAAGGATAAAAGCACTTATTTGAAATATCCCATATAGTGTATTTTATATTTAAACTATGTATTTTTAGTAAGACTTTTAACCAGAATTCTAGTGTATGTGCTTTGTTTTCCTAGAAACTCTGCGAAAATATCCTGCATTGCCTTTCTTGGATCGAAGTGCACAAGTGGATTACAAAATTCCTGGAACCAACGATATCTTGGAAAAAGGAATGACGGTTTTCATTCCAATTTTTGGATTCACTACGATCCCAAATACTATCCCAATCCAGAAAAATTCGATCCTGAAAGATTTAGTGCAAAAATAAGAATGACATACCAAGATATGCTCATTTGCCCTTTGGTGAAGGACCAAGAAATTGTATAGGTTAGTTGGAAAAGTTATCTATTTTTTTTAATCATCCATAGCTTTAATAATAATATAATAATATTTAGCACCGCGTATTACTACCCGTTCGGGTTATACGCTTAAGTACTAATTACGCTAATGGATTAGGAATTGGGAGGGTTGAATTAAGAGGAAGTGAACCCGCATTAGCGTGGAGGGAGAGTGGAAAACCATTTAGGAAAAACCACTCCCATTCACCCGACCGAGATTCGAACCTCGATCTCCCCGTCATCGGCGGTCGAGCTCAACACGACTAGCGCGTTAGCCAACTACGCCACCGAGACGGTTCATAGCTTTAAGTTGTATCAAATTGTTTTAGTAAAAATTAAAACTAAGAAATCCTTGAATACTAAGAAAAAAAAAGCTCAGGACAAAGGGGACAGTAGAATATTACAGTTTTGATATCTAGTTTTAAAATATATTCAGTTTGTTTAGCTAAAATGTATTTACTTAATAATGAAATTTTGTTTTGTTTTTTACTATAAACTCTACAGTCCATTATACATCGAATGAAATAATATAAAATTCTCATTATTCGATAAGATTATTTGTTGTTTACTCTACTTAATTAAATATATCTCATTAAGTTTATCATCGAGATCTCACATGGACTGATTAAGATACCAATGAAACCCGCATTTGTATCTAGTTTTACTAAGACGTTTAGGAAGAATTTTCTTCCGCAAGACGTTATAGAAAGAAAGGTTGAGGGAAAGAGGAGCTTAAGAAGGAGGAAGATTTAAATATTAGATCACTTAAAGGAAATAAGAAAATTCTGGGAGCTGAAGAAGTAGATAAGGACAGGGTACATTGGCGGTCTAAGTTCACTGACAAAAGGAATGGACCTGATGGGAGACAGAACACATAATGATGATGATGATGATGATGATAATAATAATAATAATAATAATAAGGACTTGTTACAGATGTTCATAGATTCAGCCACTCGTGCCAAAAGAGAGGTAAAAGGTGTCAACATGTCCCTATAAAACCAGAAGCCATATTTAAGTTTTATGTTTTTAAATTGGCTCATTTTAAACTATGTTTACCATGAAATCTTACAGTTTTGAAATAAAAGTATATTGTTGGAAACATATATCAAACCTAATACAAATCTAATATTTTAAGATACATGAGGATCGTTTTAATGTTTTTAATGTTCCAAATCTGTCATAAGGAATATCTTAATGTTGGACATTTGTCTAAAAATAGGTGGTACGCTTGGTATCTTTTTTTTTTCCCCTTGAATACTACTCTGGATTTTTTCACACCACGTTTATTACACATCAATGTTACGCTATGTTTTTATATCGTCAGAACTTTAATGGCAAACATGAAGCCTTACGAAAGATTCCTGAAAAATCAATGGCGCGAGATGCAAAAGGAAGTTAACCGACTTTAGAAAAAAAAACTACCCTTATTATACTCGGTCAATTCAAACCTTTATCTCACCTTTATGTGCAAACCAGATTAGATGAGTTCGATCTTTAATCCACGTGTCCACCTATGTGCGTTATTGACTGAGTGCATTTTAACAATTTTTTTTTCCTCCCCTCAGGTATGCGATTTGGTTTGATGCAAGTGAAGACCGGATTAATCCATCTGCTGTCCAAGTTTGAAGTGAATCGGCACAAAGAAACACCGGTGCCTGTTACTTTCCTCACTTCGAGCCCAACATTGTGCCCTGTGGGTGACATGCCTTTGATTTTTAACAAGATCAGGAGTTAGGGATGGATCTAGTTCACAAAATCGTTTAGTAAATTTATTAATTGTTAAATATGTTTATTTTACTTACATTCTCATAGCACTTTGGTCACCCAACTTTTATTATTGGGATTAGGGGAGGATTTATTTTACAAAATTGTTTAGGAAATGTATTTAGTTGTTAAATTTTATAATTATTTTATATTTTTCCTTACATTTTCATAGCAATTTGGTCATCAACCATGTAATATTGTGAATCTAGGAGACTTAAACATTTATATTAAGACAAAACAAACAAATGTGTGTTCATTAAATTAAAATTATAACTACAAATTGTTGCATTGCCTTTAGGCTTGAACTTATTGATCAAATTAAGTTTACGTAAGAGAAAAATATAGCCTGATTAAAAATGTATAAAATTATTAGTGAAAGAATAAATTAAAATTAAATCCATAATGACATGTTACATTTAAAATGTAGATTAGCTGTTTTTATACAATGTTATGCACCAAAGTTGACATATTACAGTATCCAGTATTATATTAGAAAGTTAATTTATAGCGTCTCATAAAATGAATATGTTTATTAAATTACAAAATAAGTTGAATAAATTAATTATTTATTTATTTGGAGTGTTTTACTTGCACTTTATGAACCAATTGATTAACTTGTACACCGTAACCTGCGAGATTTTACTACCCTAACAATGTCTGGTGATGACTGCAGGGTATGCAACTCTAATTATGTAGCCTACTCCACTCTCCACTATCTTCATTCCTTTCTGGACCAAATATCTTACTAAGCACCTGGTTTACGATCACCTTACATTTATTTTTGTGAATTGATATTTAGTTTGGTTTAATTTATTAAACAATAAAATAACCGTCAAAAAGTTTGGATAAATTGCTAATAGGAAAAAATAATATGACACCAAAGCATACTGTAAAAAAATGTATGGGAAGTTTGCATCCAAAACAATATCCAATTTAGTTTATTGTTTATGTATGCTTAAACTTATTACTTAAATAGTACAATCTATGGCGTTAGTAGTTATGTGTTAATATCTAATAGTGTCCCTCCTTCAACCTTGATGTATATTTATTACTGATAAAACTTGCTATCAGAAAATCTACTTCAGATAATCTCAATTAAAAGATTACACTTAAGAACAAAAATAATGTGGCGCAGTAAATTAGAATTATTCCTAAGACTAGGTTTACTATGTCACCCAGATAAAATTTATATATTCTAAATGATAACAAAAATTCAAAATCATACAAAAGCTCATTACTTCATTATATAATCATTATAAATCAAACAGGGTAAATATTTTCAAATTATTTGGACATTTTATAATTAGAAATAAAATTTAAAAAATCACACAGAAAAAGATTAGAATTCAAACAAATTTAAAAATATGGAACTTTTGTCTTTGGTCTTGTAATTTTGTTTATGTTTTGAGCACCGCACCTTACTACCCGTTCGGGATATATGCTTGTATATTAATTAATCAATGGTTTTAGGGATTAGGAAGGATATGATTAGAGGAAGTGGAGTCACATTTGCATGGATAGAGAGAGAGAAAACCCCTATTTGAAGAACTACCCTCAGTACACCAAGCTAGATTTGAACCTCAATGTCCCCGTCATCGTCGGTCTAGTCTACTGTGAGAATAGAACTTTAGACCATGCGACCGCTGAACTGGATTTTGGTATTATATTTATTCCTAGAAAGTTAGTTGGCGTTGTAGTTATTGTGATTTAATAAGTTAATAAGGTAATTTAGTTAAAGTTGATGAAAATTAAACTGTTTATCTCTATGTTAAAATAAATAGTATACAGACATATGCAATATTAAGAATAACATTGACGTGCAATATTTACATCAATATAATTTAATTTATTTACGTACTAATTAGTTTGTAGAATTACTCTATACATTATTATGAATAATCCAATGTTTTAAAAAATTATATTCTTATGAATATTTAAAGAACTTTTAGTACCGACTTTAAATAAATTACTTGTATATGAATAATACAAAGATCAAACATTGTTTTTACTTTCTCTCTATCTTACAGGTAGAGAAAGTATTGTGATCGTCAAAAAAATCGAACTCGAGATTTTGATGAATTTTGACGTTTCATGACTTCCTGAATCCGAAAAAGTGGTTTTTGAATTTCCGTCTGTCTGTCTGTCTGTCTGTCTGTCTGTCTGTCTGTCTGTCTGTCTGTCAATACCTCCAACTAGAGCCTAAACTATTTTACCGATTGAGCTTAAACTTGATATCTAGGGTTTTCATAGGGTTGCCCCGAGGGGTTTTTGGAATTGGATATCTACCCCTAAAATTAAGGGTAGTTTACTGAAGGGAAAAAAGAGAAAAAGTCGATTTTCTCAAAATCGGCTCTAACGATATTGATTAAATTTCATTTATGAACATAAATAAATATTCCAAACAAAATGGCTACTCTCAATATTTCGGCAAAATCGTTTTAAGGGCTCCGGTCTGATGCGTAAATTTACATTTTTAATAATAGCTCCGAAACTATTTGAGATATGAAATTACTTAGCATTACAAATATGTATATATATTTATTATACAAATATTTTATTCGAAACATATTTTTATAAAATCAATAACTTTCAATATATACGCAATTATATATATATTTTTAACTTTTTGGGCATTAAAGCTTAAGTATTGCGACCGTAAGAAAAACTAACCTGAAATGTTGATGGATGTCGACGTCTCATGACCCCCTGAACCCTTAAAAATAGTCTTTGCAATGCCGTCTGTCTGTGTGTCTATTAAAACTTAAAATTAAGGGTAGTTTACTGAAGGGCAAAAATAGAAAAAGTCGATTTTCTCAAAATCGGCTCTAACGATTTTGATTAAATTTCATTTATGAACATAAATCAATATTCCAAACAAAATGGCTACTCTCAATATTTCGGCAAAATCGTTTTAAGGGCTCCGGTCTGATGCGTAAATTAACATTTTTTATAATAGCTCCGAAACTATTTGAGATATGAAATTACTTAGCATTACAAATATGTATATATATTTATAATACAAATATTTTATTCGAAACATATTTTTATAAAATTAATAACTTTCAATATATACGCAATTATATATATATTTTTAACTTTTTGGGCATTAAAGCTTAAGTATTGCGACCGTAAGAAAAACTAACCTAAAATGTTGATGGATGTTGACGTCTCATGACCCCCCGAACCCTTAAAAATAGTCTTTGCAATGCCGTCTGTCTGTGTGTCTATTAAAGCTTAAAATTAAGGGTAGTTTACTGAAGGGAAAAAAGAGAAAAAGTCGATTTTCTCAAAATCGGCTCCAACGATTTTGATTAAATTTCATTTATAGACATTAATAAATATTCCAAACAAAATGGCTACCCTCAATATTTCGGCAAAATGGCTTTAAGGGCTCCGGTCTGATGCGTAAATTAACATTTTTTTAAATAGCTCCGAAACTATTTGAGATATGAAATTACTTAGCATTACAAATATGTATATATATTTATAATACAGATATTTTATCCGAAACATATTTTTATAAAATCAATAACTTTCAATATATATGCAATTATATGAATTTTTTTAACTTTTTGGACATTAAAGTTTAAGTATTGCGACCGTAAAAAAAAAAAACTAACCTGAAATGTTGATGGATGTCGACGTCTCATGACCCCCCGAACCCTAAAAAATAGTTTTTGCAATGCCGTCTGTCTGTGTGTCTATAAAAACTTAAAATTAAGGGTAGTTTACTGAAGGGCGAAAAGAGAAAAAATTGGTTTTCTCAAAATCTGCTTAAACGATTTTGATTAAAATTCGTATCTAGGCGTTGATTAAGATTATAAATAAACTGGCTATTTTCATTTTCCTATGAAAATGATTTTTAGGGTACATTACAGAAGCGTTAATTTCCGTATCTCCACAACTATTGGAGAAACTAAACAACTTATCATTGCAAAATTGTAGGACTATTAGAAATAAAAAAAACTTTTATTTGACATATATTTTTATAAAAACAGCAGTTTCTGAGATATTTGCAAATATATTAATACAATTTTGTGAGCTTTAGTTGTAAACATATACTACTTAATTCTTAACGCAATAATACTCCAATGCCATAGAGTAATTAAATATAAGTAAGTATCTAAAAAAAGTATGTTATTTTTCCTTAAATCTCTTAGGAGAAATGTTTGCATTGCAATGATCTATCTCCATTTTAGACTCAATAGTCAATATTTACATTTTTTATTAGTCAAAATGTATAAATGAATAATTAAATATCAATGCGATGAATTGAAGATCTGCAACACCTTTTAAAATGTTAAAATTTTAACCAGAAATCGAAATTTTAATACGAAGTGTTGACCCTTGTGGAAGACATTAAACTGTTTGAAATGTTCTTAGGTGGACAAAGATGCGCCTCTTTTCTCATTGATTCTATATCATTGTATATTATTTTATGCGTGTTCTTATGTGGAGTGGTGATGATACAATGTACATTATTCCGTTCAGAAATCTTACGAGTTTATAGAAAGAGAGAGAAAGTCTGTGCGGTGTGCCGTACCATTTATTTTAATATCTTCAAGTTAAGAAGACAGGTTTCCCCCGTTTATCAGTGCCTGATAAGAATCTTAAACCGTATAGTCTAAAGAATTAAACATAACAATTTTAATAAAATCACTAAAAAGAAACTACATTCATTACTAAACTTTCAAACGTGTACTAATTTTTTTTGATCTAAAATGTAATTTGCTTTGATCAAACGTTCCTAAAATATTAGCTGAATCAAAAATCAAGAAATGTATTACTAATGAGTTAGCGAGAAATCAAAATAGAATATGGAGAAAATGTGCTCACGTTTGCATAGTACAAGAGTTTAGATCGGTTTATGAAATATTAATTTAATACACCCAGATGAAATTAGAATCCTGCCCTCATCGTCACTGCCAAACTATACCAAATGACATTGACGGGCTATCGTTTCGGAGGGGACGCCCAACTGTATTAATCGTACTTCCTTTCCTTGGAGACTCTTCATTTCCCGATGAGATGAGGTGATATTATTATTATTATTATTATTATTATTATTATTATTATTATTATTATTATCATCATCATTATTATCATTATTATTATTATTATTATCATTATTATTATTATCATTATTATTATTATTATCATTATTATTATCATTATTATCATCATTATTATTATTATTATTATCATTATTATTATTATCATTATTATTATTATTATCATTATTATTATTATCATTATTATTATTATCATCATTATTATTATTATTATTATTATCATTATCATTATTATTATTATTATCATTATTATCATTATCATCATTATTATCATCATCATTATTATCATTATTATTATTATTATTATTATTATTATTATTATTATTATTATTATTATTATTATTATTATTATTAGCACCGCGTCTTACTACCCGTTCGGGTTATACGCACTTACGCTAATGTGTAATAGTAGGGTGATTGTGAGATGAAATGGAGGACCTACAGTTTAACGTGGAATCCGAACCACGGTGGTGGCCTGGCATTCCACACATTCACAAGTTGTGATTAATACACGTCTTGTCAGAGGTGAAGGAAGGGTTTGGCAATCAGATAAATCTGTGCCGGGACCGAGGATTGAACCCTCGACCCTCAGCACAGAAGTCCGACACCTTACCCCTAGACCACCAGGTCACCATGAGGTGATGTTGATAGTGATTATGAGGCTAGGAAACCAGTGTGGAAACACTTAAACCTAACTTAGGCCTAATTAAACCATTGCCTGATGACGCTTGGGGTAGTTCCTCTTTCTGGAAAAATACGCAAGGTACAAGCAGGGAATCGAGCCCGGGACCCGTAGTCATGTATCCAGGTGCATTGACCATTACACCATGGTACCAGTTTGCCGAATGTGCTGAGAGTGGTTTTCCACTCCTCCTCAAAGCATATAAATGTATATTTTTCTCTCAATTCAACATTACTCATCCCTAACCTATTTAAGTAAATATGCGTTTTTACCGGATGGGTGATAAGATGCATAGCACTATATATATATATATATATATATATATATATATATATATATATATAGTTATCTCCATTCGAGTTGAGGTTTGTGGGCGTAGACTATTGAATGAATAGTGCTATTTCTTATGTGGAAAAAGTGGGTGAGCGGGTGACTGGGAGAGTCTTTTGAGTGTGTATGGGTTTGGGTGTGTGGGGAGGAATAAGGGCGCAAAAAGATAAGACTTTTTAGAAAGAGTAAACCTCTTTTGTTGCTTGTTGACGCAGCAGAAAAGATCAAGTAAAATTTAGAAGAAAAAAAAAACAACAGTGCCAAGATAACCTGCCTCTTTTAGTGATAAAGAGAAAGAGGCAAAGACAAAAAAAAAATTGTAACGGTTGTGGGACAGAGAAAGAAAATTTGAAATTCACAAGATAGTCGACCAACCACGGTGGTCCAATCATCACTACGTCACAAGCGACGACAAGGGAATGAGACCAACACGAAAAGAAAGGGAATAAATATGGCATTTAGAGAAGAAGGTCGAATGGGATATTTGTTGCTCTTGTATTATTGAAGACTGAGAAAGGAATAATACTTGATCATATTTTGTGATATTATATTTATACCAAGAAATAATAGTTGTTACCTTGTGTCATTAACTTATGTGTATTTAAAAAATTAATATATTAAAATCCATTCATAAATGCTGTCTTTATATACAAGGTATTCATTTTTTTTCCACCTACATAGGTGCGCATATGGACTAAATTTTAAGCTTATCTAGTTTGGTTTGTCGGTGGTTAAAATTATGTCTGGAACCCAACGAGATTTACTGGAGGAGGTTTGTCCTAAACTCAGTCTTACTTAAGCTCCTCGCAAATGTGGATACACATTCCTTTAAATTCTACTTTATTCATAACTACCTATTTAGCTTAATTTATAATTACCCGCTTCGGTGGCCACGTAGAATAACGCGCTACTCTCGCAGTAGACTAGACTGCCGATGACGGGGAGATTGAGCTCCAAATCTCGGTCGGGTGTACTGAGGGTAGTTTTACTAAAATAGTTTTCCACTCTCCCGCCACGCAAATGCTGGTACATTTCTTATAAATATAACCTTCCTAATCCCTCAAAATCATTAGCGTAACTATCACATAAGCGTATAACCCTGACGGGTAGTCAGACGCAGTGCTAAAAAAAATATTATAAAGCCCTGAGGGGTGTAAAATAATAATGTGCGTTCTGACGATATAAATACGAGCGAATCAAAATATGGTAAAAAGGAGTTTAAAAAACAATAACTACATTTATTTTTTTCCCAAAATGTCGATAGTCTATAAACGCACCAGGATTGATTTAATTTTAAAGTGGTTTTTCATTAAGTTCCGTGTTGACCTATAGGCAGAAGAAAATACAGTATTGTTATGTGGAATTACTCGGTATCTTAGCCTCGTTGACAAGACCCAAGTACACTTGGACAAAGCAAGCTTGGACGCTGCGCGCGCATCATTTGGACAAAGCAAGCTTGGACGCTGCGCGCGCATCACTTGGACAAAGCAAGCTTGGACGCTGCGCGCGCATCACTTGGACAAAGCAAGCTTGGACGCTGCGCGCGTATCATTTGGACACTACTTGGATCGTGTCAACAATTCATCCCAGCCCACTTGGACGGGGAGTCTGTATCCAAGTTGAGTAGGACGGCGGCCAACTTACTTGGATTCAAGTAGAACTTTGATGGGATTCAAAATGGCACCGTCTCAAAAAAAAACGGAGAGTGAACCCTGTAAATGGAATGTTATAAAAATAATCAAATGGACGGGTAGGCAAAATGTAATGTTCATGGAACTGTTTGAGGCAGAGGGAGTGTTATGGATTGTAACGAAGAGCAGATATTGCAGCTCTCGTGTTAGTATCAAGTTTTATTTTTGCACTGCGTCTTAATAACTGTTCAGGTTAAACGCACTCAAGTTATTGATTTATTTGTTTCATAGATTCTAGCAACTTGCACGGTAGTTAATCATAGATGAAAGTGACTTCATCTTCAACCGCTACTTCGCGAAATAAATTTGAGGAAGCTTCAAGACCCTCAAGTATCCAGTTCCAGGTCTAAACTTTCTTTTTTCTATTTTGTGAACTTTTTTTTATAGATCTCAACTTCCAGTATGAGAATATCAGCGACCGCTCCGATACCCTCCAAAACCACCCTATGACACTCTACTCAAAACCCTATGTAAACGTTGATCAGACTTGGAAGCTTTTTAGTTGCACAATTTGCCGCTATTTGAGAAAGCATTGTGATCGTTGAGGATAGTTGTGACGTTTTATAACAACAGCTGTTCAAATTTATAAGATTTTATTTCTGCACAATGGCTTTACATATCAAAAATAAAAATTAATATAAGTTTCTAGATTGTTTTAAAACTGACGTGTCAATGTTTAAACGCCCTCAAATTTCGAGAGACGCGATTGTGAAAAAAAAAATACAAGAAATATTTATGGTCAAGAGAACTTTAGAAAAAAAAATCTAATTATATATTTTGTGAAAAACATTTTTGGCCAAAAGATATTTTACGAGAGTGTATTGTAGCAGATAGGGATGAAAGAATTTTGCAAAAGGGAAATGTGCAATTGCTTTTTATAATTTAAGATTAGTTTTTCTCTTAATTATTTCCACATTGGTTGATCAATGTTTGCAATTAAAAAAATCTGCTAGATATCAGTTACCACCACTCCTATGTCGTTGGCTACTTTAATATTTATTTATAACGGTGGTTTTTCTACTGCCTTAACTTTAGACATTATTTACATACCAAAATAAAAAAGTCGATTTTTTAATTGGGGATGGTACTCTAGAACTGATACAAATAAAACACTTTATTTTCTCAAAACAGCACATCATTAAGAAATTGCTATTAACATTTATGCTTGCAAATAAACGTCAAATAAAATGATACTATAATCATTTTTAGGTCTATTAAAAATAATATGATTTTGTAATATTCAGCCATATCATTAGAATCAAAATCCAGACGAAGGGCTTAAACAACAAGTTTTTTTTAACACTGTTGTTCGAAATTTGAATTTATTTGCACATGAAAGGCTAGAAAGGTTAAGTAAGAAGGGGACGATGCTCAAAAACCTTACCCATACATATGTCCCTTTTTGTTGTTAAATATTAAAAATTTGATAATTTTTTGTATCAATATACTCATAAAGATATGGAGAATCGATAGAAACTAAAATTATATTATTTACTATATAAAGTACTTAATAATATCACATTAAAATATTAACACTATTTGTTTAGTTTTTTAATGGCACTTGCCACAAAAGTATTAAATTATTCATAGAGGACTGAAACTGCTCATATCCTGGCATGTTAAACTCTCTTAATATGACTGTACTATAGCTTTGTAGTAACAATCGATATGTTGCTGCAAGTAATATTACTACTGCAGTAATTTAATTAATATTTAGGGATGACACTATCAACAATTGTTCTGACACTTAAGTCAAATATAGTATTTGAAAAATGTCTACTTGGAGGCTGGAAACAAACCTGGGACATTTTAAAGACGGTAGTACCAAAGTACTATGTTTAAATCTCATTTTTTAAATAAAAAAACAATATTTAAACTTTATAGACTGTATGCTAGAACGAAATGAGTAAAAAGGTGAGTGGTATTGATTTGCCTCGGTATTGAGCCTTCTGCAAGAACATACCCTCTTAGATAGCTTATTAACACCACTCCACCTTCGAATGTAAATTAAAATTTTTTAAATCTCCTCAAAAATCACACTTCTCATTCACTCTTCACGTTTGCTTATATCATTCTTGCATTCTACCTTATCCCTTTATTAAGGAAATACTAATTTTCGTATTCAGACAAATTACCCTAAATGCTACTCATCAGGATTAAATCAAAAATCCCCTCAGATGTTATTAGCTAGATGGTAAGACTGATTGATGATTTAGTACCCTCATTCATTAATACATTTTTAAAGAATAATGTATAGCCATGTTTATATGATCAAATTTTACCAAACAAATAATTACCATGTGATTTATAGCACAGTATTTCAAATATAAATTATCTTACATCTATGAGCAAATGATTAATTGTAATTTGTATGTTATCATTTGTTGCAAGCTATTCTTTTTATTCACTAGTTATCACATATGGGATAGAATAATTACTGTCTAACAATAAAATGTAAGCTTGGAGGTTTAAACTTGTCTTCAAAATTTAAATCGTGCGCACGCGCTATTCTGCAACGACACTAACGCCATTTGGCTTCAAGTTCTGATCACTGGAACTAAAGAGTAGCCAGACCCGTATATCTTAGAATCTGTCCAAAACCAAATCCGCCATCTTTTTGGTGTCTACATGATTGTCCAAGTGACTAACCGTGGCAACTAACTTGGACCAAGTGCACTTGTACAAGAACACTTGGTCCAAGTTGTGATCCAAGTATACTCGGACCGTGTCAACGCGGCTTTAGGCGTTTAGGGCTACTATGACAGTCAAGTCATGTGATCTGCAGCGATCAGTTTTGATAGATACTAGAGTAAAAATATATTCTTATTATAAAACATTATTTTGTTGGTATGCAAACATCTTAAGCAGACCACCTCGGTAAATAAGAAAGTGCCTTTCAGCCGTTCCATTCATATTGGATTTTTAAAACATTGTTTAGTATCTATAAGTTCTTCATTAACATAAATAAATTATCTGTTCAGTAAAACACATAATCATTTAGTTAGTTAAAACTCAGAAGATTAAAATGGCCGCCAAGGAGTTTTCAAAATACTCTCTAAATGTAATTTTAAAACTAAAACTATGAGTAGGGAATGATCTTGAGCACGAAATGAATCATACACTGATGTGTCATGGAGTGTTGCCAACGTAAGCCAAGCTTGTTAAAACCGTACCTCTCGGTACCTATTTAACCAATCATACATAATATCTGGTCTACATAATATCTCGTAATGGTAAATGTATTTACGTTGATATCTGACCAAAGTATGCCTTACTGAGTGGTGAGAACATATTACAGGTAAAGTTTAAATTATATTTGCCTAATTTAACAACCCTCTACGACATGCCACTTTAATATTGTATAGGTTGGTAGGTGTCACATGCTCAAAGTCAAAGGTTTTGAGTTCAACTCCTGTGTTCAGGTGCCATTTTTTTAAAGATATATTTAAATATATTTATGTCAACGGTTAGCAATAATAATTTCATCAAATTGTGTTGTTTAAAAAAATAGTTATCCTAACCGTTAACATATTTCCTTTGAAAAAATATATTCATGTTCTACTATAGATATATGAACGTGGAATGGAGAACGTCGATGGTTCTGAAAGAACGAGGTTAAGTTCCAATAATAAAACTAGCCCTAAAGGAAGTAACATTCATAAATGTAAAAACTTATTTCAACCCAAGTGTGTATGCGTTGGGAAGAAAGGCAACCAAATGCATGTGTTTTATCGTCCCTTCCCTTGAAATAGGGTATTTCTATGCAAATTTCTCAATGTGCCTTTTCTTCTTATTCGTCTTCCTCTCACCCATGACCCCAGGCTTCACTTCTTATCTTCTTTGTTGACTTTTTTCTTATGTTTATTTCTTGTTTTTATTTCCAAAATCCCCTAACAATCTCTTCCTTGTCTTGCCGATGCCACTTATACCGGGATTTTTGATGGTTGGTCGTGGTTATTTTTACGTTTACTTCCTGAACCCACGTTTACTTCCTGAACCAATTCATTGCACGACTTAAAAACCAATATAATTGTAGAAAAAAAACCATCTGATTCTCCAACAAATAAAATCATCACTCTATTGAAGAGAATACGCTATTTCAAAAAAATGTTAGCTTTTTTTAAGGCTGTGCTGCTAATGAAAAAGGGATCCTGTTACTTGAAAAATGTAATCTAAGTGATTATGCTTTAAACAGGGTAGTAAGCTTTAATTCAACTATTTTTCTATTCAAGTTTAAATAAAATACATATGTGTTGATGCTAAAAGTTCGCTTTACAATAGTAGATTCTTGTTAACATTTGATTTGATCCTAAACTAACTGATAGACTATTATTTGATAAATTTTACGAAGCTCCATACAGTCAAGGCTAGTTTACATAGTTCGAGCGCTTAAGGCAAACTACTGGAGAAAGTTACTGGAGAAAGTTACTGGAGTGATCTTATCAAAAGCCAGTAATCATTCAAGTGGCTGTTCACACCTGTTTAGTAGGACTACTTTGTTTACTTTTTTTTTTTGTTAACAGTCACAAATGAATAGACTTTCTTTGGAAATGATAATTAAAACTGCATTTGATAGGTTGCACGCTCAGATTTTGGCAATACTTGATAAAAGGAAGTAAATAAGAAAAATATGACCATAGCTGTACTTCAAGAATGTGTACTTACTCCTATTCCAGATCCTTATATTTCTATAGACTCCACAATTTTTAATAATGCTGCATATCTTGCGTTTTGATTTCTATAACGCATGCTAGATTTTTCATAGACATTCATGATCTCTGTAAATTTAAAGAAACCCTATAGTGGTGTTTTCACTCCACTTATTGGACATGATTTATAAATAAATATTACAAATATAATTCATATTTAAAATAAGTAATTTAAATCGATCATTAAGCTACTTTTAACACCACTTCCTTCCCGTTCAGGTAAAACACATGTACTAATTGAATTAGTGTTCTAAAGATGAGAAAAGTTGATTTTTTAGGATGTGTACTGGCATTTGCGTGGAGGGAGGATGGGAAACCATTTAGGGAAAACTATCCTCAGTAGGCCTGAACGGGATTCGAGCCCCCGTCATCAACAGACTAGTCTATTGTGAGAGTGGCATCTTGGACCATTCGACTACCGGAGCGGATAATATAAACTATCAAATATCTAGAGATAGGGTGACCTGGTGGTCTAGGGGTAAGGTGTCAGACTTCTGTGCTGAGGGTCCGGGGTTCAATCCTCGGTCCCAGCACAGATGTATCTGATTGCCAAACCCTTCCTTCACCTCTGACAAGATGTGTATTAATCACAACTTGTGAATGTGAGGAATGCCAGGCCTCCACCGTGGTTCGGATCCCACGTTAAACTGTAGGTCCTCCATTTCATCTCACAATCACCCTACCATTGCACATTAGCGTAAGTGCGTATAACCCGAACGGGTAGTAAGACGCGGTGCTAATAATAATAATAAATATCTAGAGAACAACCAACATAAAGCACCATACTCAAATACTGGACTGGAAAGCAAAGTGCTTGTTCACACAGGTCGAGTAGATGATCTAGTGTACGTACATTCCAGTAAGAGGTCGTGGTGTGTGAGGGATGGTACTTGAGACAGTAGATAGAAATGCTTTATATTCACTTGACTCGCTTACCTGCTAAAAAAAACTAATACTAGCTTTGCTGGAACAGATAAAACTGTTGTTTACACAATCTAATTACTAGCTACATCCCCCCCTCCCCCAAAAAAGTGATTCAATTCTTTGTTCCCCCTTTCTGTTTCCTTCTTACCCAAGATTTCCTCTTCCCCCTCAGCCCCTTTCCATCATCCACCTAACCTCGGCCTGCCTTATTACGATATTAGAGTTGTTAGTCTCGCTAACCTCAAGAACTGTCAGAAACTCGACGGTTTAAATGTCGACCAGGATTCACGACATTTTGCGCCGCCGACGCTGAATCTACTTGTATTGTGCCTGTCTCCGACGAAGCTCGTTGTTGCGTGTAGTGAGCTCGTAATTAATGGAACACCGTTCGCTATCTGTCTCGAGCAACGTTGGCTCTTCATCTCTGCATCCATCGCCTCTCTTGTTGTGGCTATCAGGAGGATTCATTCGTGAATTCTATTCAACCAAGATTACGGCGTCTTACCCTCCCTCCTTTCCCCCTCTTCCAACCATTCTTGGGATTAAATAAAGACATCCTGTGTGAACCAGACTAATTACATGTCACATCGGTGGTGCGCTAATTGTTTTTGATTCATAGTTATAATAAAGGGAGCCAGTTTGTCACTTCGTGCCTTCTATTTCACAGTGATAACAATTTATTCTGAAGAAGAATGTTGACAATAAAACAGTTGCGGAGACCAATATTTAATGTTTTCACTGTAAACATTTTTAATTATAGTGTTTTTTAAACCACTATTTAATTATTTTAAAAGTATATGTATGTTATTCATGCTAGGGTTTATAAAGGTTGATTTTTTTGACAATTTATCTAGATATGACTCTACACTACCCCATTTATAATATATTATAAGCATTTAAGTATCTGAATAGATTAAAATCTTGCAGTAGACTAGATTTACGATGACGGGGAGATTGAGGTTCGGATCCCAGTCGGGTGAACTGAGGGCGTTTTTTTAAAAATGATTTTCCATTCTCCCTTCTGGCAAATGTGGGCACACTTCCTCTAAATATACCTTCCTAATCTTTAAGCCCATTAGCGTAATTAATACATAAGCGTATAGCCCGAACTGGTATTAAGACGCGGTTCCAAAAAAAAGTTTAAAAAATAAATGTACTCTTTATAAACTATTAATTGTCTTTTTACTTTCTCATCTAGAGAGAATATTGTAATAATGAAAATTTTCTCTTTCAGGACTAGGGTGCATATTGACGTTTTATGCGCACACAGACTCAACATAGTGGGTTTTACAATATATATGTCTCCACGTATATCGTCTGTCTGTTCCTTGGTACCCGGGGCAACATACAGAATGGTTTGACGGGTAGATGAAGGTATGTTAAAAGGTCTTCAAAAATCAGTATACAAACAAATTGTGATAATGTGTTTAAAACTAATTACTGAATTTCCTCAAAAGTATTTCAAAAAATGTTTGGCTCTAACTTTTCTCTCGATCTCTTACTTTAAAAAAAAAAAAAAAAGCAGCTCAGTATAAACAAATGTTTTATTTTGTCAAAGTTGTTCATAGCAATAATCTAAAGTTGTAAAATATGAGCACTATATGTTATATTCGGTGATTGTTTGTTTTTGAAACGTTGAAAATACTAAAGGAAGGAAGGATTGGTGAGGCTATACAGACAAGATGACTACCAAGAGGAAGGGGTTGTTACTGGTAGTCAGCGCCGCGGTGCGGCGACGCCCGGTACCAAGCAGCAACGCACACAGTATACCATGCTGTGTCGTTACCTAGCCCCCCCCCACCCCCACCTCGACAGATTTATGGCTTACTAAAGCGTGATATATGTCTGACTCTGGCAGTACTAAGGGGTGGCTAGAGCGGGAGTTATGGCGGGAACGGAGGGAACGGGGAAAAGGAACGTTGAAGGGGTGGAAGGGGTATAGAAGCTAGAGAGAGAAAAGGTAGGTAGAACACGTGCCAGGCTGACAAACTGCAACGTTGGTGATTTGTTTCCTGTTTTTCGGCGCGCATATAAACATTTGCCAAGATGGGGGCGATACATATCCCCCTTTTTTTTCTATCAATATCGTAAAATGCACTTATAGCTACGTCGTTTCACATTCTTCACCATCAAAAACGCGTTCTCTCCCATTCTAGTACACGCTGTGATCTCCCACCATCCCGTTTCCCGCTCAAACCTAGTGGAGGATTGGAGGGGAACCTCGATTCCACTAAAAAAAACATTGGTTCATGTCCAATCTACCCTAGAAGAAAAACACAGCCATGAAATTATATTTGGCACTTATGTATTCAAATCACTTGCTGCGAATGAACAAAAACCAACTAACACAATTTACATGTCCGGTTTCTAATTTAATCACGTGACAGGAAGTGTTTCGCGTACCATGTTAACGTAATAAGCCACCAGAGGGGAGAATTTACAGCCGAAACATAGCAAAAAGATGGTGCGTGAGTTTAAACATCTAGAAATGTAGACTGTCACGATCGAGATCGTGAAACATTTGTTTATCTTCAAATACACACTAAATGAACTGGTTTTGTACGAATTGCGTGATAGGGATGGATAGTTATCATGAGGACTATTAATTTATAATAAAATATACTTATTCAACCAAAAAAAAATTTTAGCACCGCATATTTGTACCCGTTCGGATTATACGCTTATCTACTAATTACGCTAATTGTTTTAGGGATTAAGAAGGTTATATTTAGAGAAAGTGTACCCACATTTGCGTGGAGATAGAATGGAAAACTATTTTGGAAAAACCACCCTCAGTACACCCGACTGAGATTCGAACCTTGATCTCCCCGTTATCGGCAGTCCATTCTAACACGACATTAGCGCACTATACCATGCGGCCATCGAAGCGGGCTTTAATAAAATTGACGGTTAATATGTCATTGTTTTAATTAAGGTCAACCACCATCAGAAGTTACAATGACTTGGAGTCAATCTCGTAATGGACAGGTCAAGGTTTTAAATAGATCAGATTCACATGTCGATTACCATTCCAGTGGTTTTCTAAATGATCGTATGGAAAAAAAATTGAAAGAAAATAAAACATAAAATTCACAAAAATTAGTTTGGATACAGGAAATGTATTTTTAACTAATCTTATTAGTAAATATTCAAAACCAACTCAGCCATAAAGTAATTTATATTTATGTAATATATATCTTATATAATAGGTTAAGCATGTAATCAAGGGTAGAAGGGGGGGCGGGTCAATTATTTGTTGACTGCAACCTAACCCCTGAAAGTTTATCTAATTTTACGTTGAACTAAAATTGCCTTTTAAAGAAATTAAATTTAAAATAAAGAATTGTTATAACTTATTGTAAATTATATTATCTATAAATGTATATAATCTATGCTACTTGTAACACAAGTGGTCGTCTGAGGTATTGTGTGTCGATCGCAGACTTATTTTTTGTATCCTGTTATATCACAAATCATTTGATATGTATCTATCTTCTTATCTATATTAGTAAAATGAAGAGTTCATCTGTCATGAGCGCTGCGCGATATCTAAAGCTCGCAGAGGTCTAAAATTAATATATCTATAGCCCAAGTGCACGAACACGTGCAATCGAAGCCGGAATTTTAAAATTAAAGTGTTTCTTTTATGTCTGCTTGAAGTAAATAAAAGCGTTACCACGGCAAAGCCGGATATTTCTGCTAGTGTGTTGGTAATTAGGAGCTGCAAGACTTCGTTGTGTTGGGTTGTTTTTTTTTGTTTTTTTCATGTTTCAAGGTCTATCCATCAAACAACATTTCGAATGTTTTTTGTATCTATATTATAATGCCGTGTGCACGTTTCAGCTACAGAGTGAAAATAAATTCCTAAGTAATAAATATTACTTATAGCAACACTTGAGATAAAACCAGGCCCTTTACAACTGAACCATTGAAGTTTATTATACAGGGTGTACCTTTACATGTGGGACCCACTTAGGCGGTGCACAGAATACATAAAAACAATAAAAAAGTCATACAAAATCTCAATTGACCTTATTTTTGAGTTTCAGCAAAGTTGTTCCACTAATTGTTTCTCAATCTAGGGGGCATGAAGCACTTCTAAGGGGGGTGGGGGTGATATGTAGATCAATTTGGAAATAACGTTAAAAATCAGCTAATAATTGAAAATATTTCAACCACTTTTCCAACGTAATAAATAAATAAAAATTCTTACAGTATTGTCAAAAGTGCTTACCAGTTGTAAAAATGTGGGTGACCAACCAAAAATTAAGACACTCGTGTATATGTAATCATCAAAATTGACCTCCCACTACACCCTTTGCATTCTCCTATAAAACCTATTTCTATTTACCATTGCGGCCACGTGCAACACCACCAAATTTTCAACTATTTCATAAAAATTAACAGAGTTGATTTGAAATGGAAAGCGATTTGCGGTGTGCTCTGTCAACAACGTATGAAAACAAAACAGTACCAGATATCAAATTGTTTTCAGTCATATTTTTATACCAATTTTTATACCAGTGTTACATTGATTTTTGTTACAAAATCAAATAAAAAAGTTACTACATCTCCTGTCCACCACTGAAGGGTTAATTTGAAAAATTTGAACCCACAATGATTCCCCGTGAAGTTTCTATTTAAATCAATGGTAAAAAATATATCATTTAATTCGAATTTTAGAAGGAAGTATTCGGATAATTCGAAGCCTATACACTGTTAAATTTTTTTTTAGTTTATACTGATTTCAAAACTGTGCCGAGATAATGGATATTAGCTCGCACAATTATGTGACCTTGTCACTTTTCAAGATATCTGCTACGCGTCATGAACTACCGTGAGTTTGGACTCTCTTTGACCTAGATGTGAATGTGAGTGTGTTCCGAGATCATAGCTTCATCTAATTCAAATGCAGTGATTAATCACGTCAAGAAAATGTAATGTTGGGGCTACATACGCTTCGTATTGCATTTGAATTTATCTTGGTTTTTTTTGTGTGTATATACTCTGTGTGTTTTATACTGCGTATATAAAATGTTTGTGATTATATAGAGCATATTTTGAGCTATTTATTGTGTACCCGTCACCTAGATACTCATAAAAATTTTAATTCGAATTTTGGATAGTATATCATGGGCTTCCAATTAGAAATATATATTATATAATATACACCACGGCGTGGATAGTCTAACAAAAACGAGTGATTTATTAAAATCAATAACGACTCTCTCTCCATAAGGATAACCAGTGGGTTTTTTTCAACCTTAGTAGACATTTATCCGACTGTCAATCAACTATAAAGATAACTTGAAAGAAAAAAAATATTATAAGAATTTGTGATCACCCCCCCCCCCCTCCAACCATCATGATCCACTCTCCCTCATTTCTAGAACTCCCTTTTTTAAATTTCAATTAACCTATAATATATATATGTGTGTGTGTATTCATTTTCTAGCTTGTTCTTTGAGTACATAAATTCAACGGCGGGGAAAAAGACGTGGAAAGGGAACTGTAGTAAGGGAGTTGTGGAAGGGAAGGGGGGGGAGTTAATTTTTCAATGTTTATTTTATGCGTGTCTGGGCTACATCACTCGTTGCCCCGTTTGTAGAAAGATTAGCCAGTACTAACGTAACGTTGCCCAGGCAACGCCCGGATGTACTAATCGTACATCCTTTACATTGAGGCTCTTTCCATGCCCGATGAGATAAGGTGATGGTGATAGTGATAGTGGAAACACTTAAGCCTAATTTAAGCCTAATTAGCTAAACCCTGGTGAACATTGGGGTGATTCCCCTTTCGGAAAAATACCCAAGGTACTAACCGGGAAGAGAACCTGGGAACCCTAGGTTGTATCCAGGTGCACTAACCACTACACCTCGAGGCCATTGAATTTTTAATAAGGTACTTGAACAGTTGTTTTCTTAAGTTACAGCGGCTGTACTTTCCCTTTGTACGGCAGTGAAATGTAGTGGCCGATAACGGAACCTTAAAGAGGGTTCTTAATCTACCAAGTCAATAGCCGACCTCCGTGGACAATCCATGGACGAGTTTCTGAATAGACCCCTCTCAAATTAGAAAAGTTCTTGAGCTCTCCCACCACTGAAATACAATGTTGACTTGAAAACAAAAAATGGGTTTACTTAGATTTCCTCTCATTTTGAATCAAAACTCATTAAACTTCAGCAAGTGTTTGAACGTTTAATTAACCATACTTCAGTTTAATACTTTTTTTTTTCCCCCCATCCCGAAATATTCTGAAAACATTTTATGTAAATTTCTACCTCTTACAGAAATCATTAGTTTGTCATTCGTTTTAATTTATTGCGTTAAGAGATTTTGGTGGAGGTTTTTTTCTGTTTAATTAATATTTTGGGGTTGAAGTTTAGATTAGAAACTTTGATGTTTTGAAGTGAGTAGAATTTTTTTTTAAGCTGGAGCGAGGTTTCTTTCGATTTTTGTCACCACAAAGGTATAAAAAAAACTCCACGTTTGCAAGAATTAGTTTAAGTACTGTACAATCATTATCATCATCATCATCAACAACTATTTACAGCCTGTGGCCGGGTCAGTTTAGTAAAATACTTCCATTTTCTTCTATTCTTCCACCATTCTTCCTCCTTTAATTGCTATAATTTTTATCCTCTCACTTGCAAACTTGCTGTTATCTGCTTCTATATTTGTATTGGTCTCCCTTGCGATCTTTTTCCTAAATAATTCATTTCCACCATTTTATTTGGCATCCTTTCCTTTTCCATCCTCATTACATGCCCATACCATACAGGTCTTGCTTCCAGGACTATCTCATGTACTCCCTGTACACCCACTCTTTTCCCGGATGACTTTATTTCTTATCTTGTTCCTCCTAACATACTCCTTAAAAACTTCACTTCCACGGCCTTCACTTTCCTAGTCTCTCTTACATTCAATGACCGTGGTTCTGCTGCATGTGTGACAATGGGTACAAAGTACGCCCTGTACAGCACTTATTTACACTTCAAGAGCACTTCTCTTCGCCATAGCAGATCTCTTACACACACACATATATAACAACTTCCTCTGCTGCCCTCTTATTAGACCTAGTCTACACCCACCCACCCTTCAACTTAATCAGGCTTCGAAGTTAGGTTAAGTATCGCTGGTTCAAAATGGTGTGATAGCCACGACATTTTACTTGTCTGACACGAATGCTAAAACTGGACAAGGCAGCAAGGAAAATCATTTCATCATAAGTATTCCAGTGGGGTTTTTTTTCGCACCATGTCATATTAATACTCACTCTAACTAGATTTGAATGATGAAGTTGGTATTCAAGAAAATACCCCCTCATTTGTGTGGAGAGAGTGAAATACCATTTTGAAAAATAAAAATCATCAGTTCATTTGGCCAGGATTCTATCCATGACATCTCTATTCCCGGCAAGACAGACCAGACGAGTCTTACGTTATGTCCACGTGACCGTCGATTCGGGATCTGGGCTTATTATTTTACTAATTTTTATTTTCTCAGCGACTTTTCTTTCCGTCCGGGCTTTCCTTATTTAAATATACTGTACCTACTAGAGTCGTAGAAATGAGACAGAAATAATTTAACGGAAATATACCCGGATTTGCGTGGAGGAAGAGTGGGAAACCATATAGGTAACACTATCCTCAGTACACCCAACCGGGATTTGAACCTCAATCTCCCTGTCATCGGCAGTCTAGTCTTTTGCGAGAGTAACGCCTTAGACAATGCGGCAACCGAAGCATATTACACTGATATTACAAGTTGGTTCAGAAAATGCAAGTAGTCAGATACACAGAAAAATAATAATTTAATAAATATACAGATAATCCACAAGCAAGAGGAAGATGAGTGAATCGGCTAAGGAGCCCCTTGTCTTCGGAACACTCGGTAACGAGTATAGTCCCGGGTCGGCACCAGCGGGCGACCAGGGAGGGCATCAATTAGTCTGGAGGCTGGTTACCCAAAGTCGTAGCCAGCCTATAATTTCAGGGGGGTTTGGTGGGCACATACCCCAATTGCTTGAGACTAGAAAAAATTATAAATGATAAACAGTTCTAGAAGCTATCTGAAGTGTTTTTATGGCAACATAACCCTCTCTGCTGAAGGCTAGAAAAAAATTATAAATACTAAACATATCTAGAAGCTATCTGAACTATTTTTATGGTAACATAGCACCATAACTGCTGAAGGCTTGAAAAATTCTCAATATCAAACACCTATAGAAGCTCTCTAAAGTGTTTTTTACAGTAATATAACCACTTAACCTGTAATGATTTGGAATTATACATCCCAATAATTTATTATTCGCATTTGTATTCAAAATCACGACATTATAAATGAGAGCGGGTAGTAAGATTTATTTGTTTTAAGTTGCAAGGTATGGCGATATCTTTCTACGTCTCTTTAAAAAGACAACGCAGTTTGGTCAACGGAGACGCACCTGAATGACCACACCTTTTTTTTCTATGAAGGTCGTGTATATGACATAATGGTCGGGCATTTAAATAAAGTCAATAACGTGTGGAATATCTAGCAGAAAAACTGTTTATCTACTTATAATAAAAACTATAAAATACCAGGACTTTTAATTTCTAAAATAAATTATCACCCCTTTTTAATTATTATAAATACAGGATAACAAACTTGGACCCGATTTAATAATAATAACAAATATCACCCTTATGGTGGAGAATAAACATTAATATATCACTCTTATCTTTTTTAAACGTTACAACTGCTGAAGGCTAGGAAAAACTCTAAATATTAAACACCTCTAGAAGCTCTCTGAAGGGTTTTTCATGGTAACACAGCCCCCTTATTTGTATTTGTGCCTTAATTTTGATATGGTTTTAACTATAAATAAATCCATATATATTTGTTCATTAAATTTCGTGGGAGTGGGGGGTTTGAGCCCCAAAAACCCCTCCCTGACTACGGCCTTATGGTTACCATGTAGCCACCCAATTCAGCCCATATCAGCAATACCAATAAAATCAAAGCACCCCGTAGGTATACAAGGAAAACGTGCGACATTGAACGTGAGAATGTAATAAACTGCATTAGTATTAAGTTAGATATAAGTTAGCTAGACAATTAGTTTAAGTTAGTATAAGGAGCCTCACTCCTATGAAATAAGATACTCTATATTAATAGGAAGAGTTAGCTGGGAGTGACAAGTATGAACAGGGTGAGGAATGTAAGGGAGAGAGTGAGAGTGAAGGAGGAACCAGTGCAGGATAGGATGGAGAAGGCAAGATTGAGGTGTCATGGAAATGTGAAGAGGGTGGAAGAGGGGAGGTTTCCAAGGAGGATTCTTGAAGTGGAGGTAGAGGGCAGGAGGCCACTAGGAAGACCCAGAGACATGTGGATAGAGGGAGTGTGAAGGAGTATGGAGAGGAGAGGAGTTGATTAGACCGGCGTGGAGGAAGAAAAGGTGGTCGAAGGACAGAAGTAAATGGAGAGGCTTATGCTCAAGAAGTAACTTGCCAGTGGCAGGAAACTGTACATGATGATGATGATGATGATGATGATGATGATAAAAATGAAAAGTTTGTTTATACATGTGTGTATCTATCATGAGCGTTGTGTGATATCTATCGCATGCAGAAGTCTGAAATTTAAAAAATTAGTGACGCCTGTGCTCAAACATATGCACCTCTAAACCGGGAATTTTGAAGTTTGAACTAATCATTCTATAAATTAATTAAAAACTGGGTATGAAGAAATAAAATGAGGTTTTTGTTCATGTGTGTTTAAAGCCAAGAAAAGGAAATAGGAAGGATTGTCAGGATTGACTAAGCAATCCATTTCGTGGTTACTCAGGGCAATGTCGGATACTTCTTCTAGTAATAAAGAAAATAGGAAAAAAAATATAAAATAAATTATTTAGAAACATAGTAATAGGACTAGACTTAAAAGTATTAATATGTCTAATCAATACACATAAAGGAAATAAAATAAATAAAATAAATACAATCCTCTAGATATTAACTACTGTATATTACTTCAAAAAATCACTAATTATTTTTTTAAACTCTTAAATTATTAAATATATTTTAAAAAATTAGTTCGGAGTAGACCTAAAAAGAAGTGCACATTTTGAAATAGCGAATTATATCAGATCATAATTTATAAACAAAATTATCTAACTACAGACACGACAACCAGTCTTCAATTCATTAATTTATCATTATGAAGGATATCAGCAAGGATACATTTTCTGGCCGTGTTGGGGAATCGAAACCGGAACTCTTAATCTCAGTTAATAAATTCGTTGCCGACCCAGAAAAACTGTTTGGACATATATTTAAAGAATAAGTTCACAAAATCAACTTTTATAAACTTTAAAACATCTTATAGCACCTGGGTATTCAACCTGATGAAAAGTTTATAAAAAAAAAAGCGCGAAGGAGAAGTAAAGAAGGAAAGTTTACGAAACACCTTGTATAATTTAACGACCTCCAAAATGATGAATGAATGCACCTCGGCAAGGCAGTAAAATGTTGATATTATGCATGGGTCCACCCTTACGCTAATGTTCAGAGCTTTACGGTGGAGAGTAGGCCCCAGTAAAATACTGCGCTACGCTTTCTTTTGCAGACTAGGTAAGCAAGAAAAGAGAACTTTCTAAAGAGCGCTCTTGTTTTGACGTATATATTTTAATAATACATATATGAAGATATTTAAATCTAGGGTCAATATTCATACTGCATAGCTAATAGAGTTCATAATGTACAGTGCACAGTTTATAGGAAAAATACAAAGGTTATAATGAAACGGGTGACCTGGTGGTCTAGGGGTAAGGTGTCGACTTCTGAGCTGGCGACCGGGGTTCAATCCTCGGTCCGGCACAGATTTATCTGATTACCAAACCCTTCCTTCACCTCTGACAGATGTGTATTAATCACAACTTGTGAATGTGAGGAATGCCAGGCCTCACCGTGGTTCGGATTCCACGTAAACTGTAGGTCCTCCATTTCATCTCACATCACCCTACCATACACATTAGCGTAAGTGCGTATAACCCGAACGGGTAGTAAGACGCGGTGCTAATAATAATAATAAAATATAATGAAACGTAGTGATTAAAGCCATTACTCAAATCGATTAATTTTAATTCATTCAAATTGGCCTGACCTCTTTTTAATACTAAATAAGGTGTTAAAAAAATTATTATTCTTAAGGGTTTGCTCAGAAAAAAACGTTTAATTAAACTGTATATTTTAAAACACAAAATTAACATAGTTTAATTTGTGCCTCTACTATTAATTCAAATTTAATTTTTTACCCGCTTTGGTGCCCGCGTGATTTAATGCATTACCCTTGCATTAGGCTAAATTTCAGATGAAAGAGAGATCGAGGTTCGAATCTCAGTCGGGTGTACTGAGAGTGTTTTTATCTAAAATGGTTTTCCACACTCCACCCACGAAAATGTAGGTATACTTCCTATAGATATAACCGACTTCATCCCTAAAACCGTTAAAGTAATTTATACATAAGCGTATAATCCGAACGGGTAGTAAGCCAAGGTGCTAAGAAAATTATAATAATTTTGATTTTGTTTCGATTTTATTATGGTCACGAATATTATGATAGACCTACTTTTTTTTTAAAATCAAAAATTGCATTCTATTTTCAATTATATTTACAATCGTTGTTTTTTATCTTAAAGTAAAGTAAATCCTTAAATTACAAGCAAGATGGCTACCACAAGTCATTTCATACATGAAAAGTAGATATTTTACTCCTGTTGTCTATATTGATAAGACTTTATTTAATTGGTTAGACCCCTCTCTCATATTCTTATTGGCTGATAAGTCTTCAGTTAAATTTTTGTTCATTCTCAACCCCATGCATGACAACTACAAAGTTAAATTTGAATCAACTTTATGCGTTGTGCTATATTGACTACTCACTATATATCGATTAAGAACGCCATCGTTAAAATTAATGTGTTTCAACTTCTTGCGAACCGCTCGAACCTTAAATCAGTTTTTTATACGTATAATATGGAACCCCCTTTTCCATGGAGGGTTGAACTTCCCCGCCCCACCGCCAAACACAACATTTTCTACGCCTATGTCTAGAATGTATTGAAACAGGGTGTACAGCGGTCGTCTTCACCCTCAAGTGTGACGTCTTCCTCCGTCTCTCCCACCCCACCCATCAGTTTATTATGATGGAAGGGCCCTAGAAGACCATGGTTAAGGCCTCCAGGGTGCTGTCGCTTCCTCTCTATATCGCGAGTGAAGAAGGCTGCTTGCTGACTCGTCCGTTTCTCAGACGACGCTCCTGGCGGAGAACCTGATAACGGTGCAATTTGAAAAGTGGGATCTCCCAGTCTTCCTACCATGGTTGCCAACTTACCTCTATCCCCACTAGATATGGATTTTTTTTTCAAGGTAGGTATGTTATTTAAAACTATCGAATTGGAGCTGTTTGAGTTTCTAGCCTATTTTGAAATATGTTTTAGTTTTTAGGCCTAGTCTAGCTTTAAAATATATTTGTTGAGAGTATTTTTCTATGTTATTTTCAATGAACCTACGCACTGGACAACTGGATAGCTCAATGGTAAGATCATTGGGGTACTAAGCCAGAGATCCCGGGTTCGATGACCTTATCCAGGTGTAGTTTTCAATTTAAAGAATATGATATTTATATGTGGCTATAATCGTAATTAACAACTATAATAGCTTGGATATTTAATTTACCATTACATGCGCAGTTGTACAGTTGTCATTGTACCAGTGGCAGCATAAAGACCTTCCGAGTCGAAGGTGGCTGCGCTATCTTATAGATCGTGATCTTAATTGTTTACTCATATGTAGATGAAAATTTCCTCCACACTTCTATCACAGACTTGGCCTTAAAATGTGACTGAAGAATTACCCTGGCCACGGGATGATTCCTGGATAGATCAATGGTTAGAGCATTGGCTTACTAGGCCAGAAGTCCCTAGTTAGATTCCCGTATCCAGGTGTCATTTTTCAATTGAAATAATATAAATTAATATTAGGTGCAAGGTTGGAAAATAGCTTCCTTTTGCATTGTACACCCATAAGACTGTGCTTTAGTGTGGTTCAAAAATAACATGTTGTATTCTCAAATGGCCCCCTTTCGCTGTAATGCATTAGTAAAATGAATTCAACTGCAGAAATTTATGTTGAAACTCACATTAAAGCTTATATTTTTTGAAAGAGAAGATTAATATGTACGTTTATACGAAATTTGGCATGGTTTAAACTTCATCTTGAAGTAAAAAACCGTAAAAGAAATTTGTCTTCCACCCTTTGACGGCCGTGACCGTCTATGTACCGTATATTTATGTATGAAAACACTCTACAGGTCACAAATGGAACTAAACCGAGCCCAATCTTTAATCTTCTTTGAATTTATTTCAGCTACTATCAGATTGAAACCCTGTTCAGGTTTCACCAAAATGAATAATCTGAGGCAGTCTGTTTCTTCGAAAATATATTTCTAGACTCCCCCCCCCCTCTTTTCTTCCTCCCTGCCCCCCCCCACAAGCCCCCCAAAAAATCAACAAAATGCCGTACACTTTTATTGTTGCCAAGTATTAGCAGCGGTGCTACTTTTCGTTTCAAGTTGGAACTAAAAATATTATCTGAATAATAAAACATTATATTTATTTTTAAATATCTAAGAGCTCTAATATTATTCTTTATCAATATATATATCTTACGTCGAGTATTTGAGAGGTTAATTCATTTCTGATCATATTGTATTGACTACCCTAAAGAAAAATATTAATGAAATTTAAAAAATTAATTTTGGTTAGTTTAAACTTAGTGAAAAATTATATAATTTTGACAACTGACGGGTTTTATTTAATATGATTTGGCAACACTGTTTCTTACCGTTCTAGTCCCAGAGCATGGGAGAGAGATAAGTCATCGTTCCGATATTTTATAAAAACTTCTCTCATTTTCTTTGGTCGGAAAGTTATTAGGCTGAAATAGCCGTCCAAGATATAATTTCTTACTGGAGAAATTATTTTAAAATATTATATCCATTTTTAAGTTTTCATGCTTTCGCAGGGGAAACAAATCATAAGAAATGAATTTTTATATTTATTAAGAGTTTTTGTTCCCACTCCATGCTTCCAATCTTCCCAGAATATCCGCATATTTACGCTAATAGATTAGAGATAAGGTAGGCAAATACAGAAGAAATACACAATCATTTGCGTTAGGGAGGTAAGAAATTAGAAAAAAACACTATGAGTACACCCAGCCAGGATTCGAATCCCAACTCCCCAGTCACGGTCAAACCAAACTAAATTAAACATACACCTGATTCGGTATCCAATGATCTAAGGCGTCACTCTCACAATAGACTAGACTGCCAATGACAAAGAGATTAGAGTTCGATTCTGGTCGGGTGCACTGAGGTGGTTTTCCTAAATTTTTTCCACTCTTCCTCTACGATTATGGGGATCATTTTCTCTAAATTTAATCGTTCTCATCCCAAACACACTGTCGTAATTAGTACATATTATGAAAATGGCCTGCACATTTACCAAGATGCAATGTCCACCTGCCCACCTATGAGGGTTTGTGCACTAATGAGCCTTTTTTTATATAATGTACCCACACACATCGGTGATCACAGCGTCTAAAGCGTTACTCTCGCAATATACTGAATCAATGGAGACGGGAAGGCTTTGTTTGAATTATGGGAATGAGTACTGAAGGTGTTTTTAATTTTTCATCTAAATAGAAAGTATTGTGGTTGCGAAAATGTTTGGCTTCAAGGTTATAATGATCCCTTACATTTGTTTATGCCCCAAACCCAAAAAATGTATTTTAAAATTCTCTCTGTCCGTCCCTGGCCACGGAATCTGAAACGGTTTGATGGATTTGGTTCAAACTTGATATTTAAATGTTTTAAGATATTTTTACTTTCTCTCGAACCCACGGAGATAGAATTATTACGATCGTAAAAAAAAACTAGAGATTTTGATAAATGAAGCGTAGTTATGCAAGAAGAAGCCAACACCAAAATACTGTTTTTTGATATAGTTATTTTAGAACAACATTAGAAATAAAATTCTACAATAGGATTTTTCAAAAATAATTAAGAGTGTTGTATGCCATTTTATATGCTCTTTTAGGACCATGACAAATCACTGTCCTTTTACATTCATCTTAACCCAAAAAGGCAGAAATGGATTTGGTTCATTTGGATTATCTCAAAAAATTGAAAAGGTAGTTGGTTCTTATATGACTTGTCACATTAAGTAATTAATTCAGATTTGCTTGAATTTATGTTTATTCAAACACTTATCTTAAAACATTATAAAGAGATTTAATTAAATTTTCATATGAACTACACAAAATCATCACATATACATTTTTTTAAATATTACTCATGAATTTAATATGTTTGATTATATTAAAGTAACAGTTTTTTCCATGTAATTTTTACTTTTACTCCAGTGTAAAAATCTATTTCCCCATTAAATCCATCCATATCATCCTCAATGTTTGGATTGGCCACAAGTTTCCTGTATAAATGTTTTGCATCACTGGAAATGATATGACATTGTCGATTTAATATATTAACCCGCTTCGGTGGCGTAGTTAGCTAACGCGCTATATTTGTGTTGAGCTAGACTGCCGAGGACGGGGAGATCGAGTTTTGAATCTTGCTCGGGTGAACTGTGGGGGGGGGGGGAGTTACTAAATGGTTTTCCACTCTCCCTCCAGGCAAATGAACTTACTCAATTCCTAACCCATTAGCGTAATCAGTACTTAATTATATAACCCAAACGGTTATTAAGACGCGGTGCATAAATTAAATTAAATTAGATTTAATATATTCCAATGTTGGCTGAGAAATGGCCTTCCCATTAAATCAAAGAGGTACCAAAGCGCTGATAGATCTGAGGCAGACTTTGGACTTCCTGGACTTTTCTTCTGATATCAACCTCTACAAATTCATTACCACATTCCGTGTTCGTGTAAATGGAACAAGGCTTGTACTTCAAAACTTTGATTTGGCGGAGTTTAAACCAGTTGACTTTAGTGTTATTTATGGCCTGCTTTCTGTTTACAATTTCTTTCACAATCTGTGAAGTTCCTAAGAAATCCTCCTTCACCATGGTGTAAACTTTGAGTGGATATGATTTCCTAGCTTTCTGCATGACCGATATGTAGTCATCTGTAGTGTAGAGTTTTTGCTGTAATTTAGAGGCATATTCTATATCATCGAGGTCTCTTTCATTCAGTAAAAAATTCTTAATATTACATATTAAGCTACAAATTACAAAAAGTCAGAGTTGTTTCCTTCTTGAAAGTCACAGCCTTATAGATAATATGTTTGTAAGTTGGTTCTAATCCCTACAGATGGCAGCAGAATACAGAATGGAGATGTTTCTATTCTGTATAACAAACTAAACGTATTCAGCTACATTTTGCAAAAGAGATCAAAATTTTTTTTAAATGGCAGTTGGTTCCCTCTTGCATAACTAATCTCAAAAATTAATTTTGACGTTTCATGACCCCTGAAACTGAAAAAGTTGTTTTTGCGATGTTGTCAGTTTGTCTCTTTGCCTGTATATATTTCGGTCTAGAGCCGAAACCATTTAACCGATCGGACTAGAATTGGGTATCTATAAGAGTCCTCTAGGGAGGTTTAGGATTTAAACAGCCAACCCTTAAATTAAGGGTAGTTCAAAAGGTCCAAAAAAGAACGAATCAATTTTGTCTCAAAATTTGCTTTATCTATTTTGATAAAAAAAAATTTACAAGCAAAATGATGACTCGTTTTTCCATAAACATGTCTTTAATTTATAGAAGTAATAATTTCCAGCTTTTATCATATATCCACAACTATTTTAAATACAAAATAACTTACCATAGTAAAGTTCTAGTGCTATAGAAAATAAAGGTATTTTAAATTGAAGCATATTTTTTAAAACCAAAAGTTTCTGAGTTATAAACAAACATAATTTTTTATGAAACACTTTGAAATATGGAATTGAGTGTTATGCCTTGGTGGACAGAGATAGTCTTTTCTCAACGTTTCGGTAACGGTATATATTATTTCGTTTGTGCTTTTTTGTGTAATGTTTCTGCATCAATGTATATTTATTTCTTTTCACAAACCTTAGGAGTCTTTTTGGTAAATTTCTCTATTACATTATAAATAATAATGTATGTTTATTTTTATAAAATAATTTAATATAAAGCTAGTTTTTAAATGACAAATTTTAGAAAATTTGCAATTTTTTAAAAATGATTGTGAAGATTTAGCTCAAAATGGATATCTAAGAATTGAGTTTCATGTTAAATAAATATATGTTCTAATTTTCACCAATAAAAAATATGATTAGGTGTGTCGGGCTTACGAGCAACTGATTTTTAAAACTTTGAATTTTTTTTAATGTTGTTAAAAGTTTATAAAGTAAGAGTGTTTATTGCGGTTAACAAGATGATTTGTTTGTTTTTCTGACGAAAACTTAGATAAGAATAGTTAAACAAAAATCTCTTTTTGAAAATTTTGTTCTAAGCTATAATATACAAAATGATTAAGTTTGTGAGATTGTGCTGTACCATTAATTTCCTAAAATGGCTTCCCATTCTACCTCCATGAAAATGAGGGTACACTTTCTTTAAATTCACCCTTCCTCAATCTTGCCACACTACCGTAATTAGTAGGCCTACATATGCGTATAACCTGAACAGGTAGTAAGACAGACATTTAATTGTTTTTATAAATTTATTTATTTTTATAAACTACATACATTAAAATATTTTAAACTTAATTAGCATGTATATCCTTTATCATTTATAATTTATATTTTATCTCCACGTCTTATAACCCATCCAGGTTATACGCATATGTACTAATTACGCTAATTAGTTAGGGATATGGAATGTTGAATTTAAAGGAAGTCTACCGTATTTGCGTGGTGGAATAGTGGAAAACCATCTTAGAAAACCACCCTCATTACATCCTACCGGGATTTGAAACCCTGGCCTACTTTTCATCGGCAGTCTAGTATAAAACGATAGTCATGCCTTAGACCATGTGGCCACCATAGCAGGTAAGATGGTAATGATTAAGCTAATTGGGATAATTTGGCCTATGATGAAGGCAACGATATTTATGATCGTATTGATGAACGTGATAATAATAATAATTATTATTATATCAATTATGATTATAGTAGCAATGATATTAATATTTATTATTATTATGACGAGGAAAATGATAACTATGATGGTGGTAATGGAAATGATAATGATTAGTAAGTGATGATAATTGTGGATATTATGATGACGATAGTGAAGATGTTAATGAGGGTGATGATCAGAATAATGAAGGCAATCATTATAAAAACTGTTAGGGTGATGATTAAAATAATTATAGTAAACGATTATTATAATTATGATAGTAAGAAAGTTTGCACATACAATAAATAGCCTTACTTTCAGAGAATGTCTGTGTTATGTGAGTCGACATTATAATATAAGCACATTCTGCGATGTCTTATGACCACTTGGTGCAGTAATCGATATTGTAGCTATGGAGACGCCAAAACTTTTACAGTTTGTTGAAGCACAAAGACGCTTTTTTTCGTTCCATAAAATGAACATTTCTAGCCTCAATTTTGTGTAAATTAGTGTGTGTATTGAATAGCTTGTCAAATCAATTAAGTTTTTGAAAAATATTTGAATGGTTTAGTGAAATTAGGTTGTACAAGTTGTATTAAATTAAACGTGGAAGACATTAATGTGTAATATAAAATATAATATATATGCAGAGTATTTGATTGGTATTGGAAAGAGATTGGTAATATTAATTACAAGTTATAATACCTTATAGTTAGGAATATCTTTAAATTATAATAAACATCTAAAAAAATTCAGTAAATATTAAAATTGTAGACATTTGAGTCAAAATTATACTTAAAATTATGTTTTTTAAAACAAAGGATGATGTGATCATGCATATTTCGTATTTCTGTATTATTTTGATAGTTGACAGAACAAGTTATTAAGTTTTGAAAAATATAAAAATTGAATTAATTTCTTATCTGTAGTTCCCTGTTCCTTGATTCCTTGTTATTTCACAATTATTATTTTTAGATATTATAATTTATTAACCTTCACAAATTTTGCACGTTATACCACATTGACTAACGCATTGTGTTTTAACCATGATTTCATTTGGTGTGTTTCTTCTTTTTCATAAGACCGAGGATGATGCCGTCGTAGCATTGAAACATGTATAAATAACGTTGCAGCACTTGCAGCAGTAACTAAGGAACAGGGAAATACAGATAAGAAAGGAATTCAAATTTTATATTTTTCAAAATTTAATAGCTTGTTCTGTCAATTCTCAAAATAATACAGAAATACGAAATATGCATGATCACATAATCCTTTGTTTTTAAAAAAACATAATTTTAAGTATAATTTTGACTCAAATGTCTACAATTTTAATATGTACTGAATTTTTTAGATGTTTGTTATAATTCCAAGATATTCCTAACTACAAGGTATCATAACTTGTAATTAATATTACCAATCTCTTTCAAATACCAATCAAATAATTTGCATATATATTATATTACACATTATTGTCTTTCGCGTTAGTTTAATACAAATTGTACAGCCTAATTTCACTAAAAATTGAATTTTATTTACAAACAATTGAGTTTTGTTCACCAACCGATATTTAACTCATATCAATAATTAAAATAGATTTCTCAATAAGGTAATAAACATTATACTTTGAGCAATTTATATTAATACAATAAAGAGTTTATTTGTCTGACAGGAGCATTGGGTGATATCTTCCTTACGCAGAGGACTGAAAATGTATAATTAGTAGTTCCGTCATACAAACATGTGCACCTTAAAGCCAGAATTTTTTTTTTACTATTTTTTTAAATGTTTTAAAACATTGGTTTGAAGAACTAAAACGAAAAGAGTTTTTTTTATCTATTTAAAGAAAGGAAAACATTTCCTGGGGGTAGCTATCCAATTCATTGCTCGGCTACCCCAGGCAAGGCCAGGTTCTTTGCTAGTTACTAAATAAATACGAATTTACGTTTACAATTGTTTGTAGCTCATTAATCTTACATAATTATTGATGATGTTGCTTTTTAGTCAATATAATTTCCCACCCCTGATCGAAAGTAAAATAAATATATTCGGTTTTTTTTTATGTTTCTACACAGAAAGTTTAGTCCTTGACCTTACTTTTTTCTTCGTTTTATTAGTAGTGTAAAAAATACATTCTCACCTTTCAAACACTTTGAGGCAAACAGATATAGCTTCCTTCCTCTATTGAAGCACATTGTTACATATTATTGGCAGGGAATTTTCTTCCCCTACCCCTCATCACGTCCATCACTCATTCTCACTCCTTCTGTGTTGAGCTCTCTCGAGAAAAAAAAAACCCCGAGTCAATTCCTTCCTCTCTTTTGTCTTACGTGACGACCCTTTTCCAACGCCGCCCACCCCCCATGTGAATTCTTTTCATGGATGGAGTAGAGCCAAGTATATTGATTTCCTTATAAAAGAAGACTTGATATAAGGTAGTTTGTAGGGAGAGTCGGAAAGTAAAAAAAAAAAAAAAGGAAAGAAGTGGCCAGAAAGTTGGTCCCTACCCCAATTCTTTCTCCACGAGCTTCATCATTCTACAAAGGCCATAGAGCTTTAAACATATGTGAAGTATTTTACTCCTTCCCTCTGACACGCCACTAAAGAAGAATTTGATGGTGCCGCACATTAATGAAACAATGGACTAACGCCGTACGTCGGTGGTCTTGACGTCCTCCGAGGAACACCGGTGGAAGTAAGACGATCCTATTTTGGATTGGAGAAATAGGCCTAGTTGTTTTGTTATTAGTCTTATTATTAGTTCAAGTAGCTATGTGAATAGTAGACCTCGCTTCCCCCATTCCAAAAATTCTAATAATAATAATAATAATACTTAGCGTCTTACTACCCGTTCGGGTTATACGCTTAAGTACTAATTACACTAATGGGTTAGGAATTGGGAAGGTTGAATATAGAGGAGGTGAACCCGCATTTGCGTGGAGGGAGAGTGGAAAACCATTTAGGGAAAACCACCCTCAGTTCACCCGACCAAGATTCGAGCCTCGATCTCCCCGTCCTCGGCAGTCGAGCTAAACACGACTGGCGCGTTAGCTAACTGCGCCACCGAGGCGGGTCCAAAAATTCTAAATCATGTTCTAGGCCTGCTACAGTTCTAAGAGTTATCTGTGTCTTTGAAGGTGATGTTTCCCCTTTGTGGTCAATCTAGACAGCAAACAATAGTACCTTGTAATCCTCTTCGGTGACCGTATAGTCTAATACGCTACTCTCGCAGTAGACTAGACTACCGATGATGGGGAGATCAAGGTTCGAATATCGGTCGGGTGTATTGAAGGAGGTTTTTCCTAAATGGTTTTACACTATCCCTTCACGCAAGTGTGGGTACATTTACTTTGAATATTAACCTTCACAATCCCTAAAACGATTAACGTATTTAGTACATTAGCGTATAACCCAAACGGGTAGAAAGACGTGATGCTAATTAAAAATAGTACCTTATAGAGAATAGCCGTTCTTCACGCGTTTTAAAAAGTCAGTCCCCTAATTAGATGTCAACAAATTAAAAGATTGCTCTCTAGGTACTAACTCAAATGCTTAGTTTTAAATTCTGATTACTTGACATGAGTTAATAAACTAAAAACCTTTTGAGCGGCCGCCATATTGAAACAAATAACCAGATTAAAAAAACTATGTATGCTATTGTACATAGGTCTACATGGTTCGGTCTAGGTTCAGAAAATATTCCTGCCAAATTTCGTAAAACTAGTCCAAGATTTGACCTTTGTCTCTTTTTTTTTAGCAACGCGTCTTACTACCCGTTCGGGTTATACGCCTATGTACTAATTATTCTGATGGGTTAGGGATTATTATGGTCTAATTGAGATTGAGTGCACCCGAATTTGCGTAGAAGGAGTGTGAAAAAAACGCCATCAGTACACCCAACCGAGATCGAACCCCGATCTTCCCGTCTTAGGCAATCCACTCCAACATGAGATTAGTGCGTTTGACCATGCAGCCACCGAAGCGGATAATTAGACAGTTTTTGCAGGACAAATATCCGAAGAAGCAGACAAACAGACAGACAGTAAGACAAAATGTTAAATGGTCAAGTTAAAATAGAGCCTCGCTATTCTCAGTCAATTATTATTACAAGAGGTAATTAAAGAGCTCCTTATAAATCAAGTGAATATATTACCATATGAATTACGAACCAACCAGAATCGGTGAATACGTAGAGCCAAACGTCATACTCATCTAGTCTTGTTTTCCGTTGACGGGTTGGTACCTTTAGTTTGAAAGGGAGTAAGAGGGAATAGTCGGTAATTACCGGGGTGTCGGAAAAGAGAGGTGGTTAAGGCTGTCTGAGGAGAAGAGGTGGGGATAGAAATGTTGGTTATAGCGAGGGGCTACTGTGGCAAATTAAGGTGAAATTCTGCTGACGCAATCAAGAGTTGAGCAATTTGCCTCATGGCTCAAACAGCATAAGGGGGAACATTTCATCGCTTTAATCACGCACTCTTTAATGGAATCCTTAGCAAGATATTTCACTACTTTACATTCTCTATAGAATGCAAATTAGAAATCCAGTGTGTACCTTCTAGAACGATGTCGATTCAACCAATTAGGCAGAAGGGTCTTTATTTAAGTTAACCCAGTGAAAAAAAAATTAGTTATTAAGGGAGCGGAAAATTATAATGATACTGTAATCGAGCACACTGGTGGATACGTTAAGATCGTGTTTTCAATTGGTTTAAGTAACAAACAGACGTTGAGATAGGACTGAACATTGAAATCACTATTAATTTTTTAGTTCAATTTGGGCAGCACTGAATTCAATACACCAGGATCGCCATGTCACAGTAGTTATCGGATATTTACAAAAGTTACCATATTAAAAGTAATTTTATATATTCAAACATCAAATCCTAATATCTATATTCATTTCAAGTATCGTAAGAACTTGTAAATAGTGCAATAGTCTAGTCATTATTTGGCCACAATTTTATGGCTTTTTTTTTATTGAGATAGATACAATAATAAATATAATTTAGCTTCATATAAAATTCGGATTCAATTTAAAACCTTTTATTCATAGATTGTTCTCATCAGATACTTACTTACTCCATGACATTTGGAACTTGAAAGTTAATTGCCCCACAAAAGTACGACAACTATACCTATCTTGATCTAGTTTTATCCAGTCGAACCTATTCCTATCTTGAACTAGTTCTATCCGGTACACCCTATCCCTAATTTGAGCCAGTTATATCCGCTCCACCTCATTATTTCCTATATCTTTCAGTTCCATTCCAATGTTATCTTCCCATCTGCGTCTAGGTCTTCCCAATGGTCTCTTCCCATTGGGTTTGCCAGTCAGTATTCCGAACACGGTTCTCTATTCGCGCTGAATGTACTGACTCGTAATATCCGAGACTGGATTACCCTAGCAATGTATTGTGATGAGTACAGGAGGGTATGTAACTTATCATCATGTAATCTTCTCCACTCCCCAGTAGCCTCATCCCTTTTTGGACCAAACTATCTTCCTAAGCATCTTGTTTTCGGACATCCTAAATTTGTTTTCGTCCTTTAAAGTAAGAGACCATATTTTCTCGACTATAGAGAACAGCCGGTAAAATTGTTTTGTATATTCTGAGTTTAACACTCCTTGACAGCAGGCGATATGTCAACAACTTACTGACCGAGTAATAGCATGCATTTCCAGAATATATTCTTTTACTAATTACAAATCTAATATCGATTCGTTATTACTACAGTAGCCCCATGGCTTCTTTGGTGCTGACTGACAGCTGATAGCTGACGGCTTTGAAAAGCTACCAGACCAAATTATATATCCCTACGCCAAACCATATGATCTGTAAAAAACATGTGTTTAGCAGCTGTCACTTCTGACAGTCAACATTTAGTTATATACCTAAATGTTGACTGTCAGCTGTCAGCTGTGAATTGTCAGTCAGCAACAAAGAAGCGATGGGGCTACAGTAGTTATAATTATTCCTAAATATTTTAAACTCAATTTAATTTGAAACATTTAATTATAAAACACCCGATTGTTATTCAATTTAAAACCTTTTCGTCAAAATATATATTTTAATCGGATTCGATTCTAAAATTTCCCCAAGCCTTCGTTGTCTGGTTGCCAGAGTTCCTTGCTTGAAGTGCAAGGTTCGAACCCCAGTACTTCCAAAATTTAAATTAAAGCGTTGGATCTGGAAAAGGGCTAGACTCAGCCTCGTGAGGACAAACAAATGAGGAGCTACTTTAATAAATAAGTAGCAGCTCTAGTTTATAAAACTGAGATTAACGGCTGTAAGGTTTGCTATACTGACCACATGACACCCTCTATCCGCAATTGTTAGCACTATCATTGCTAACGGTGGCGGCGGCTCGTTCGTTATATATCGCTTGCAGGCTCACACCATGGAGTTGTTTTATAATTTTTTATTTTTGATTGAGAGGCGGATTCGATTCAAAAGTGAAAATTGATTTGGAAGACTAACATACTTTTGTACCAAACAGAATGCTGTTTTTTCTAAATATAATGTTATTTTAGGTAACATTTGTTTTTAATATGTCTGCCTACTTGTATAGTTCTTGTATTTTCTAGCATCCATCCGTAATCCGCAATCTATAACGTTTTAAACTAACCCTTCTCTAACACACTTTCAAACCTTAATTTATCTTGGACTCTTTATCCCAAAACAAAAAAATAAACAACCCAAACAAGATCCGGTGTAGTGTGCGCTATTTGCTGAACAGGATTGACTGTCTCCTCTTTTCCACCGACGAATGATATTTCATCCTCCCCCCCTCCCCATTACCAACCGGTTCCTCCCTTTTCCCCTCCACCCACAGATTGATGGGTGTGTCCTATACAGTGATTTACTCCTTCAACCCTCCCACACACCCCACACCCCACACCCGGCCACGGATTAACAAGAAAAGAATGACTTCATTCAAAGAACATTTCAGTGGCGTGGCGTGAAGCTCTAGAGTAAGTAGACATATTTGGTGTGGTTTTTGTTGGGTTTTTTTTAGCACCAGGTCTTACAACCTGTTCGTGTTATACTCATATATACTAATTACGCTAATTTGTTAAGAATAAAGAAGTTTTTTTCTCGTTTATTTGAGATATACGTGCACGAGAATTTCTATGAGCAAACGCGAAAGGGTCCACCAATTTTTCCGGGAAAGATATTCTCAGATATTTTCTAGGGTTATTTCACATGCCACAATCGACACTGTGCTGACGGCTTTACTTCCCCTCCGAAAGAAGTTGTGCTACGGAATGTTATCGCTCCAAAAAAAATCCACACCTTGATTGGGTTTGAACCAACAGGCATCGGATCCTGAGGTGAGCACTTTAAACCCAAGCCCACCAAGATCGACAATATTATTATTATTATTATTATTAGCACGCGTCTTACTACCCGTTCGGGTTATACGCACTTACGCTAATGTTGTAATGGTAGGGTGATTGTGAGATGAAATGGAGTACCTACAGTTTAACGTGGAATCCGAACCACGGTGGAGGCCTGGCATTCCTCACATTCACAAGTTGTGATTAATACACGTCTTGTCAGAGGTGAAGGAAGGGTTTGGCAATCAGATAAATCTGTGCCGGGACCGAGGATTGAACCCCGGACCCTCAGCACAGAAGTCTGACACCTTACCCCTAGACCACCAGGTCACCGAGATCGACAATAATAAGGAAGATTAAATTCAGATGAGGCGTACCAGCATTTTCATGGAGAGAGAGTGGAAAACTATTTAGCAAAAACCATCCTTAGTACACCCGACCAGGATTGAACTCTGATATCCCCAACGTCGGAAATCTAGTCTATTGCGATAGTGACACCTTTGACCTCCGAAACGTGTCATACTTATTCTGAAAAATGAAAAAATGACACCTGGACACGGGAATAGAACCCGGGACTTTTGGCTTAGTACGCCAATGCTCTAACCACTAAGCTATCCAGGAATTATCCCGTGCCTTAAAATATGAGTGAATAATGACCCTGGGTACGAGACGATTCCTGGATAGCTCAGTGGTAGAGCATTGGCGTACTAAGCCAAAGGTCCCGGGTTCGAGTCCCGTGTCTAGGTATCATTTTTCAATTTTAAGAATATGATATCTAGATGCGAGTAAATCCTCACGAAAAATAAATATAATAGCTTTGGCTATTTGATTCTTGTTTCATACTTAGCTGAAACTGTAATTGTGAAATGATTTTTTATCGCTCAGTAGAACGCTCAGATCTCAGGTACCAAAAATAGCATATCATTCCCATGTGAGGTGTGTACAGCAGAAAATGATATATATTATTGGTCAAATGGGGACCAAGTGGGAAAGAAGTACTTACAGGTAAAGTTAGAACAAACCCGCTTCGGTGTCTCCATGATTAACGCGCTAATCTCGCAGTAGACTATATTGCCGATTAAGGGGAGATAGGGGTTTGAATCTCGGTCAGATATGCTGAAGGTGGTTTTCTTAAATGGTTCTCCACTCTCTCCATGCAAATGCGGGTACACTTCCTATAAATATCTTCATAATCACTAAAACCATCCCTACCCTTAAAAACAAAAGTTAGAACAAGCTCTGCTTACCCTAGAAACACAACACGGCACGATACTGCAACATAATGCGTTGAATCACTGCTAGTATTATCTATAGTGGCGTGTCATGGATTGTTGCCAGGATAGTCACAGCTTGTTATAGCTCTATTTGTGATATACTTTCACTTTCTTGTTCCCCATTTAACCAATAATCCATGTAAAGTACTTTATATAGCTCGCATGGAAATATATTTCCATTGATAGCTGGCAATGAGCGTTAACTTGCTGATGAGAACAATTCACAGGTACAGGTTCAGGTTCAAATAACTGCCTAACAAAGCAGCTCCATACGACGAGATTCTCTCATGAATATGAAGTAGAATGAACACATTGTAATATTTATTAAAATAAACTGTAAGAAAAAATCATATACACTTTTCACATCGTCTATTATTGAGTGGAACAAAATGTTCAAAAATTGACTATCAGTATACCACCCTTTATTATTATTATTATTATTATTATTATTATTATTATTATTATTATTATTATTATTATTATTATTATTATTATTATTATTATTATTATTTATTATTATTATTATTATTATTATTATTATTAGCACCGCGTCTTACTATCCGTTCGGGTTGTACGCACTTAGGCCAATGTGTAATGGTAGGGTGATTGTGAGATGAAATGGAGGACCTACAGTTCAACGTGGGATCCGAACCACGGTGGAGGCCTGGCACTCTACAGATTCACAAGTTGTGATTAATACAAGTCTTGTCAGAGGTGAAGGAAGGGTTTGGAAATCAGATAAATCTGTGCCGGGACCGTGGATTGAACCCCGGACCCCAGGACAGAAGTCTGACACCTTACCCCCTAGATCACCAGGTCACCCATGAAACCCTTATATTAATGTTTCTGTTAAAACCAGTGTTATTTAAGCCTATCATGTAAAGAATTCTCAACTAGCCATTTCAAACCAAATCTTAAGAACCATTTTTTTAAATACTGGTTTTCAAAGATATTCATAAATTATCCTTAATTTTAAAGAAAGGATCAAAACTACGATTTAATCTCGAGTTTTTTTTTTAGAACGGCGTCTTACTACCATTCGGATGATACGACTAAGTAATAATTACACTGATGTGTTTGGAATTAGGAAGGTTGAATTTAGAAGTAGTGTATTCACATTTGAATGAAGAAAGAATGGGTCATTTAGGAAAAACCACCCAGAGTGCAACTGTCCGGGATCAAACCCCAACCTCCCGTCCTCGGTAGTCTAGTCTAATGCAAGAGTAGCACCTTAAACCATGCGGCCACCAAAACATGTTTCAGTTAGCTATTAAATTAATGGCCTGGGGTCTGGCTGTTGACCTATAATTATATTGGGGCTGAACTATCAATAGCTAAGCTGTATTATAGCTCTAGAATAAATTCAATTTGGATAACTATTTTTTTCGCATCTTGACTTCGATATTTTCTCGAATCCTCGAATCTTAAATGTCCTTAAGAATTCGAGGAAACTATCGTTATAAAAATAAACAAGTAAGTACACCCAGCTGGAACTCAAACCCCAAATTCTGTCACCACCAAACAAAACTAGACCAAAATGATATATTGGTCCACATACCCATAGTTGCAAGTACTCACTCAGGTCCAAGGTCACATAATGAGGAGAGGGAATGTTAAGGCGATTGGCCCTTTTCATTTGGCGTGGAAATGCAGAGCTATGAAAGCAATAGAAAACTGCTGGCTGCATGACAAAAATAAGAAAATTTAGCACCTAATAAACACCGATACATTATCTTAAAAGAGGTGTTGAAAATATTACTAAAAAAATATCACTCGTTTTAGAGAAAACCAATATTTCCGAACGTATTATTTATCCGCAAGACCTGTCCGGTAGCTAGCGCCATTTACGTTTTTCGTGATCCATCTGTTCTTGTTGGCGCGGAAGAATACTTTGGTCGGTTGTGAAGCCACGCCACGCCTTTCACCCTCCCTCCCACAAAATAAGTTTTAGACTTGCACTCGACAGGGCCAAGGGCCTTAAGCAAGTTAACCAGCTTCCTGCAAAGAAAGGATTAAATCCTGATGCTCTCGGTCAAGACACAAACCCCAGCCTTACGATTTAGTTAATCCAAGATATAAACTTATTGAAGGTTGTACTACTTACATCAGGGGTGAAATAGGCAATCCCTCACACCAGTCGTGTTTTACAGAGCGGCTAAGTATTAAGGGACTTATTATGAAGCCTCGTCTCTTTTAAAAAAGTCTTCAAAGCGAGGGTTTGACATCCTATCCATTCGGAGCTGTAAATACACTCAGCCTATTGGCCGCTTATCGCTTCCCGCACTATCTGGGAGAAAGCACATACCTTTGAGAAGTACTGAAAGTGCTTGCTTCTCAATGCTTTCCGCATTATATTTCTACGAATGAGGAAAAAAACCTATAAATTTTCCCTGAAAGGTATTTTTACATACCTTGCAGGGATATTTTGCATACCCAATAGACATGAGAGAGATGGATCTACTTTCTCTCCGAGGGAAGCTGTGTTGAGAATTTGCATCGTTCAGTAGAAATACGTCGAATACGGTCAGGTTTGAACCCGTGAACATCGGGTCTATAGGAGAGCATTTTAACCTAAAACTGTACAAGAACGTTATATATTTAATTTGATAGGCCCCTATATAAAACCCAATTGTCAAGTGGGTAGAAGATGTTCATTGAAAATTCCACCAAGATTGATTGACCATCGTGAGATCGTGGTATCCATTCGGTTATACGCATTAATTGCGTTATTACCGGCTTCAATGGCCACATGGTTTAAGGCATCACTCCGCACTATAGTAGAGTGCCGATGACAGGGATATCGAAGTCTGAATACCTATCGGGTGTACCAAAGGTAGTTTTTTAGAGATTCTTCTCCAATCACTCCACGCAAATGCAGATAAAAATCCGAAGAAAAAAACTCTAATTGTTATTGTTATTAGCACCGCGTCTTACAACCCGTTTGGGTTGTACGCTAATGTGTAATGGTAGGGTAATTGTGAGATGAAATGGAGGACCTACAGTTTAACGTGAGATCCGAACTACGGTGGAGGTCTGGCATTCCACACATTCACAAGTTGTGATTAATACACGTCTTGTCAGAGGTGAAGAAAGGGTTTGGCAATCATATTAATCTCTGCCAGGACCTAGGATTGAACCCCTGACACCTACACGGAAGTCCCGACACCTTACCCTTAGATCGCCAGGTCACCGTACAAATAGTATTAATACCTATAAAATAACACTAATAATCAAGTGAGTGTAATGTCCTAAATTTAATATTTTTAAAATTTATTTATTTATTTGAGTTATTTAACTTTCACTTTCTGAACCGAATGATTATATCAGCACATGATATTTTTTAATGAGCGAGATCAAAAGTGCCTATGAGAATCTCGACGTTTCATGACCCCCCGAATCCGAAAAAGTTGTTTTTGAATTTCCGTCTGTCTGTCTGTCTGTCTGTCTGTCTGTACCTTCGACTAGAGCCTAAACTATTTTACCGATCGGGCTAAAACTTAGTATCTAGGGTTTTCATAGGGTTGCCCCAAGGGGTTTTTGAAATTGGATATTTAACCCTAAAATTAAGAGTAGTTTACTGAAGGGTAAAAAGAGAAAAAGTAGATTTTCTCAAAATCGGCTCTAACAATTTTGATTAAATTTTATTTCAAAACATTTATAAATATTCTAAACAAAATGGATACTTTCAATATTTCGGCAAAATGACTTTAAGGGTTCCGGTCTGATGCGTAAATTCTAACTTTTAATTGTATCTCCCTAAGTCTTTGAGATATGAAATTACTTATCATTGCATACATATGCATCTATTTACAATAAACATATTTTACTTGAAATATATTTTTATAAAACCAAAAGTTTTCAAGCTATACATAAATATATTTTTCTTTAACTTTTCCAACACTTTAAGGTAAGGTATTACGACCGCCAAAAAAAATCTAGCCCGACATGTTGATGGATGTCGACGTTTCATGACCCCCCGAACCCTAAAAAGTGGTTTTTGCAACGTCGTCTGTCTGTGTGTCTGCCTAACCCTAAAATTAGTAACAGTTTACTAGAGGATGAAAAGAGAAATTTCATTTTCTCAAAATCAGCTATAACGACTATCTCTCTCATTTTAGACTCAATAGTCCATAATTACCTACTTAATTGGTCAAAATTTATAAAATAGAAATTTAATATTAATACGAAATGTTGACCCTCGGGACCAAATATCTATATTTTTATTGGTCCAAATATACAAATAAAGACGTTAATTCCTTAAAAATAAAATTATAAAATTTAAAACCATGAATCAAAAAATGTTTTACGTATATCCAGGGCAATTTGTTCTCGGGTTTGCTAGTGTTTATTATATTACAAAATTTTGAGTAAATATCTCCATTTCTAAACAATAGATCGAGAAAGTTGGTGCGGAGTTCCGTACCATTTATTTTAACCTGTATACAAAAGCTACAGATAGAAAGGTTTATCACTCGTGCCGTTGGCCGGATTGTCTAAGGCGTTAGACTCACGTTGCACTTGGTCTACGTTAGTGGGCAGGTGTGGGTCGGGTTTGCACACTTGATTTTCGTTGTTTTTCTAAACTCATTCCACTCTAGTACCCACAACGATAGTCACACGGTTTAAGGCATCAAGATAGTAATATAATGTATTGCTGGTGACGAGAAGGTCTATGTTTGAATCTCCACCGGGTGCATTAAAGTTTAGTTTTACCACATGAAGACCTATTTTATCACTTTTAATTTTCCCTTTTCCAAGCTAATGTGGGTACATTTCCTCCAAAACCACCTTTCCCATAATACTTGCCTTGGTGGAAAACGTACAGCTAGAAAAAAAATCCACGAACATTTGAGGGTATTCTCTATTTGTCCTCCCTATTTATTCCTATCTCTTAGATTAAGTAATTAACAACCATATTTAAGGTCATTCGACAGTTAGAAATGTTGAGACATTTTCGAGTTCATAACATTTTGGCAAGGAATTTAACATAGTTGGGGATAGGGGGCTATCTTGTAAAAGATATCAAGTATCAATGTCTCAGCCCATTCCACCAATAGCGACCAGATAAGAAAGCGTGCATTTGCCTCCACCAGATATATCATGTTCTGCTAGTCGGTGTTGTCTCTATCATCGGTACAGTCAAAACCACAAATTTCATCAAAGATATTTCAAATTTATATTTTCAGTGATCAATTCGAACACATTAATAAAATCAACGAGTAGAGTTAGGTTAAAAAAATCTAAATAACGACAATGATCATTACAAAATAAGATAAATCAGGGTATAAAAAGAATAGTATCTAATAACAGTAAAACAGATGTAATTTTGCCTGCACATTAACATTTTCTTTTCGTTAACCTATTATGGATATTTCATTGTATCTATTTCAGATGATCGTCTAGTTATACTAAATTTCAGCCCCATACATTAATTAATTTATCTTAAAAATTGTACGGGGAAAATCATGTAGTATCAAGTTTTAGCCCTTATAACCCGTGAGCTGTAATGATTTGAAATCATTGAATCAATATTTATAGCTTAACTATACACTTGTTAAAATTTTGCAATAATTTTTACTTGTCGAATGACCTTAATACTATATGAAAAAGGTTTTTATTTCATAAGTCTAAGGTAGATTCTAAACATTATTCACTTATCTGAATTTAGCATAATATCATTTATTTTTGTAGTTTTTTCTGAATATGAATATTTTAATTTGCATTTGATTATCCTTTCCCGATACTTCCCCCTGAAATAAATGCTGTATTCACCAATGCCAACTTTGAAGTATTATCCATCAAAGCCGTCAAACAGTTAAGCACTATAACAAACAAAAAAAAAAAAATAAATACCATGACCATCAAATGGTCTTTCTTATCACCGCTCATCCATGGTTCGACTGCGCCTACTGATATAATCACTTCCCAAACAAAGAGTACTTCCCCCATTGCCCTCAACAAATACGCTGTTGATTCCCGCAAAAAAAAAAAGCTAAAGGTTTCCTCTCTCAACTGCACAATAAATATTCCAGTTATCTTTTTTCTCCCTTGGAATATTTTGTTTGGTCTTTTTATTTTCATTCGAGCGTGGTATATAGATTTTTAGTCAACAATATTGAAACCGCTAATTACTCAGTTTATGTGTTTCAAAACATTTCTTATTATTTCCATCACACTGCGTAGCAAAATATATTTTGTATTTGATTGGTAGTGTTATTAAAATTATTTTTACTGTAGCCTTAAAATTAGCTATTCTATTTTTAATTAATTTTATTTTCAGTCAAGTTTCCATTGTTATTTCAGATTCGAGATCATTAAAATTTAATAAAACTCATAACTACTGATATGGTACTCCAGCATATTTAAAACTTATAAGTAAGTTAGGCAAAGAGGTAGATCAATTTATATTTCTACTAGCATTCCAGCCCGTACATTAACTGTGTTTAAATTGACTATTCCCTTTCAAACAGAGGTGTATAGTTCGAGAACGTATCATTCGAATGGAACGATTCCTCCAAATGGACTAGTTGAATTAGTTCAACTTCTTGAAGATATTTAATTCTAAAATAAATACGAGGTGATTTTACAATATACAACCTATTCTTCGGTCGAGTTCGGTCACAGAAACGAAGTGATAATAAAAAGATATTCACCCTTGAGTTAATATGGCAGGTTTTTGTGGGTTGAAAGGGAGCTCAATGTATGAAGTTAACCTTGATCAGCAAAACTACCTGTCCTCTTTCCAACTACACCTCACAGCACTAAAAAAACAAACACCATTGCAACTTATTGTGTATATACGTTATACTCCAGAAGTGAAAATGGACATTTCATGAACTGTGAAAATTTCTGCTCATTCCGTGAACTGGCTTTTTCGCTTGTCCATTTCACAAACTGGGCAAAAGATCATCCTGTTCATGAATTATGTAGCGCTTATGCTGCACAGTTCATGGACTGGCTATTTCATGAATTGGGCATTTCCAATCGTTTACCCAATTAATAAACTGGACGAACTTTTGCCCGTTCCGTGAAATAGACAAGCGAAGAACAGGTTATATTAAGTTAGGTTGGGTTAGTTTAATATAATACCTTAAAAATAACTTCAGTTAAGATTGTAGTAGACAGTACAATAAGTTCTAGTTAATAAAAATGGGCAAAAGTTAATGCATTTTTTTGCCCAGTTCATGAAATGGTCACGCTAAGCAGCCAGTTCACGAAATGAGCAGAAATTTCCCCAATTCATTAAATCGACATTTTCACTTCTGGAGCTCAACATACATTCAAAGAAGAAATTGGGAAATTTTGAAAATTGAATGATCGAGATTCTAATTTGCAATTTATCATAAATCTTCATATTATTTACCGAGTATTCTTTCATTATTTCCTGTGAGATCGTCACAGTTTTTACTTCTCTGTGAATATAAATGATACTATAGAGAACAGCTGATGGGACTATACATAATGTAGACGTCTAAATGTCCCCGGCTGTAACGGTCTGAAACGTCATGCGAACGTCGACGATGATGACGCGAACCGGAACGGGCTTCATTATCAAAGGGACGTTGACGAAGGAAAACCAAGAGCATGGGATTACTTTAATGTAACCGCGAGGTATATGTTGAGGAGAACGAACGGTCCTTCTCCAACGTACAATGGGATACAACGGGAATGATTGTACTGAGGCCGCGGTCGTGATGTGACCACATCATTAGCAGGACCCTTCATCGTCCAGAGATGTGGTCCATCTGGGATTCCTGCTCATGTTACTGTTGTTACCCCCCGGATACATGTCCTGGCGTTGCCTGCTAGAGAGGCATAAGGATAAATTAAAATCATGTACCGACAGCTTCAGGTGAGATGGATGGGAACAAGATATAAGGTCCGTATTTTTTCAGTTTTCCCGACCATTTTTTTTTTTACAAATAAAATAAAATATTACTTCAGTACTTACATTTTGTTTGATTTTCTACGAGTAATAAGTCTTAACAGTATCTCATGAATATCTATAATGAGTATATATATCTTTTTTTTTGTTACTCACAGACAATTCTCATTAGTAAGCATACATAAACTCTGTTCATGATCCCCTGCATGTAGAAATGTATATTTTCTTGGTCCGTGTCATTTATTTTGGTATTTTTAGGCCAATTTTGATTAAGTTTTGAGTAATTTTAATATTTAATTATTCGGATTATTTAACGTGCACCTTCTGAACCGATTGATTACTGTATACCAGAACACGAGAATTTCTACAATTGGGAGTGTAAAGAACAAATAATTTTGCCAAGAAAGGTATCTTTGCATACCTTCCAGGGTTCTTTTACTTGCCACATTCGCCATGGGACCGACGGCTTTACTTCCCATCCGAAGGAAGTTGTGCTATGGAATCTTATTGATCAAGAAAAATCAGTCTGCCCCGGCTGGGTTAGAACCCATGAGCCTCGTGTTTTGAGGTGAGTACTTTACCCCAAGACAACCGAGGTAAACTTTTTTTTCAGATACTTTCAATGTTTTATAGATGTGTACATTCTTTAAACAAACAGTTGTCGGTATGAGAAGATAATGTAAGCCATGAACTTTATATCCTCTTTTATTGTATGGTTGTAATATACAAGTTCCTGGCGATACAATACAACAAGGATGGAGAAGGTTGCGTTGGGAAGGGTTAGTTATTATTCTGAATCAGACATTTGTAAATCAATATTATTCGTATGTATAGAAAAATGCAATAATTTAGTTGTTAAGAAGATTTCCATTGCATATATAGTTTTTAGTTGACAATTTTGTAAAACGCGTGTTTGATTTAGTCATGTGCATTTATTATGAGTTTTTGTTAATATTTTTTAAATAATTTTTTTTTGAAAATTTGGATCTATTTCTTAGAAAATTTAGGTCAATTTACTATAGGAGGTTAATTTATCATTTCTAGGTAATCAAAATCCTGTCCCTGGTCATGAGCAAGGTTATAGAAAAGAGTATGTTGGGGGCCCAGACTCCCCCTACAATTTGATCGACCTCCCGAAAGAGGGGTCCATGTAAACGTATAAAAACTTTTTTTTTTAGTAAAGGTACGATCAAAAAATATTGGCAGAAATCCCCCCTAGAAAAATTAGCTTTCTACGCCCTTGAGCTTTGCGTAATTTGACTAGGATTTTTTTTTTTTTAAGTTTCTGGTTAAATACCGCTATGCTTATGACCAATATTCGAAATCTTTACAGATTATTATGTTTAGAAAACTAAATTAAATATATGTACCAAAGCAAAATTGTATTTATTTTGTCCAAAAACAGTGTTTATGAAAAGAAAACTATAAAAATACTTATATTTACATATTAAGGTCACATATCCCACATTGGTGGGCATGGGGACTAAGTTATCAGTCTCACATGGTCTAGTTCGTTGGTGAGGGAAAGTTCCGGGTTCATATGGGTTGTAAGAATGTATGTATTAAACAAACCCTCCGGTCATTAATCTCTGTTTCCTATACCGGAGCCACTGCCTATTTATTCAGGTAGTCCTCATTTGTTTTTACGAGGCTGAGTGGACCACGTTACAGATACATTGCTTCACAGAAAATTCTGGAAAAGCCGGAAATCAACCCTGGGACTTACGGATCTGTAGTCAGGAACTCTGACCACAGAGGCTGTCACATAAATAAAATATCAAATAATAATTTAAGGAATAATTTGGGTTCAAATGCCGTGAGAGTAATGTTTCAGAAACAGTATTTTATTTTTAATTTTTTTTAACACCACTTAATTTTACCTGTTCGAGATATCCTGACAACTACACTAAAGGAATATTTGTGAGGAAGCGATGAATTTAGAGTGAATTCGCCCAAACTGTATGTAGGGAGAGGAAAAGTAGGAAACTAACCCTCAGGTCACCAATCCGGGATTCCATCCCTGACCTACCCATAACCAACAGATCAGATGATATGAAAGGGATTTTCTACCCTGAGTACGTGTTGATACAGGTAAAAATTAAAGTAATACCCGCTTCAGTGGCCGAATGGTCTAAGGTGTCACTCTCGTGTTTTACAGGTCTGCAGATGTCGGGGGCATAAGGTTTCAAATCCTGGTCAACTCTACTTAGGGTGTTTTTCCCTAAACGGTTTTCCACTATCCTTCCACGCAAATGCTTCCTTCCTCATTTCTATATGCATATAGCATAAATAGGTACTAAGACAAGGTGATAATAAAATGAGAGTAATCAATTAATCAAGATACATTATAGTACAAACTTTTAACAATACTCAATTAGACTAGCATACAACTAACTATCGAAAATTAATGTATTTATGAACCAACCCTCCCTTTCCCCTCCCCAAATAATATTATAAATTCCAATCTGAAAATATTTACCTACCACATGTCTGTTATCAGTACGTTGATAAGAGGACAGTATTCATATGTGTGTGTTTGAAATTCTAATTATACGGGGTGAAGGCCAGTTTGCTGACCACCGTACTTTTTAACCAGATGACGTCAAAGGCAAATCGTACGATCTCGTTGCCAGATAAGATCTTTGGACCACGAATGGTGAGAGCATTTTGAGAGAACGGTTCATGTGGGGGGTAAGGGGGTGTGTGGTAGATTTCCCCTCCTGTTTTGTTTTAAAATGCAAAACCTGCACCGCTGGCTGTTCGCCAAAAAAAAACAATCTTATGTGCGTACCTTTTTAACTAAGCCACACAAAATAAATGAGAAGTTAGAGAAGAGGTGATTATAAACAATTTGGTTGTTACTGACTTCTTTTTAAAAACATTTGTCTTTAATGAAATAAGTTTTAACTCTCTTAAGTATTACATTAAATAATTAAATGAATACATTCAAAACAAAGGCACGTGCATCTGTGGACTAGCGGATTAAGGTGGGTACTTAGGTAACTCGAGAAAAGGTTTCTGTAGTTTTTATAACAAAAAAATATTTCGGCCAAGATACATCAAATATCGCTCCAGTAGTAACGTTTAGTTTAATTATATTTAAATGGTGGTATCAACATTTGTTGAATATCTGTCATGAGCATAAAGGCATTAGATGAGAATCTTTTTAAATTAGGAAAAGTTGTAATTAAATTATAGGACACCCTCGACAGATATTCAAAAACTGTTTATATCACCATGGGAAGAAAATTAAAATATATCTTTCTACTAGAGAAATATTTGATTTATTTTTACCCAAAAGAGTTTTGTTATAAGAACTGCTAAAACACTGGCCTTTCTCGCATTCTCTACAACCACACCTGCCGACGATGGGGACGTCGAGATTCAATTTTGGCTGGTTGTACTGGTGGTTCTTTCTATTTATTTTTTTAATCTTTACTTCCAAGGAATTACGGGTACATTTTCTATAATTATATTTTTCTCGTCTTTACACTACTAGCATAGCTAAATGCGGATAATCTGGTTGGGTGGTAAGAAGTAGTGTAGAATATAGGGCGTGATTAACGATATGACCTTAAGGTGGAGGGTAGCTTTCAGTTATCGTATACAGAGTATTGTGAAGAGAGGAAGGAAAAAACATAGGAATAAATCAAATTTGTAAAACAACCCCTAATGGGAACCGATGGAATTTGAGCTCGGACCTCTCCATCAATGACGAACACGTGCCTAACGACTAAGAATGGTTTCACACCAACGAGTCCCGAGTCGATTCGAGTCGAGTCTGACTCACCAATTGAGACAAGTACATGTTGTATTTGATAGCACAATGGAGGACCAATACCTTTAACACCGGCGAGTCGAGTCACCCCGAGTCTAGCCGAGTCTAGCCGAGTCATTCCGAGTCAAGCGTCCATGATGCGGCAGATTACAGATTCCATCAGCCCAGCTGAGTCAAGAGTATTATTTCCACGTGCTTTTCAAGGCTAATAGCATGGACACTGAATACCTCATTGATATCGTCCAAGAGAATCCTTCGATTTATAACTCGTCCCATCCTGAACATCGGGATAGAAAAGCAGTTTCCGCTGTTTGGAAACAAATGTGAAAAACTACCAAAGGTGCATCGTTTCACATTAAGTGAGTAAATCCACACTAAGCGACGTCTTTTTAGGCGTCTACGCCAGCATCTCCATACAATTGTATTTATAGAAACTGCTAGGACTGCATCCATCTTGCACGAGCTCTTTGGTCAAACTAGTGGACTCAATGACTCGACTCACTAGTATAAAAGGCCTTGACTCTAGAGTCAGATTGGACTCGACTACATGAGACTCGACTCGACTCGGGACTCGTTGGTGTGAAACCAGCCTAAGGCAACTTAACTACTACCATTTCATATTTAAATAATAATAATAATTAGTAGTAGTAGTAGTAGTAGTAGTAGTAGTAGTAGTAGTAGTAGTAGTAGTAGTAGTAGTAGTAGTAGTAGTAGTAGTAGTAGTAGTATAGTAGTAGTAGTAGTAGTAGTAGTAGTAGATTTTGTATCTTATATGCAAACATTGCTGAGATATTTAATGGCATTTATGATAGCTCCAAATATAAATATAATCCTGTTGGAAAACGCATACAAAAGAAATGGATAACATCAGATTTGGTCGGATAAATACGCCACAGAGATAAATTATTTAGGGAGTGTAAAAGTTGCCCATATGCTAATGCTTATAAAATAGACTACCAAAGAAAAAGAAACTTTTTCAATAAATTAATTTTTAGGAGAAAAAAATTATATTATCAAACTGAACTAAACAAAGTGAGAGGTAATATTAAGAAAACATTATATAAAATAAATTGAATTCTGGGTAGAAAATGTAAAATGACAATTGATGAAGTAATAATCATTTAGGCAAAATTGAGAAAATTGAAAATATTTTAAATAATGTTTGTGAAATATTCAAAAACCAAGTCACATAACTACAACATACTTACAATATGCAACTATACAAAACGAATAATCGAAACGATTACCAAATTCAAAGTATGTTTATACCTAGGGCTACATGTTCCAAAAAAATGACATTATTGATCAATTAGATATAAATAAAAGCCAGGGAATTAATAAAATCAGAATTAAAGACTTGAAAACTATAAACAGCCAAATTACCCCGTTGATAACCAAACTAGTTAATTTAAGTATGGAACAGTATGTAATCCTGCAAAAACTTGAATTTTGAATAAATTGTAGATAAAAAGGCTATGAGCTTTTTTATCACCATTTTTACATTATGGATAGGCTCTTCTTAGATTGTAGTCTTGCCATCGTCAGAAAATAGTTGACCATAAAAAATAGAGATAGACATAGCTAAATTTTATTTGATCTTAGGTTGTGAAAGTTTTTCTCTCATATTTGAAATAGTTTTGAATCCCATACATAAAGATTGTGTGTTTGGTTTTTGAATAAAGTCTCCAAAATACTAAAAATATGTAGTAACAAATTAGCAAATATAGAAAAATATTATATCTTAAATTGTTATTTTTTTAAAATACAAAACATCAAAACTAGGCTCGTTCTTTTAGTACAGTAATCAATTTACAAATATATAGCTTTAAAACCTAATCACTTTGTACAAAAGTGTATAAATAATATGGTAGCTAATAAGCGTGAAGAAATATGTGCTTTGATATAAATTGGAACAATGAACATGTAAAACTAATGGTCCAGGCTTTGAATCCCTATTAGATCACATTTTTCCCTTCAGCATATAATTTGGTATGGTTAACGAGTTAAAATATTTAAGAACCATTTTAACTAGCAATAGCGATATTATATTGGAAGTTAGGAACATTATTATTATCATTGTTTAGAGGTCCATCGACACAATGAGGTCATTAGGGCAAGTTAGTAAAAGAAGACAGTCGAGTAATGAATGCTACTATTCGGTCAGTAAGTTTTTAACTTATCGCCTTCTGTCAAGAAATGTAAAACTCAAAATCTACGAGACAAAAGGTTCATCGGTTATTCTTTATAGGTGTTAAACGTGGTATCTTACGTTTCAGAACGAGAAGAAATTCACGGTGTTAGAAAACAAAGTACTAAGGAACATATTTATCCCCCCCCCCAAAAAAGTTTGAAGATAATGGAGAGTGGAGGATATTACAAAATGATGAGTTGTATACCATGTACTCATAACCAGATATTGTTAGGGTAATCAACTCATGGATTGCTATGTTCAGGAAATGTGGTGCGAATGGGAGATTCTAGAACTTTGTTTATGGTACTGACTGGTAAACCCAATGGGAAGAGACCATCGGGAAGACCTAGACGTAGATGGGAGGATAACATCTGAAAGAGATAAGGTGTAGTGATGTGGACTGGATAGAACTAGATAGGGATAGGGTGTAATAAGGTGGAATGGATAGAACTATCTCAAGATAGGGAAAGGGGGTATACTTATGTTAGTGAGGTAATGAACTTTTGAGCACCTAATGTCATCATAAACGATTTAGTAACTAAGAAATTATTTCCTTTAATTACTATATTTCTGAATGAACTCTATTGCATGATTTAAACTTTGTGCTATCTTCATAATATAGCACTTATTATCTAGTGAAAGGGAAGTCAATAGATTTGTAAAAAATTATATTGTAAATAAATACATATTTAATTAAACACAAAATAAAATAATTGCATAGATGAATAATACATAGTAGAATGTATATTTTATATTAACGCGTTTATTCACCAAGTAGAATAATTTAGGAAAAAATGTCACTTCTTGTTGATAGTAAAATTGACTGCTTTAATAAATAAGGGGATCCAAATCTCAGGGTTTATTTTTTGCCTAATGTAAAAAAAACTCAGAACTTTGACTATACACTTTTTATTACTTACCAACACAAAAGACAAAAATGAGGCTTTAAAAGTAAAGTTTTCAAAAGTGTTCAAAAGATAAAAAGAAAGAAGAAAAAAAAGTAAAAACTAAATGTAGTAAATAACCATTCGTGTCGAAGATAAAAATGCTAGGACAATGTAAAATGTTTGCCCTTTTAAAATAAAGTTTTGTTTTTTAAAGAAAAAAAGTTTTTGGACAAATTTAATTCGATTTATATACGTAGTTATTGTTTTAAAACAAACCAAAGATTTATTTAAATGTAACAAAGAAACAATTTTAAATAAAGATCATATAAATTTAGAAAGTTTGCTATTACTTAAAAGAGAGTTAAAAATGCATAGTTAATAAAAGTGTATAGTAATTAAGGCTTCTTTTCACAAGTTTGTGTCCTCTCGAGAATGATTTTGCTAGTGTTGTCAAAATATGTGGTTACAAAATTTCAAGAACATTTGAGGAATTTATATACACCTTTAAATTTCATATGGCAATGCATGTATCGAATTTGAATTATAAAAAATCTAGAAAGAGCTTAAAGAAAAGTCACTATTATAATTTTACTATCTACAAATAAAACAAAGCTAATTGTTATTTACTATACTAAATTTTAGTAAATGTATGTTTATTTTGTGTGCATATATTAAGATAAAAATAAACACAAAAGACGAAGATTTATATCTATTTCACCCGCATTTGTGGGAATGTAAGAGGAAAATTCCCCATCTATCTAAATAGTCCGTGAATGGGGAGATCTCGCCTCTAATTCTGATAAAATGTATGGAAAGTGTTTTTTTTAATTCTAAGAAATTGTGGATACATTTCTTCTAAAAATTATCTTACTCATCCCTAACCTATCAATGTTAATATTCGCATTGCTTGGACTGGTGGCAGAACGTGGTGCATATAAAAGTTATATTTACTCAAATTGTTTACCATAAATATTTGAAACGTGTCAATATTGCACAGTTAAAGATATATAGAGAAAGTATTGCAATCGTGGAAGTTTCCAGACTCGATATTATTGTTCACGTGCCCCCAAACCCATGTACTTGGGATATATCTGAAATATACTTGTGGATTTAGTCCCATCTTGGTATTTATATTTTATAATATGGTCATACCTTTATGAGAATATAATATTTTTATTTTAACTTTAAACTTAATGGTATCTTACTGATAACTGATTTTACTAAATTTTAAATTTTTCAAAAATTGATCTTAAAATTTTGTTAAAAATGACTATCTTTGAAGTGTTTTAAATAATAAAAAGGCTGATTGCTTGTTTTGGGTAAGAATTATTTGTATATAAGGGTAGTTCATTGATGGGTGGTTTTTGAAAATTTGTTAATTTTTGAAAATTACATTTCCAATTTTTTTTTTTCCAAATGAATATATGGGGAGTGTTTAAAACTATAACTAGCATTATATTAATACATTGTATTTTACTGTCTTTGTGACCTGGCGGTCTTGGGGTAAGGTGTCAAATTTCCGTGCTGAGGGCCCGGGGTTCAATCCTCGGTCCCGGCATAGATTTTTCTGATTACCAAACCCTTCCTTCACCTATGTCAAGACATGTATTAATAACAACTTGTAAATGTGTGGAATGCCAGGCCTCCACCATGGTTCGGATTCCACGTTAAACTGTAGGTCCTCCATTTCATCTCACAATCACCCTATCATTCATTACACATTAGCGTAGGTGGGTATAACCCGAACGGGTAGTAAGACGCGGTGCTAATAATAATAGTAATAATAAAAATATTTTATTGTGCTCCAAATTAAATAGAATATATGAGAAATCATTTATATACCAACTCAACATAGCACAAAGAAATACTATTTGACCGATACAATATTTTATAAGAAAAACTTTATTTACAAGATACTTATAACTAACATGATAAATATTTTGTTGTAGAAAAATAAGGCGGTATAACTTATACCGTATAAGTATGACACCCCAATTTTCTTTCTTATGAATTTAATAACCTTTACTTTGGCTTAGAGCCATTAAATATATCTTCGTTGAGGATACATGATTATGAAAAAGTTCATTAAATTTGAGAGGGTTTTTGACTTTCGTCACTCCACACCTCCATCCCAATGTTCATTGTTGTTTATTCTTCCCTCTCACGTATCCATAAACTCTAACTTACCTCAGTTTTGCTCAGTATTTTATTTCATCAGTTGGTTTTTGTTTGTGTATGTGACAATAATGGCCGCTTTTGTGCCGAAACGTATCCAAGCATCATAATAACAATGTAAAAATGAACAAAAAGAGTAAACAAAATGTGTCTTTATGAGAAAGATAGAGGTAACATGAATAGACTGGTATGGATAACAATATAAATTGTACAATGAAGAACATCCAAATGAGCAAAATAAGCCATGAATAGACTAATCACGGATAACATCAACAAGAAACGTGACTCTTTAAGAAATGGGTTTAATGACGTGTAATCGCTTAACAATAGAACATGATGAAAAAACAGTCTGAGAATAAGATGATAAAGGACATACAATATTAATAAATTGGACATAATGATCAACAGGAGATCCAAGATTAATTAGCTCTTGAGTATAAATTCTCGTTTACATATTATATAAGTTTCGTATCCTTGAATCCATGCGAATTTTAATTTAATGTACACACTCCGTGTCTTTAATAAGGTCATATCTATCACCTAATTAACCTAATTAGGAAATCTCTCTAATCCAGGACCCCCGAGAGGAATTCTATCAGGAGGTACAAAGTTTTTTCGGGCCCCCTTCACATTTCCATTAATCCTGTCTAAAAAAAAATTAATTAACTAATACACCTACTATCTGGAAAAAAAAAATAAGACAAAAAATATGTTTAATTTATACTGTTATATTTTAAGAAAGGAAAAAAAGAAATTAAAATATTGTACCTCTAATAGTAATTTAGTAATAGTACTAGTAGGGGAAATGTGATTGCTAGTTTCATTACATGCAAACATTTTATGAGATCCTAGGAAATTCCTGGACCCTTTTAGACCCCCGGGCCCGGGTACGATGTATCCCCTGCACCCTCCTCTCTCTTCCAATCAAACTTATTAAAATAAAACAATTTCAGAAAACTCAATAAATACAGTCAAGCTTTAAAAACTTAATATTTAGTGGTTTAGCGTTTTTAGTTAAAATAAATATAACCATAATATTTTGGTTTTAGTAACACGTCTTATTATCCATTTGGGTTATGAACATATATACAAATAAGATATTGGGTTAGGATGAGGAAGGTTTAATTTAGAGGAAGTGAAGGAAAAGTGAAAAATCATTTGAGAAAAACCCTCAGTACACCCGACAGGGATCAGAACCCTGGTCTCCTCATCATTGTCAATCGAATATTTTGAAAGAGTGACGCCTTAGATAATGCGTCCACCGAATCAAGTCCTAATCTAATCAAATTTTCTATGAATTGCTATCAAAGGAAGATGAATTAAAATACGATACATTTAGAAACGTACGATTGTTTCCTTTACTATCAATCATACATTAATTTATATTCGCATATAGATGTTCATTTATTTATCTGTCTGTGATTGGTTCTCCATAGCCGTACGTAAAGATAGGCCTTGATAAAGTCGAAGTTGATCCAACGCCACCGAAGTAGATTTAGGATGTATTCGGGACTGGTCTCGACAATATTTTGTACCATATGGATGACCTTGGTAACTAGTTTCAATATCAATGTGCTCATGTCACGCATCGGTGGGCATGAGGACTAAGGCGTCGGTTTTTCTCGTATGGTTATTTAGTTGACGGGTGAAATAAGGGCTAGAATCATGGCTGGGTATGGGGAGGATTTTTATTTCTAAATATTTTTACACTTTTCCTAAAAGTAAATTAGGGTACATTTTCTCTAAATTCTACTTTATTCAACTCTATCCAATTACACTTAGGGGACTAGCGCTGTTGCGTTTTTACAGCAGCTGTAGTTTATTTCTCTTTATGAAAATTAAAGGTAAATTAGGTCGGATCCCCTCCCAAGTATTTCCCAATCAGTTCCTGCTGCCAAGTATGATGTCATCAAACATTCAAAAAAAAGTTTATTTTCTGAGATACGGGAGTTTTAACTGGCCTCGTGCAGGAATGATGTGAATACACAACGGCGCCAATCATGATGCCATACGTCGGGATAAATGCCGCCATATGTTAACATTTCAAGTTCTATCATGTGTCTGAACGTTGTATCACGTAGCTTTAGTTTGCTATAGATGTTCTTCACGTGCGGTTGCTATTATACATAAAAAACAAGAATTGAAGGAAATAACTCAAGGAAGAAAAGTCTTTTTAAAAAGCTATTTTTTGTAACAGTTTAACATTATTGTAATTTTCTTTTTTTTTAATAAAATTTACAAAAATACAATATCATTCAAATATTTATTTAATAATACTGCTTCAATATTATGTATTAAAGTATGTGTTTTTGATTATAATTTAAAACATTATAGGATGTTTCAAATATGCAACAGCGCCAGTCCTCGTGTTAGTTTTTAGCGCCAGTCCTCGAAGGTTAATATCAAGATGTTGATAGGCCAAATGGTTAATAAGACGTGGTGCACAAAGGCTGCACTGAAACTTGAGCTTCCACCAGATGTAGGCCTCCTTCAACAAGACATTTTATGATGATGTGGAAATGTTAGGGATGTCCCTGTATTAAATAGCTCCATCTCTGGAGATTTTCTGGAACTAGAGCAAGTTGTGATTGTTACCTTAACGAGCCCCCAAGGAGTGGTATAATAGAAGAGAGGGAACGTCAGAAAATTATTGGAGAGATTTGTTTGGTAAAATCTTCCGAAGGCACCACAGCTCAAAGCAGTCGTTATGGGGCTCATTATATACACCACAGATATGCGAACCCAACTTTTAATTAGGTTCTTACAACTTGGATGGCGGGGGAGGGATGGAGGGAAGGAGGGTTGATAAAAAAAATACTTTGTACAGCCTACCACGAAAATTCTTTTTATATTCCTTGTATTATTTGAACATTTTATGGAAACATCCAAGAACAATATTATTTCAACATAATTAAAATTTAATTATCTTCATTAAGCGACAAATCATAAGACTGGAGTGATTTTAGGAATATTTTTAAAAATATATCGACAAAGCTAGTTTCTTAATTGAGTGGGTTGAGTGAAAAAAGTGATATTCCTCATTTTATGAAGGGGAAAAAACGTATTTGCAGTGAGTGTTGGTAGCGTAACGATTGAACTACTTGTTGTTAATCAAGACCTTGAGGATAGCTAATATCAACAATTATTGAATTCATTTTTTGTAGCTAGATTTCAGGATTTCATAGAAGTTTAAATATTGATTACATTTCGTCTAAATCTATTAGGGTAATCATGTTTTTCCCCCCTTAATTCACAAAAATATTATTCGGTGGACAATGGACACGTGGTCGAATCTTAAAACTCGTTTAGTCTTTTATCCCATTGAATTCCAACCGGATTTGCTGAGGGTAGTTTTGCCATAAGATTTCCCCCCCGATTCCCCTCCAAGCAAATTCGGGTAAATTTCTTTAAACTTCTATATAGCTACCGTATTATTTTTATTAAATACGTGTGACCCGGACAGGTAGTAAGAAAGTGTGATAAGAAAATCATGAAAAAATATATTTACTAATTTGTAAATATTACTTCTTTACATATATTAATTTACGCACCCCTACAGTGAAGATTTAAAAATGTTGCGCCCCTAGGCACAATTATAATATGCACCTTCCCCTCCCCCTTCCCCCAATTTTTTTTGACAAGGGCTTTAGGAAGTTTCGGATTCAAGAAAAGATTTCTACGAAAGATAATCAGACATGTATAATGTGTAGTATGATTTTGGTAGGAAGAACAGCATATGTTAGTTACTAAAGTTACTAAAACAAGTTTAATATATTCGTACATCAAGTCATGTTATCTGCAATTGTCACTTTTGATCAATATTATCAATAGGCTACATATAAAATAACACAAATAATATAGTAAAATGCTATCAATATTGACCATAAAAAAGTATGTTTGAATTTTCTCTACTGTTCTTCCAACCAAAATCAAGGTATACATGCCCTACAATAGCTTGAGTTAACATTATGTAAAAGAGTAGACTGACCTTAACTACAAAGCGATTGCAAAGTACAGTTATTTAAAAAGAAATATTGTCGTTCTGATTTAAAATTGAACTATCCCGATGATGTTAGTCAATAATTTTTAAACATAATTACTAAAACAATATTATAGTAAAAATAAAAATAATGTTATCCAAAATGTGCCACCCCCTAAAGCCGCCCCTATGCCCGTGCCTTGTGGGCCTGTAGTGTAAATCCGCTTCTGCCGCTAAGTGGTGGCTGAGTGTTTTAAGACCCTACACTAACATTTCCCTTGGATTATAGTTGATAAGACTGAAATTGGGGTTTGAATCCCAGCTGATTTCTTCGTGGTATAGGGTTTAACATGTGATTTATAGTTATAGCTTTCTTATCCCCTATTCATGATAAAACATATGCATTTAATCTAACAAACTTAGTTACATACTCTATGGCACTAGGAACTCGAAAGTCCATTGCCGCACTTACAAAAGTACGTCACCTATCACTATCTTAAGCAAGTTCTATCCAGTCAACCTCATTACACACTATCCCTATATTAAGCTTATTCTATCCAGTCCACCTCATTACACACTATCCCTATATTAAGCTAATTCTATCCAGTCCACCTCATTATACCCTGTCCCTACCTTAAGCTAGTTCTATCCAGTCCACTTAATTACACCCTGTCCCTATCTTGAGCTAGTTCTATCCAGTCCCTTCATTACACTCTATGTATTTCAGATCCATTCTAATGCTATCCTTTCATCTGCGTCTAGGTCTTTCCCATAGGTCTTTCCCATTTCAAACCCTTAACCAGGTTCTAGATCTCCCATTCGCGCTGCATGTCCTGTCCACCGTAATCTACGAGACTTGACTATCCTAACAATGTCTTGTGATGAGTAAAAGTGTATGTAACTCATCACTATGTAACCTCCTCCACTCTGCAGTAGCCTCATCCCTCTTCAGACCAAATATCTTCCTAAGCACCGAGTTTTCTAAAATCCAAATTTGTTGTCGTCATGTAAGTTAAGAGACCATGTTTCACACTCATGGAAAGTAGCCGGTACCTTTATCGTTACGTTACGTTTTTTTTGTACATTCCTTGAAAGCAGGCGAGATGAGATGTTGAAAACTTACTTGTCGAGTAAGAGCGTTCATTTCCCGACTGTGTTATTTTCCTAATTTCCAATCTAACATCTTTGTTGCTAGTTAAAATTGTTCCTAAATATTTAAACCCAATAATCCTGTCAAATAATATTTTGTTCGCAGTAATTTCTTAATTATCGTCCCCAAACTGTATTCCCTGTGATCATAGACGTAGTCTTTTAAGCATTCACCTCTAAACCTATTTCCTCACCAGCCTCTAATAACATGTCTGCATTTCTTGCAACAGCTTCCTTGCTATCACCTAACAAAGCTATATCTGCTGCGTATCCTAATATCTGTATTATATCGTTTAGTGTCAGTCCTTCTCTACTCTATTTCATTACCCTAATAGTAGTATAATCTAACGCTGGGTTAAAAAGTAACGGGGAAAGTGCATCTCCTTGTTTCAACCCATAATGTATTTCGAAAGTATCTGATAAGTGACATCCAACCCATACCCTGCCTCGTGTATCAGTCAAACCAAGCTCAGTTAGCCTTGACAGGTTTTTTTTTGTGTACTATCCCAAATTTAACTAAAATTTCACATAATTTGTTCATTTTAACTGAATCTTCGACCTTTTTAAAATCTATGTTTTATTGATGAACCGTCATGTTGTATTCCCACTTTATTTTTTTCCTAATATTTGCCAAGTAGTAAAAATCTGATTCGTTGTTGATCCACAATTATATTCTCTACATATGGCGTAAATTCCATTATAATTATGTTGGATACAATTTTATAGTATGTTGGTAGCATTGAGATATCTCTAATTCTTATACTTTGTTTCATCTCCCATTTTGAAAATGGCTATTATATACCTTTCTTACATTCTTGTGATAAAACCAAGTATACCCAAAAAATTAATAATTTAAATTTAGTAAATTTTTTATAATTGATTTTAGATATTTTGAATTTATCTATACCAAAATTTTTCAATTTCAAAGATTTGAGAATGAGAATCCATAGTTGAGATTCGAATATATATATTTATATATATATACACATATATATTAGATTCACATTCAAGAGTCGGTTTCGAGATTTTTAAAAAAAAGGGGAGGATTTTTACCTTTTTCTAATAGAAATCAGTGTTAAATTTCGCCATTCTTAATCATATTGAAAAGTTTCCAAGCGAGGTCTTACTAAAATCGAGTTAAAACTTTGTATGATTTCAAGTGCGCATTAAAGAGAGAGCCAATCAGTAAAATGAACGGACTGGTAAAATGGAGAGCAAAAAGGAACTGCATGGGATAACTAGTGAGACGGATGGCGTGGAATCTAGAAGAGAAGGAAAGGGGGTTGTGATAAAAAAGAAGATGGAAGGAGGTGGGTCTCAGTAAAGCTGTAAAACGTGAAGACAAGTCAAAGTTTTTAAGTCGGTAGGAATAAAGGAGAGGAAGGGGGGGGGGAGGGTCCTCCCGCTAAGTGGTAACAAGTGGAAAATTAAATTTAATAGCTTTGTAATGCAAAGTGAAAAAAAATACTAAACTAAACGAAACAGGTTATTTTAAAATTCCGCGTGATAAAATTATGTTACACTCTGTTGTTTTTTCTTGGCCTACTGATTTTCCTCTACTTTATCCCTTTTAGGTTTTTATCAAAATCTATTGTTATTTTTGTCATATTATTAGTCCCTTTTATTTATTCGGACTAAGCTTAGTCCACACTCACTTTGTTCATTAAGTTTATTGTCAATAGATACTCCTTAAGATAAAAAAAAATCGGCCCTTCACTAACAGAGTCTATATCAAATAAGAATTTACCCAATAAGAGATGCGATCGATCATTACGTAATGGAGTTTTAATACGTTAATTCTTTACTCTAAAATAGATTGAGCCTGCAAAAATTCAATCCATTAGTCTTTGCTCTGAAAAAAATAACATAGCTTCAGTTTGTTTAGTTCTTACTCTACAAGAGATTGAACCTACAGTAACAGAGTTTAAATCCTTTATGTCTTCTCTAGAAGATATTGAACGTACAGTAACAGAGTATCAATCCTTTACGTTATCTCTAAAAGAAATTGACCCTACAATAACAAAGTATCAATCCGTTATGTCTTCTCTAGAAGATATTGAACGTACAGTAACAGAGTATCAATCCGTTGTATCTTCTCTACAAGAAAACGACAACACAGTAACCGTCTCAACTCCGTTAGTCTGTAGTCCGTAGATTTCGCACGAACGCGTACCAAATTAACATATTAAACAACACCGCTATAGACATCCATTCAAAGATACAGGCCCTGCAAATAATTAAAAATCGAGCTAAGGGCTCTGTCACCATTTTATAGACGTATTAGGCCTATATTAATATATTTTTCTTTAACGGCAATACTTAGAATTCTTATTAAGTAAATGTGTATCTGTTGTTTAAATTAAATACATAAACTACATTTTAAGTTTAATTTTATCTTTCGAAGAATTTTCCTGGACAAAAGACTTTTTCTTTCTCATTGGTCGACACGGTATCCTAATTAGTAGGGGGCGGATTTTGCCCTAAATGCATTTTTTATTCCTATGTTTTGAAAAGTAGGCTTTTGAGATATAATTTTATTTTCAATGATTGCAAAGATAATGTGATAACTTTTATGGTGCCTGTAAATGCCCATTTCGTTGTTTTTTGTGCCTATTTTACAAATGGGAGCCTTAAAGTGCCTTTTTTTCTATCTGTCTCTTCTTCCCACCCTCTTTTTTTCTTTCTAAATACTTGCGGCTACCCCCCCCTCCCCCCTTCACTCCATAGGTTACTCCACGTGTGGCTACTCGTGATAGGTAGGGAAACCCCATGTGTCCAGCGGTCTGATAGGTTCAGATTGGTCAGACTGGTGACGAAGATTTTCTTCTAGCGCACAGCAATGTCAGTTCAATCAGTGGTTGTGTATATTACGCTGTTGTTAGATGTGCATATCTGTTCATTAATATTTCTTTTGTATTGGACTCAATGTATATTATTGAATTAATAGAAAATACCTATAGAGAAATCGTGTAAAAGTGTATTATTCAAACAATATTTGGTGGTGATAGGAAAGTCACAACGGATGGCAAAACAATATTTGTCAGCCATGTTCCAAAGAGGTACGTTACCTTTTCAAAAGGGTAAATGAAATTATTAATTTTGAAAGTCAAGGTTTTTATTATATATTTTTTCTACCGTTTAAAAGTAAACCATGATTCTTTGCTATTGTTTAAACTAGGTTTCATTTCTTATTGAAGGATTTCAACGACAAAGTGTAAATATTTACCAAAGCGTAACATAAAGATCTTACAAAAAAAATGCAATCTTAGTTCTCCTGTAGGTGATGCTTTGTTAATTTTAATTTGTAGTATGCACATATACTATAATATTTAGGTAAAATGCGAGAACCTAGAACACCTAGAACCTAGAACCTAGAACACCTAGAACAACACAAAAATACTGCAATACATACGAATAATACCAGAAAGAAAACAGGATCGCAACCAATTTTTCCTGAAGTTAACGATGCCGATAAAACCCAAGAGCAATTTTTTGCTGACTTATGCTCTGCAATGGTAGCTGCAAATATTCCTTGGAAGAAGCTGGAGAATCCAGATTTCGGGGCATAGAAAAAAATCTGAATCATGCTTCTGGCTCAGTTGGCACGGCCATCGTCGACAAACTTAAGTAGCGAAATCCTGGGTGGAAAGTGATGGCAAGTATTGCAGACATCTTAGAAGGACAAACTACATCACTCCCAGAAGTCAAGCTTAGCTCAGCTGAGCTAGTCTGTCTGAAGTTTTGCCCCATGTCTTCATGTGAAGTCGAGAGAAGTTTCTCACAGTATAGAAACAATTTGTTAGAAAATAAAACCAAATCTACACCTGAAAATCTTTAAAAGTATTTGGTAATTAACTCTGATAGTAATTAATTTGTGTTTATAGAAAGTGTATGCTAGATTTTAAGAATGAATAATAAAGATTTTGGTGCCTTTTTTTTTTTTGTATTACTATGCCTCTTTGTGTGCTTTTTTTGTGCCTATTTATTGCCTTTTTTACTTTATAATGCCTATTTAAGTGCCTATTTTGTGATTTTTTAATGCCTATTTGCCTGCCTTATTTTTAAATTTTAGTGCCTATAAATCCGCCCCCTACTAATTAGATTAGAGATTATAGAAAAGAATTGCGTGAGAACAGGATCGAAACAACTCGAGGATATTAACACTTCTCATGTAGAGGGGTATTTTATAAGACGGTTCGTGTGAATCGCATTCTAGTTCCGGCTAGGGTAGCAACCAAGGAATGTTAGTTAACAAAGTAATCAAATTGATTAGAATCCAAACGTGAGGGGAAAATGAACCTCATTAATTTGGGTAAATGTTTTGTTTGGTTTCTTAGCACCACGTCTTACTAGCTTCTCAGGTTATACGCCTATGTACTAATTTCACTAATGGGTTAGGGATTAAGAAGGCTTCATTTATAGGAAGTGCACCCGCATTTGCGTGGAGGGAGATTGGAAAACAATTTAGGGAACACCCCCTTCAGTGCACCCAACCGGGATCGAACCACGATCTCCCCGTCATCGGCAGTCTAGTCCAACACGAGATTAGCGCGTTAGACCACGTGGTCATAAAAGCGGGTAGTAGTTTACGTGTCAGCGAATAAGACAAAGAGTTTAGTAATGAATAAAGAAAACTTACAAAAGGGACGGAATAAGTAATAAAAAGCAAGTATATTGAATTAAATAGATAGGTTATTTAAAAAAGGAAAAATGTGTGATTACTGTTTAACAATGAATGGTAGTCGCTATTTTAGTGTGAGTGTAAATAATTTGTTATGTTTATCCAGGTTCTAGTATGTTTATAAAGTTTGGGAAGTGATTAAAAAGTTATTAAAATGTTGGTTTTCCTTTTCAAGTAAAAACAAATAGGCTGACTAGAAATCTTTCACTTGCACTATTGGTAGTAGGAGAGTTACATTACATTATTTGGCAATGATCCCATTTCCAAGGAGTAAGGAACGTTTCTTGGTTCCAAGAGGTTTTCCGTTACCTATTACTTTTTGTATTCAATTAATATTAACTTGGTCGGTTCAGTTTTTTGGTTACGTTTCGTTAGAGAACCGGAACAGATAGTCTACACGCTCCTGCAAAGTCGATTCTTGATTTCTGGTTTATAATTATATAACACTTTAATAGATTCTTAATTAATGTTGATACCCACTTCAATGATCAAACGGTTTAAGGTGTCACTTTTACATTAGAGTGTGGAGATAGATAGGAAGATTAGATAGGAAGATGGGAGTTCAAACCCCGGTCGTGGGAGCTAAAAATGTTATTCCCTCAAGAGGTTTTACACTCCCCCCCCCCCCCCCCAACGAATAATGCAAGTGTATTTCCTTTAAATTCAACATTTTCTCATCCCCAACACAGTTATTCACATATTTGAACTAACGAGGTAAGTAAGAAGGAGTTAGAATTTGGGGAAAATCTACCCGTTTATGAATGGAGAGTCGATGTAAAACAATATCAAAAATTCCCCCTCTTCCCAGTACGCCCAGCCGGGATTTGAACTCCCGACCTCCCCATCATCACTGTCAAGCCAGACTATACGAGCTTAAGGTGCGGCAGAAGGGAGCGCAAGTATTTTAACAATTTTTATAGAATATAAATTTTTTGGCAAAAATAAATCAAATATTTCTCCAGTAGCAACATAGAGTTTAGTTTTCTGCACATGCTAATATCAACAGATCTTGAATATCTGTCAAGGGTGTCCTGGAATTTTGTCAAAACTTTTTAAATAAAGAGAAAATATTTTGATCAAATTCCAGGACACCCTTGACAGATATTCAAGATCTGTTGATATTAGCATGTGCAGAAAACTTAACCCTATGTTGCTACTGGAGAAATATTTGATATATTTTGGCCAAAAAATGTAATGCTATAAAAACTGTAAAATTATTCGCGCTCCCTTCTGCCGCACCTTAAAGTTAAATCCTCTTAGGGTTGAACTCAAGATGGGGTGTAGGCTATCCTGAAACTTGATGACAACTTTTACTCTTAATTTAGAAAGTTTATTATCTCGATGTAAAGAAAATTCAAACTATGACTCTGCTGAAGCAATATTTTTTTTTTTTTAATATTTTGTTACAAAGATTGCAAAAACACTAGTCTTTTCTCGCGTTCCCTACATTCCCACATTAAATATTGTATCTCACATTTGTCTCATTCGCATTCAAAAGCTTTGATACCGACTTACAGTTATCTTTTAGAGACTGAGATTTCTAGACATGTAAACAAATTAAATCAACGTTTCTTAATTTTTCTATCAAGTCTTCAATTATGTGACAATCTTGCACTCCCCCCCACACCTCACCCAAGTAAGAGAGCCAGCTAGATTAACCTGAAAATTGAACGAGAAGTTTGTTAGCAAAGAAAACTGTATTAAAAGACAAGAAGGGGGGGCAGGAAGATAAGGAGAACAGATGAAGAAAGAAAGAGAAAAAAAGGGGGGTAAAGCCAAGAGAAAGAAGTTTGTGGTGACGAAAAGAGGTGAGAGTAAGGTTTCTCGGGCGGGTGAGGTGAATGGATTAGAGAGGGGAAAAGGAAGCTAGGATTGAAAGAAATGAAGAAAAAAAAGGGTGGCCGTAAGCAAACAGTTGGCGAAAGGCGAAGTTAAAGTCGCCGTTGGGGAGAACCGTGAAGTTTGAAGGAAAGGGTGTTTTTTTCGACAAGTTTACTTTCGTGGCAGATTTCTGTCAGTGGGAACAATGAAGGTTGGAGTCAAATTTTCATAGGAAGGGCCTTTTAGATAATACAAACATATTTATTTCTGACAGAATTTTACTCTTGTTATTTTATAGGTAGTGATAATATCTATCAAAAGTGACAGTTGCAGATCACATGACTTGATTTATGAATAAGTGAAAGTAGATCCAGTAACATTTGTATCTGTTAGATAAGGCCCTTCCTATGAAAATAGAACTGTAAGATATTTTTAAGGCTGAAGATTGTCCAATCGCACTTTAGCATTTTAAAATTTTTTCTTTCTCTCTCGACAACTCGAGAGAGTAAGTACTGTGATCTTCAAGAAAATCGAACTCAAGATTTTGATAAATGTAGACGTTTCATGACCCAATGAAACAGAAAAATTTGTTTTTGCAATGCCATCCATCTTTCTTTGTATCTGAATATAGTCGAAACCATTTTACCGATCAGGGTGAAACTTGGTATTAGGGTTTTCATAATGCCCCCCCCCCTCCCCCACAGGGTTTTATTTTAAATTAGAATTCAAATCCTAAATATAAGGGTAGTTTAATAAAGGGCAAAAGGAGAAAAAATCGATTTTCTCAAAATCTGCTATAATGATTTTGATTAAATTTTGTATCTAGGCATTATTTAAACATTACAAACAAAATGGCAGCTCTCATTTTCCCATGACAATTACCTTGATTACTATATATAAACAGAAATTTCCAATTTTGACCATACACCAGTAATATATTTTGAGATAAGAAATAACTTATCATTGTAAAGTTGTAGTATCATTAAAATTATCTATATTTTAATCTGGAGTATATTTGTTTATAAAACCAATCATTTCTAAGCTATGAGCAAACATATTTTTTATGGATTAGGCCTACTTAGAAATATGTAATTGATTATTATACTCTTTGGTGGACATAAATGCCCCTCTAGTCTCAATGTTTCTGCAACAGTTTATATTATTACATTTATGAAAAAAATTGTGTGTTTTGGCAAAAATGTATATTATTTTGTCTAAAAAACGAGTTTTTGGTAAATGTATCTATTTTAAGATTAAAGAGAGAAAGAGAGAAGACTGTGCAGTGCACCGTACCATTTATTTATATAATAGGTGGTTTTCTGACTCAAAGGCTTTTGTTCTTAAATAATATTATTGTTGGCTAAATTTTTTTATATTTTCATTGATACATAAATTATAAGTTTCTACTAGGCTTATTATAGTTAATTTTCGTGGTGGCTTGGTAACCGTTTGAGTTGTACATGTATTTATTATGCTAATGTATCCGTATTTGCGTTTAGGGAGATTGGGAAATTATTTATCTAAAGGTAGCCTCTCAGAACAGCCAACAGGGTTTCAAACCCTTATATCCCCATCACTGACAACCCAGTCCAACACAAGAATTACGTGATAAACCAGACAAACTTAAATTAGTTAATGATTAACCCGCTTCTGTAGCCGCATAATCTACGACATCACTCTATCAGTGGACTAGACTGCCGATGTCGGGGAGATCGAGGTTCAAATCTCTGCTGGATGTACTGAGGGTGGTTTAAAAAATACTATTCCTACCTCCGTTTAAATGCGGGTACACTTCCTATAGATATAACCTTCCTGATCCATAAAATCACTAGCGTAATTATTCTATAAGTGTATAACCCGAATGGGTAAAAAGACGCGGTGTTAAATAAATGAAATAAATAATTCGTGGCTCGCTTGAACAACCTTAATGGAGGGAGTAAGGAAAGCAAGTTTAAGGTCAGTATATAAGCTTCTGGAGATTACGACTTACCAACTGACTTTCTGAAGGAACTGAAAAACAATGGATTAATGGCTATGACAAAACTTATATATAGGATCTACAAAACATGAGAACGCCCCAAGAACTTGTAACCATGGTGACTCTAAAGATGAATAAACACGCTAAGAAATCCATTAACCACAGGATCATCAACGTCATCTCTCATGTGAAGAATAATGTGGCAAGAATACTCAACAGGAGACTGGATCAGAAAATAGAGAGTGTGATTGAAGAAGACCAATTTGGTTTCAAAAAAAGAACCAGAGATTCCACCAGGATGCTGAGAGTAATTTCTTAGTGTGTTGAAAGTCAAGGAAGATTGGTTTCATCAACTGGCTAAAGGTGTTCGATGGAGTGAAGTGGAAGAAACTGATGGTGATACTTAAGAAGATAGGCATCAAATGAAGGTACAGAAGGCTGATTGCAAACTTGTACCTGAGACAGAGAGTAAAGGTGAGGCTGAATGAGGAAAAGACCAACAGCGTAGAGATAGGAAGAGGAGTAAGGCAGATATGCTGTTTGTCACCCAGTCTGTTCAACTTGTATTAAGAATGGCTGGTAAGTGGAACTGAGGAAGAAACTGATGAAATGCTACATTTGGAACATCACGCTGTATGGAGTAGAAATTTGTATTCCTATAAAGAATGAAAAGAAATGCTTAGAGACCTTCTAAATGTGGTGTTGGAGAAGACTTGAGAAGATCAAATGGACAGACAGGGTGACAGATTAAGAAAACCTAAGAATAGTGACTGAGAAGAGAACCATTTTGGATGTGATTCTTCAGTAGAAGGCAAGCTGGATAGGACATATCCTTAGTTAGAATTGTCTTCTGCACGACGTCATATAAGGGAAGGAGAAGCTTAGGAAGAAGAAGGATTTAAATATTAGATGACTTGAAGGAAAGAAGAAATGTCTGGGAGCTGAATTACGAGACTTGGTGGTCTAGGTTCACTGATAAAAGAATGAACCTGTCGTAAGACAGAACACCTTATAATAATAAATAATACAAGCAGCTTTAAAAATAAAAATATTATTTTGGTCTAATATATAGAATACTACTTCAGTTTGAATACTTTTGGTTTAATATCGATATTTATATAATTTTTTCATAAACTTAATGATATTTGAAAATAATATGTTTAATTAAAAGAAAAAAGACTTGTTCAAATTCCGAGATGGCATTGACTAATATTCAAGAAATGTTGCAATTACTATGTGGAAAAAATTGAACTAAATATATCAACTGCAGTGAGATTTTATTAGTTTTGTTCACAAAAATTGCTTATTATAAAAACTGTAAAACGTAGACCTTAGATCAAGTTCCCTCCCTCCCCACGTTAAGGCTGTTGCCTACTTGAAGTGGAATATCTTTGCACTGCAGTTTTTCTCTTATTGGAATGGCAGTTCTGAAGCTTCAAAAACCGTATTCTTTGATTTTAGCACCATTACGATGAAGACGTGAAGTCGCTAAAAGTGAAATGGCTTCAACTTTTCATCTTTTTTTGTACTTAAGTTTAAAATAGAAGATGTAAGGTTTTTACTATTTTGAAATGAATAACATCTTAAATCACGCATGAGTTCTGGACATCTGAAATGAGTATCAATGATTCGGTAGGTGGCTCTCTCTTAAGTTGGCAGTGTAGGGAACGCTGGCTAATGTCAATGCTTTGACAGTTTTAGAGAAAATAATTATTTTGGTCAAAATAAATCAAATAATTATCCAATAGAAACATAGATTGTAATTTACTTTACATGGTGACCTTAACAGTTTTTGAATATTTTTCAAGAATGTCCTGTAAATTAATGACGACTCTTTCCCTTGATTTAAAAAGTTTCTCATCTAATGTCGCTATGCTCATGACAGATATTAAACAACTGTTGATATCACCATGTGAAGAAAACTAAACTATGTTTCTACTGGAATTATATTCGATTTATTTACAAAAAAAAAGTTTTGTAAGATCCCTTACTTTGAAATCACTTTGTAACCTTCCACTCTGTCATCACGTTGTAACACTTCTGACAGAACTGGGTAAGGTTACTAGTTTTGTCGGGGTGCCCGGTAGCCAACCCTTCTACGCGCTACCGGGGCACCGTAGGGACTTACATGGTCAGGATGGACCCCGAGCGGTAGGGGTTGTAATGGATGGTCGTGGGGAGTGAGACTCGCAAGTAGTCCAAGAAATTATATTTATTAAGATAGTAAGAGACTAAACTACTACATGGGAATCTATTAAATATCCCGTGACGAGGGAGCCGGCGCGATAACGGTCTCGCAACCCTCCTGCAGACCCGCGATCGACCCTCCGTGGGGTGAACTCCACGAATCACCTTCATATTCTCACTACTCAGTCGTACACGCGACCGACACACATGCACACCGCATGGCGTCCAACATTCAACAACCTCCTTTGGTTCTCACACAACTCGCTGATCTCGATATTTCACCCGCCAGGAAGGTCCATCGGTCACTCCTCTCACTCGTCAACAGGATGCAAGCTATATGAGCTATTTGCTATTCTCAACAGGATGGTAACCCAACACTCTTGACTTCCAAGGAAATGTACAAGTTCAGGTTAACCCCCTGCCAGAACAACCTTAAAATAATTATGCTGTTACATTACACCCCCCTCCGAAAAATAAGTGGAACATTTATGAGACACTTATTTGTCTTAGGTGGTTATTACCCTTAACACTAGTTACTAGATAAGTCTGGCAAGGTAACAACAATAGATTGTGCCTGCGTAGGTATTGGGGTTACAATGTTAGGAGCAGGCATACTAAAACATTTAACCAATGACCCTTTAAAATTAAAGACTACTACAGCTACAATAACAAGCAATACCAAAGGTGTTATAGTTGAGCCTAAAATTATAGACAAGGACCTAGGGTTTCCATTGAAACTATGGGCCCTAATTTTGTCTACTACTTGATTAAAGTCCACTGGATTAATCGATTGTTTGACAAAGGCATCAATCTCGTTTATTAGTTCACTAGAAAAAGTAACGTTTTTAGAAATATTTAAATTTGATTCAAAATTTAAGTTCCCTAGATCTGGAATATATATTAGGGGCAATTTATTATGAAAATACAATGTACCATGAACTGAAGCTAATACCTTGAAATCTCTACTAATCATGTCACAGTTACTAGCATTTAATATGACATAAACCCTCGGAGTTAAAAGTTCACTACTTAACTTCTTGTTAGAACTATTTTCTATGGATTGTATTAGATTAAATGATCTAATCTAACATTTTACATACATTCACTTACCCTAAGCAATAAATTGTTTAAATCAACGTGAGAGTTACTTACGTGTAAAGACCTTAATAGTCCATCTACACCCTTGCTGAGCTCACTATAATGACATTGAAATATGAGAGATATTTCTTAGCAAGCTGTTGTATGAATTTTGAATTTTTTTTTTCTTTATATTCCAAATTTTTCATTACTAAAATATGCCTATTCATATTAGAAACAACATCATCAACATCTTGGTCCAAACCTTCAAGTTTTTGATTAATTTCATACAACTCATAAGAATCTAAAGTGCCAAAACAGTTTTGTTTACCAAGTTCAACAGTTTATTGTTTACTACATTTAATTCCATCAAATCAAAATTTACTAATACTTTAAAACTGCTATCAGTTAAAAATGTCATTCCTATCCTTTCAACATGACTCCATTAGGTAATTCACTAATTTTCGTTGCTTCACTTAATGCACTGTGAAATACACAAAAATAAAACACTAAAGCGAACATTTTACGTGCGCTTTCTGAGGTTATAAGAATGGGAGGAGTGCTCCGGTGACGTAGGGGGGTTGGTGTCCTTCTTCCTCCTGGAAGGCTGGCTCTCTCGCGTGACTGGTCGTGGTCGGCTGGCATCGAACCTCGAACCGCTGCTAAGGCCACCTGACCTACTGGTGTCCTTGGCAACCAGTGGCGTCTTTCTTGGACGACCTCTCGGCCGCACCTCAGCGTCGTCGTCACAAGGTACAGGGAACAACTTACCCAAATATGGCTTAACCCTATTTGTGTGAACAATAATAGTGCGAAAGGGTAGTTGCACCTTAAGGGTTACCGGTGACAACACTTCTAACACCAAATAGGGTCCCTTATACTGAAGTTGGAATTTTTTTATCTGACCACGTTTTAAAACTGGATTAGAAAGATACACTAAGTCACCAACTCGGTATTTGGACACTACACTCTTCTTATTATACTGAGCTGCCTGTTGTTGGAACGCTTGATGATTTCTTTTCTTGACAATTTTCCACACACTTTGCAGTTTCTCAGCAAGGTCGCTCACGTGTTCGTTTGAGTTCAGCGGAAGCGTCACAGAATCAAACGGAGTCATCATTGGTCGCCCATAAACAATTTCATACGGAGTCATTTTTGTACTTGAATGTAGTTTGGTGTTATAAGCTGTAACGACATAAGGTAAAAACACGTCCCAGTTGTCATGTCGACTATTTACAAAATGACTCAGCATTTTAGAAATCGTTTGGTGTACTCGTTCAACGCGGCCATTTCCCTCCGGATGTGCTGGTGTAGTTCTAAGTTTAGTGACATTGAGCAATTTGCAAACTTGCACCATTATTTCTGACATGAAGTTCGAACCCTGGTCACTAATAATAAATAAGGGTGTCCCGAACTTCAACACCCACTGAAAAATAAACACCTTCGCTATGGTCTCTGCACTCTGATCCGGTATAGGTATCATCACTAAGTATCTAGAAAAATGGTCAATCATCGTTAAAATATACTTGTTGTTGTCTCTGGTTTTTGGTAAGGGACCGACTATATCTAAACCTATCCGTTCAAACGGAGTGTTTGTTTCGGGTAGTTCTTGAAGTGGTGCTTTTGTTTTTCCATATTTGTTTCTCTGATTGCATGAGACGCATCGTTGGACGTAGTTATCTACATCGTGACGTCGATTCGGCCACCAGTATTTTCGTGCCACCCTGTAGTTTGTCGTTCTCTTACCGCTGTGACTGGACAAAACTGAGTCATGACATTCTTTTAGTACGTCATCACGTTTTGACTCAGGTACCACGATGCGCTTCCCGTACTTGGTTTCTCGAAAGAGTAAGCCATTAACCTCCTGGAAACTTGGGTTGTTTCTCCAAATTTGACAATCGGTATCTTGAGATTGCTGCTCTATTAGGTCCTCTGGGGTACTGAGTTCGATGGTTCTTATTTTTCTACTTAGTCCATCAGCATTTCCATGGAATTTTCCTGGTCGATGACACACCGTGTATACATATTCACTAAGACGTAAACTCCATCTCATTAAACGACCGCTAGGGTCTTTGAGACCCAATAACCACTTAAGAGCGGCATGATCCGTAATTATCGTAAAGGGTTTGCCCAGTAGATAGCAACGGAATTTATTGACACTCCACACGACTCCTAGAAGTTCTTTTTCCGTGGTGCTATAATTAATTTCTGCTTGGTTCAGTTGGCGAGATGCGAAAGCAACAGGGTGTTCTTTACCCTCAACCTCCTGAGATAACACGCAACCAAGTGCATAGTTGCTAGCATCTGTAGACAAGATAAATGGTTTTTCAAAATCAGGGAAAATTAATACTGGAGACGAAGTCAATGCATTTTTTAAAGCTTCCATAGCATCACTGCAGTCTGGGGTCCACTCGAACGTTACTCCCTTTCTTAGTAGTTTAGTTAGGGGCTGCGCTTTACTCGCATAGTTTTCAATGAATCTACGATAAAAGTTTGACAACCCTAAAAATGATTGAAGTTCTTTGACGTTATTCGGAATGGGGTAGTTTCGGACGGCTTCGACTAACTGGGGATCACATTTTAGTCCTTCATGACTTATGTAATGACCTAGGTAATGTACCTGAGAGGCCGCGAAGTGGCATTTATCAATATTTAAGGATAAATTGGCCTGGTGCAACCGATTCAAAACTGCCCGCAGTCTTTCAGCATGTTCTACCATGTCCTTGCTAAATATTATTATGTCATCTAGGTAAACCAGTGTTTGAGTAGGTGTTAACCCATACAATATACCATCCATCAGTCTTTGGAACGTAGCCGGGGCATTTCTAAGACCAAAAGGCATTCTAACACATTTGTACACCCCTGTTGTAGTTATAAAAGACGATTTTGCTTGGTCGTCGGGATGAACACATAGTTGTGTGTAGCCGCTAGTCATGTCCAGGCACGAAAAGACTTTACATTTAGACATGTTTTCAATTGTTTCCACTAAATTTGGTAGCGGATGAAGGTCTGGGGTAGTTACTGCATTTAAACGTCTATAGTCAACACAAAATCGGAATTCAGGTTGTCCTGTTGTAGACTTCTTTTTTACAAGCACTATAGGAGAGCTCCATGGTGGATCATGTATTTCCCTGGGTTTGATAAATCCGGCCTTTAACTGGTTCTCAACCATGTCTTGAACTAAGGCCCTTTGGTGATAAGGTATTCTGTATGGTTTCTGTGATATAGGCTTCGCATCTCCGGTATGTATTCGATGGTGTACTAATTGGGTAGCAGGTAACTTATCTCTTTCCCTAAAGATATCCTTAAACTCTCGTAAAATAGGCATCAAAATGTTTTTATCTTCCTCTGACAAATGATCTAGTTTTTTATTCAGTGCAGCTTCGAATTTAGGGGTTGCAGTCTCCTTAACCTCACAAGCTCGTACAACTTTATTTTGACCCTTACCCTGAGGTAATACAAGGTCCGTGGCATACAAACTTCCACATGAGTTTTTTTCACTACAGATGACGTCATCTTTGTTTACATAACAAACGCTAGCAATTACCGCCCCTCGTGGCATTTGGACAGCCACAGGGCTCATATTGACAACACTTATAGGGACTCTGACCCTGTTTCCCGCCTTTATGGCAACACTAACACTTCTAGCCACATAACAGTGTTTATCTTCCAGTGTATCGCTTTGTATAACTGGTTCTACTAAAAGTAACTTTTCGTCAATGACTTCGGGGAGTTTAACTTCAGCTTGAATTATCTTTCTTGCGCCCGGGGGCATTTCTTCAGTGTGCATTAAACGTACTAGAACCGGAACCATTTCCACAGTGCAGGATGAGGTAGCTAATCTCATATTTACAACTGCATTAGTTCGTTGGGGCCCTATTTCGGCTCTTGTTCCTAAATCATAAGATTTATGATGAAGGTTCAACTTCCGTTTTTCTACGTTAATAGACGCCTGGTTTTTCAACAAGAAATCTAATCCAAGTATGCCTTCATAACGATGACAGCTGGCATTTACAACCTGTACATTTACTACATAAACATCGTGGTTTAACTTGATAGTCACAGATTTTTCTCCCAAATTTGAAATTCTTCGTCCTCCTAGACCTGCAATTTCATACTTCGGTTTGGAAATACCCCTATTTCCCACAACCTTTTGCCACATTACTGAAACTTGAGCTCCTGTATCGACTAACAACCTGCATGGTTTTCCCTCATAGTTTGCAAGAACTATAAGCTCTTCTACACTAGTCTCTTCACTGTCAGCGGAAGTTACAGGGACGAATTTTATTTGGACTGGGGGTCGTGGCTTAGCCCAATCCCTTGATCGTTTGGGGGAGGTTTCTTCCCTTCAAACCTGTTCCTACAAAATTTGGATATATGTCCCTTGGCCTGACAATGGAAACAAACTAACTTGTTGATTGAACAAGTTTTAGCTAAATGACCGTATCTCCTACATTTATGACATTTAACCTCATTGTAGTTCGTAAAAACTCGTTTTTCCGTTCGTCTGTCTTCAACAGGTCGACGGTTCACTTCTACTATGTCAACTGCGGATTCTATTGCGTCTTGGAATGATTTAGGCTTTGAAAGTCGTGTCAATCTACCTAAGTCTCCAGACAAGCCATTTAGAAACGCATCTAACGCTCTCTGGTCCGCCTCAAACTTTATTGCGGCATTACCCTCTTCACTATCCCCTAAATCATACGTATTGACGTTGATTTTTCTTATTCTATCCGCGAATTGCTCTACAGTTTCAACTGAACGTAACTTGCTTCGGGTCAGCTGTTCTCGGTAATACCTGATAGTATTCTTCCTCTTGAAACGCTTCACAAGCTCTTGTTTCAGGGCTTCATAAGTCGTAGCTTCCCTACATTCACTATGCGACAAGGTAAAATCCTGTGCTTCCCCTGAAACCCTTAATTTGGCTACTGCTAATTTTTCACTATCAGTCCATCCACATAGCTCTGCCGATTGCTCTAACTTTGTGAAAAAGGTGTTCACACTATCCTCTGCTCTGCCTTGAAATACTGGTATGCTAGGAATAAGAGAGAAATTCCTAACATACATGGTGGCTGTTACTGATTCGCTTCCTTGACTCGTATTAGCAGTATGGTTCATACGATCTTGCCTTAAAGTTTCGTTTTCTACTTTTAAATCACGAATTTGTGTCATTAAAAGATCTATGGCTGTTTGTAAGTCGACGTCTCGACCCTCTACTCTTACTGGGGGGGTAGCCATGATAACAATTTTGCAATGAAATATTTTAAATTTTGGAATATTTGTCCGAATATAAAAATGAAACTTCAGAATTTTAAATACATCTTAAAATAATAATTGAACACACAAATAGGCCAAACCATATCAAAGCAGTACAACTCCCTACCTTGTTGTTGCTGTTGTCGTTGGGGATGACGTTTTTGAATGACGTTTGTGACTGACAGTTGTGACGTCACTACTCTCCATCCCAGCTGGCTAAGATTTCCGACTCATCTTTTTCCTCGATAGCAGCTGCTACACACACAAGCGCGCGTTTATCACTCTGTTCGTGACTTGCAGTACAAAGTTTTATCAGTTCATATCGCCTTTCTTCCACCTCTAGCATAATCAAGCCAGCAGCACGCGTAGTAGAACATCTAATCAGATAGCTCACTTGACATCAGTTTTATAATATTTTAGTTATGTCCCGACAGGCTATCACTTACACATCGCTTATTCCTTTTGATAACACTTTATCACTCAGTCTTCACTTTGGACGCACTTTGCTAAGCCCCGATCCTCACTTCTGACACCAATTTGTAAGATCCCTTACTTTGAAATCACTTTGTAACCTTCCACTCTGTCATCACGTTGTAACACTTCTGACAGAACTGGGTAAGGTTACTAGTTTTGTCGGGGTGCCCGGTAGCCAACCCTTCTACGCGCTACCGGGGCACCGTAGGGACTTACATGGTCAGGATGGACCCCGAGCGGTAGGGGTTGTAATGGATGGTCGTGGGGAGTGAGACTCGCAAGTAGTCCAAGAAATTATATTTATTAAGATAGTAAGAGACTAAACTACTACATGGGAATCTATTAAATATCCCGTGACGAGGGAGCCGGCGCGATAACGGTCTCGCAACCCTCCTGCAGACCCGCGATCGACCCTCCGTGGGGTGAACTCCACAAATCACCTTCATATTCTCACTACTCAGTCGTACACGCGACCGACACACATGCACACCGCATGGCGTCCAACATTCAACAACCTCCTTTGGTTCTCACACAACTCGCTGATCTCGATATTTCACCCGCCAGGAAGGTCCATCGGTCACTCCTCTCACTCGTCAACAGGATGCAAGCTATATGAGCTATTTGCTATTCTCAACAGGATGGTAACCCAACACTCTTGACTTCCAAGGAAATGTACAAGTTCAGGTTAACCCCCTGCCAGAACAACCTTAAAATAATTATGCTGTTACAGTTTTGCTATTAAAAACTGCAAAAATACTGACCATAGATCGTCTTCCTACACTACTGCCTTTAGAGCCATTCTCAATTCCGGTTAGCCAAAAAATCGGAAACTAGGTTACATTCTAGCCATAAAACTTATCGAAGTGTGGTTTTTTTTAACCTTAATTTGACAACAGTGAAATTGGAATCAGTTTAGTAAGCAGGGGTGTACTGGGCCGGTTTGATTTGGGCTGTCACAACTAAAGCTATCCATTCAATTCTAAAAAATTATTTTATTACATTTCAATCAGAAGTTTCAGTGAGTATGTCTGAGTGTTCCCAGAACACATCATTTGTGAAGATGTTGGCATTACATGTAAAATCGTCCCATTTGTTGTTTCTGGATGTCGTTTATGAAACGTTTCTTAAGCCTAACATAAAATAATCATTTGTTTAATGAATATTGATTGTTTTTAGCTTTGTGATCTAAACAAGTAACGGTAAGAGGATCATTTTACAAACTTAAATATTTCAAAAATAAATTCCAAGCTATTGTATAACAAATCAGTGGCGGTGGAACGTTTTAGAGCCGGGGAGGGGAGGCCACTGATTTCCAAATAAAAATTTAATATCTTATATGTAGCATATTTATAGTATTAAGACATATTTACAAAAAATTAATACTTTAAATAAGATAAATTTATTTTTCAAAACATATACAACCATTCTTATTTAAAATAAGCACTTGTACACTAAAAGTTAAAATATGTTTTTATTACAAATTATATTATTTCACATTACACACATTTAATAAATTAATAACCTTAATATACTGAAGGAGAGTACAGAGTCCTACATTTATTGAAATAAAGTAATTATTTTTCAAAGTTCTCACAAACTGTTAATTGTTACTCCAGTCTTCAATATTACATTATTTATTTGTTGTTGTGCCAAATACGCGCACGGTAAGTGTTACTCCTTGAGAACTGGTCACACAGTGTGTCGATGTCAAGTAGTTTTTCCTTCTTCACTCCACCACCTCCACGCAAATGTGGGTTCACTTCCCCCTAACCGCCTTCCATTAGATTAAGCCGTTAATAGCCTATGTGCTAGTAAACGAACCATTTTTAAAAACTCGGCCTGACAGAAAGTTCTGTAGTTGAATATACAACACATTATTTGAAGCGATCGACCAAGCCATTGTGGCCGTTAAATATTTTTGTTGGTCTGTGTTTAAACGAACATCAGGTAAATTGTCTCAAGAACATTAATTAACCCATCTAGCAAGTGACAGAATAGGGTAGGTGGACATACACGATCAAACATACGCACGAATAAAATCTGATAAGACTTTACAGGTAAATGTAAATTCAATCAAGCATAATACATATGTATGATAATAATTATAAAACTCACCTCAAGCAGAAGCGCTTCTCACACATATACTTCGAATTTGCCTTTCACATTATGTTAAAAACCAGGTTAACCAACACACAATCACACCTAGTAAAATGGTACCACACACTGCGAGGTCCAAAACCAACTGCATAGGCCTACTCAATCACTATGATTTTGGCGCGATAAAGTCTCACTGTAGCGCTCTGAACGGCGCATGCGTCAACTAGAAGTCAGCGCGTAGTTTAAACAACAATGATTTAGCTGTGGCTTCATTCAAATTGTCTTAGTTTTGATATAAACACAATCGAAATATAAAATATTTTTTCGATTTCCCACAATTTATGTTGGCCAAACTGGGATCTTTATAGCACATGTTAGGAAAAGGGGGACTATGCTTTGCCCCCCCCCCCTGCTTCTATCAATGCCTCCTGTGCCCCCCATCCCCATTCCACCGCCCCTGATAACAATTTTTTTTAACTGTTCCTGTCGGTAGAAAGTATAGGCTGCTGTTTTAAGTGAACTGAATAGCGACGTAATCGTCGATATTATATCTAAAATGGCCTCGGGGATAAATTTATTACTAATCAAAACTTAAATTACTTCACCTTACACTGAAATACAGCGTGCATCACGTGGTAGTTGTGAATATATGTTAAGAGTTCGTTATACTTCTAGTCCCAGGCTGGTTGAAATTTGCCATTCCACCTTTCTCAGTAGGGTATTCATTTTAAAATAGTTGTTTTCCTATTTTGTTGTATTTTTTTAAACATAGTAAAACTGTTCAATAATCTAAGCCTTCCTGTTTGTTTAATAGATTGCAGATAACCAGACCACAATGCGACATCTGGTTAGAGCTGTATTACCTTCCTAAGTTAGGTGTTATCCGGTATAAAAAGATATATAGTTAGGCCAACTTATGAATGCCATCATTTAAAATAATGTGTTTCAACTCCTTGTGCGCCATGTGGTATAGTAATAAAAGGAAGTGTTTGTCTGTGAGTGTGTTTGTTTGTTTGTGTGCAATGCCCAGCCAAATCTAAGGCACGCAGAGATCTGAAATTTTTAACATAGGTGGACGGAAGGAGGTCCGAATGCACCTCGAAGCCGGATTCTTAAATTTTTAATTAGCTTTTTAATTAGGCTATTTTTAACCAATTTTTGAAGACAATATTGTTAATCTGGTTTAGAATTACGTTTCAGAGATAACTGTGATAAAAATATACCGCATCCTCCTCGGAAAAAAAAAAGTACTAAATCGACCGTAATTCTAAACCATTTGGGGGGGGAGAGGGGGAGCCTCATATAATTCTTATACCACAGTGGGTCACGGGCAACGCCATGAGGGATTGATAGCTACTATGGATTCACACATTCGCTGAAAAACTAGCGCAGAACAAGAAACGTGGTCACGTGACGCGCTCTATGCCAATCACAAGATTTCCCGCTTAATCGGCGCGAGCTGTTCTGCTGAAGTTCAACTACTCTCTACTTTGTCCGCTCTACTCAAGATGTTAGGCACAGGAGAACCAATCAAATTTCAAAACCAACCATTTCAAATCAGTGCGCATGCGCATTTGACAACGCATGCGCTCTAAAGCCAGAAACTAGCAGACAGCTTCGTTGGCCTTTGTGAGGAGATTTGAAATAACCCGTTCATGTAGTGTGTATCGATGTACTGGATTGTGCCACGACACAGTACTATAATTTGTAAACACCCATCGGGACAATGATCTAAGAAAATAACATATGTTGATAGTTCGCTGTTTTACGTCAGCATTTCAATGCATCATGGGTCAACTTAAAGTGTGTGAATTACTGCGCCTCTGAGGCAGATTCTGCTTTTTATTTTTGACGAACGTGTGAATCAAGCTTTAGTTATAAATTAGGCATGAATATAACGCCAGCCTAGCCCCTCAATGTGTAGGCATATATGATTTCTCAAAGGTTTATGTTTAAGGATTGGGTTTTTTTAGTTAGTACGTTTTGTTTAATATCAAGGCCAATAACGAATTTAACTGAAAAAAATTGTGAGGAAGTGCACACAGATTAGCATGAAGAAAGAGAGAGAGAGACAAAAGAAAAAAAGATAGTGAGAAAACAATATCTATGTATGTACGGCATTGCCTATTCTAAACCCCATCCTCATCTCCTCTACCAAGCTTTTTCTCCTGTACACCTGGCCAAGATTTGAACTTTTATCTACTCATCAACAGCAATCCAGTCTGTTGCGAGTTTATCGCCTTAGGCTGCGTAGTCACCTTTGCCAATTATTTAAACTATTTTAGTAGTTAAATTAATAAATATAAAACGCCCGATATACAAGGTGTAACTTAACATGTAGGGCCCACTTTAGCGGTGGACGGTAGACACAAAACAATATAAATACATAATAGGTACCATTTGACCTTAATTCTGAGCTATAACCATGTTCGTACTCCAATAATGTTGAGCTGCTTTACATAATAGGAAGTGCTCAAAAATGGCCACCTTCGGCCTGAATGCTCCCCAATACTGTAGTACAAACATGACTATAGCTCGGAAACAAGGTCAAATGGGACACGTGTAAAAAATGAACCTTCATCGTGGTTTTTGTTTCTTTTGTCCAACGTTGAGAAAGGTCCTACATGTTACAGTCCACACTGTATATATATTGTTTTTCCAATAAACAGAAAAAAAATACCTTACTGTATAACTAGTAAGTTGCACGTAATTTGTTTTCAATGAACAATTCAATACTCATCGTATTCTTCACTTTATATCTACTTTAAAGTCTTCTTTATAATTTTGATGCCTTCCGCGCCTTCTGTTTCTACTTCAAATTACAGATTGCAGACTTATTTTACAGTGTTTTTTTTTTCTTCCATTGTGATTCTTTTTTTCCTAAGCATTTCTCTGGTAGTCTTTCTTTGGCTTTGTTCCTTACCTACTTCCATCTTTTCTTGTGCTACCTTTCCTTTCATCTTTCTCGATCCGTTACGAAGCTGGCTCTCCCAACTCCCTCCCTCCTCTTCTTCACCCTCAAATGTCTTTTGACTTCGCTTTGGCTTGCATGGCGTGACAATTTCCTGCAGCAGCCGGTAACTTTTCTGCTCCGTTCATTAAGTCGCACAATAAAGTTAGTCTCGCAACCCCTCCCCCTTCCCATCACCCCACCAAGGACGACAACCTAACGCGCTTTATTTTCTGATAGAAACAACCATCTACGTCCTAAAATATAGCTCCCATTTTACTATTTATCTGAGGTTTAGTTTAATAGTATGTATAGTAGGATCGCCATAGGAGGAGCCATTTAGAATAAATGTAAATGTGGAGAAGCAATTATTGGAATAAGGTTTCCATATTTATCTTAAAGCCGTCAAAAGTGACAGCTTTAGAATACATGAGCTGATGTATAGATAGAGGATTGTAGATTTAGTAACTTTTAAAGTGTAAAATAAAGTTTTTCCTATAATTATCAAATCAATTATAAATAAGGACACTCACACGAGTGGGTCGCACAAAGGAATCAGTCTCGTATTGTCTGGGTTTCCAGTGATGAGGTGTTAGGTGTTCTAATCCGACCACGTGTACTGAGTTTTTTCTTCCAAAGGGTCTCCCAGTAACCTTCACGCAAATGCGAGCACCCGTCATCTAAATTATATCTTTCTCGTTCCTACCTAAATACTAAAAATAAATATATATGAACACGCTTCAGTGGCTGAATGGTTTAAGGTGTCACTCTCATAATAATTGAAATCAGAGAGAGAAATTCTTCCAGTGATATGCAGGAAATATCAAGTTACAACCAGCACATGTCGTCAGTAAAAAAAGCTTATTTTACTGTAAGAGATTGGTATATTCGTAAATATTTTTTTACATGAGTGGCATCCACTTTTATAGACACATTATTTGGTAAAACTTTCAAGAAAACCTGATGTAATGTAATAACACACAATTATCAAATGTGGTGTCAGTCAATTTATCATAAATCTTATAAAATAAATATATTTTTTTCAACAATTTACATCATTTTACTATAATTACTAACGTGATACAATAGGCATTGATATTATCTAGCATACGTGACAGCTGCATACTATACCTCAGTTTTAGCTTCTGTGGTGCTGACTGACAGCTCACAGCTGACTTCTGACGGCTTTGAAAAGCTACCAGACCAAATTATGTATCCCTACGCCGAACCATATGATCTGCAAAAACCATGTCTTTATCAGTTGTCACTTCTGACAGTCAAAATTTAGGTATATACCTAACTGTTGACTTTCAGAAGTCAGCTGTGAGCTGTCAGTCAGCACCACAGAAGATAAAACTGAGGTATACCATTGACGTATGGATACGTGAAAGTAGATCTAGTAACGTTTTATAGCTGTCATATAAGGCTCTTTGTATTAAAATCGGACTGTACACCCATCTATCTATAACCAAAGTTGCGTATAACCTGAACGCGGTGATAACAGTAAAAAAAAAATACTACCCAAGGGTTGATCTCCTTCTCACGAAGCAAGGACTCACGATCAAAAGGACAAGTAGTGCGTACGGCCCAGTTTTCATAGAAAGAACATTACCTGAAAGTTTTTTTTCCCTTTTATATAGCACTGCGTCTTATTATCTATACGCTTATGTTCTAATTACTCTCATCTAATGGGTTAGGGATAAGGAAGGTAATTTGAGGCAATGTACTCGTATTTGCGTGTAGAGAGAGTGGGAAACCTTTTAGGATAAACCACCCTCAGTACACCCGAACAGGATCGAACCACGATCTCCCCATCATCGGCAGTCTAGACTATTGGGTGAGTAGCGCCTTAGAACATGCGGCCACAGATGCGGGTATCTAGAAAAATTACTACATGTATTTTCATATATTCATATGTATCGTGCCAGAGAGACTGTTGCTTGCATCGGTCACCTACAGGTGCTTGAAGTATCCCTGCGAACTGGTATACCTCCGTTGGACTACTTTCGATATAAGTAGTACACAGGGCTGAGCCGAAAGCCCACGTCACGAACTTGCTCGAGGCGGTGGCCCAGAAAGGGGTTGGACTCTGTGGGGCAGTGATTTTAATCGCCGACGAGTGATGGCGTTGGCAGCGTGGTGAGGTCCGGGCTCTTGGGGTTCTGGGCCTCGCCATTCATGCGGTGAGCCGCTTTAGAGTTCCGGTGCTAGCTTGAACAGTTAGTAGTACATGGTCTGGAACACGGGGGCCTCCACTCTTACGCACGAGTAGTTGGGGATTACTTTCCCACGCGCAATGGGCGTAATCCCATTCCCCTACACATGGGAAAGAGTGGAGATCGCAAGGTCGCTTCTGTGAACGGAAGTAAATAGCCCCTGCTACCACCCTGTATAGGTGGGAGGCACACAGTCCCCTTGTGCCGGTCCAACTAGTCGGTGACTGGAAGGGGAGGAGTTAATTCTCGCCACCCTGAGTATCCGGCCTGAACCGGATCATCCCACCCTTCTGGGTGCGGGGGTTGGAACTTTTTAGGTACCGACCTAGAAACTACCCTGGGCCACGTTGTCCAGGGGTGTATGGCGCCACATTTACGTGCTGTACCATAACACATTAAAGATAATGGTATTCATATGTAAAGTCATGTGATCTTTAAATTTAACTTTTGATATATATTTTCAATATCTATAAAATAACACTGAAAATATAGTAAAATAATGTTGACCGCAATAAATATCTTTTTATTTTTAAAAAGGTTTATTCCTACAAAAATCCTACTAGAAACTTGTCCTTAGTATTCTCGACCCAAGTCAGATTAACGAGTACTGATAATATAACTTACAAATTTTTTTTATGTAAAATGTAATCATTATATTACAACCTTTTTTTCAAAGTTAAGTCACTTTTTATCCGTTTAAAGAACTTGTACCTTTTTTTTTATTTTAATGATAAGCCTTGTGACTTAATCCTAGTTTATCCCAAAATATACTCGTTACTTTCCCTTTATTTTTTTTTTGTGAAGGTTAACAGGATACGTGACCTTGACTAACTCTTTGAGGTTTGAGGGGTAGGGGGGATCACAGTTCGAGTCTGTTCCTCACCCTTTCAGCTTTACTCCAACCTCCGCACCTAAACCCACCCTCTCTTTTTTTTTTATCTTTCATTCCTCTCTTCCCTTTCCGCCATTGCAGGGGAAGAAAAAGTCTAATTGGTTTACTAACCCAAAGTCAATCATGGGCGCTTCCTATCCTGGTTATTTTTTTTTCACAAGCTTTTTCCTTCTTTAAAAGATGAAAGGCTTAGTTCAAATATATTTGTTTTGTTTAGTAGAAAAGTTGAATTCCTTTGAATTAAGCACATCTATTGGGATAACTTTTAAAAAGGAAGAGTGACTTAACGAATAGTTTCAGCGCTAACGTGACTTTTGTATTATTTATTGACATAGTTTGTTATTTATAATAAAATTAATAAAAAAAAGGACAGTTTATTAATCAGAATACCTGCTTCGATGGCCGTATGTTCTATTTATTTTATTATTATCACCGCGTCTTACTACCCGTTCGGGTTATACGCTTAAGTACTAATTACGCTAATGGATTAGGAATTGGGAGGGTTGAATTTAGAGGAAGTGAACCCGCATTTGCGTGGATGGAGAGTGGAAAACCAGCGTATGTTCTAAATCTCTACTCTAGCAGTAGACTAAACTTCCGATGACGGGAAGATCGAAGTTCGAATCCCGGTCGGTTGTACTGTGGGTGGATTTCTCAGAATTGTTTTCCAATCTCTCTCCACGCAAATTCGGGTACACTTCCTCTAAATATAGCCTCCATAATCCTTAAAACCATTAGCGTAATTAGTATACAAGTATATACCCCGAACGGGTAGTAGGACGCGGTGTTAAAAAAAAAGAATCAGAAATTCTTGAAATAATTCGATCTTGTGTATCTGGAATCACGGTGTAGGAGGGGAATAACACGTTCACATTTATTCAATAATAATAATAATACAGTAGACCATCCCATATCCGGTCTCTGAGTATCCGTCTCCTTGTCATATCCGACCATCCCGCTCCGATACTTGTCTGCACTTTTATGTGAGCTACTGGTGATTCACCAGCAAAGTTAACATAGTTAAATTGTAGACTATAGGCCTATGTAAAAAATAAGCAGTTTAATTTTTTTTAGAAAACCATAATATTTCGTGTTTTTACTTATTCTTTGTGTTTTCACTTTTCAATTGTTTTATTTTCACCTCTTGTTAGCCGGCCTTTTTTGTTTTCCGACCATGTCCCAGTTCCATGAGTGACGGATAATCGGGGTCCCACTGTAATAATAAATAATGGCATCGAGTCAGAGATCCTTATCAAATCCAGCAGGCCAACCTAACCGTTTGATTAAACAGGAGTTGGGTAGGCCAAGCATCAAGATTGTCTGCCATAAACCAGGAAAAACATTCGGTGTCTTACAATCTGGATAATTAGTGCAAATATGCGGATAGACCAACGGTTGGTAAGACGCTGTGTTTAAAATATACAGGATGTACCATAACATGTGCTACGACAGGCCTAGCAAGCAAGTAGGGGAAAATATATGGCTTGAATAAAAAACTGACCCAGGCCACAGGCTGGACACAATAATGGTAGTAAAAAAACCTTAACATGTAGGACCCACTTAAGCGGTGGACAGAAAAAAAAAAGTTCACATAATCATGTGTCCCATTTGACCTTGTTGCCAAGTTATAACCATGTTTGTACCACAATAATGTGGGGCTGCTTAACATTATAGGACAGTAATTCCCAGCCAGGGTTCCGCGAGCCCGTGTCTAGGGTTCCGCGAGAATTTGCAAAAGCTTGCGAAAAAATAGTACAACTCGCCACCTTTTTTTTGTATATCAATAAACAAATTAAAATATTAAGGTTTTAAAGTGACATATAAATAAAACAAAGGAGCCTTTTGAAAGTTTAGCTTGGTTAAATATTTGCTTGATAGTTATTATTTAAGAAACGAGAGAGATTTAGGGTGCATTTTCTTAAATACGGGCTGACGTGTGCGGCCCACACTGCTATGTTTGTTTTCTTACTCGCGTCAATCATATGTGATCATTTCTCTTTGATAGTAGCAGCTCCAGATTTTCTTCAGAGAAAACAATAAACGTTATTTTTCCAACTATCTTGAGGATAAATCGTGGCTTATGAAACTAGCACACCTGGAAGATATTTATGAAAACCTAAATAAGTTGAACACCAACATGCAAGGTCCCAAGGAAAATATTTTGACGTGTACAGACAAACTCGTAGCATTCATAAATAAAATTGGTGTTTGGAAAAACATCATTCTAGGGGTAATTTTGAAATGTTACTCCTGTTTTCTCATCTTCAAAGCATTACAACTGACAACCAACCGTGAAGCCGTTATGCCCCTGATTTACGGCACTAAAAATTAAATTTAATGAAATGTCATTAGATATGTTTTGGATATCAGTGAAAAGAGAGTTTCCTGCCATCTCCCAGATAGTTGTAAACATATTGATACAATTCTCAACATTGTACCAGTGTGAGCAAACAATTTCGTGTTTAACGAATATAAAAACCAAACAGAGGAATAGACTGTTGTCTGTGGAAGAACTTCGTGCGTACCTATCAAAGATGCAACGAATCAAGTTGTGTTCAAAAAAACAAGCCCAAGTTTCACATTAAATTAAGAGACGTTTGGAATAATTTTTATTATATTTAAACTTGTATTATTTTCTGTTGTGAATTAGTAATAAAACAATAAAGTGTAACTTATTTTTTCGTTAACAAGTTTATAAAAAAACATTATAATAACATAAAACCATTGCAAAATATATATATGTCACAGGAAAAGTAGATTGTTAGGGAGAGTTGACTCGGCCTAGGTAAAGTCGACTCTTACTAAAAGTATCAGTAAAAGTTGATGGAAAATAAACAGATCAACTTTTCCTAGGAAGAGTTAACTATGCCTGCTGTGGTTTAGTAAAAGTTGATTCCGCAATGTTGCTCTCCACATGAGACTTCAAACGCACATCTTTGTTTTGAATATCCCAGCTTTATTTGTTTACTGTTGTTTTCTAGGTTAGGTTAGGTTAGGCTAGCTCTGCAACTCAAAGTGTCATAAATCTTTACCTTGCTGTAATAAATAATAAATATTTATATCTCTCTTTGTATCATAAAGGTTTTGCTTTTTTATTTGTTTTTTTTAGGTAGTAGACCATTTCCTTTCAGAAAGTCAACTTTTACTAACTCAAGGTAGTAATAGTATACTTTCCCTAGGTACGGTCAACTCTGACTAGTAAATGTTGATCTAAATTCATCACTTTTCGCTTTTAATCAACTTTTACTAAAAAGACCAGTAAGAGTCGACTCGGCCTAGGTAAAGTTGACTCTTACTGGAGAATCTACTTTTCCTGTGACATATATACTAAGTTTGTTTATAGCCAGTAAGCCAGATGTAAACTGAAAATGTTTTGTAATTTTTTTTTATAAACAGTTATATTAGTAAGATAAATATTAATTGGTAGTAAATACGCGTGTAATATTTTATTCAAAAGTATGATTTAATTATTATTTACTACTAAACCTACTGCTTTACATGTCTTTTATTAGTTTAACCCTGTCTAATCTATTAAAGTCATCCAGGTAGGGGCTCCTCGAGATATTTTGAAATAGTTCAAGGGTTTCTCCAAACAAAAAAGGTTGGGAATCACTGTCATAGGAAATGGTCAAAACAGCCTCCTTCAACCTGAATACAAGCAATGCAACGCAATGTATTTTAGAAAGAGTGCGGCATTCTACGATACTACAAATGCAGGCTCGCATTCAGGAATAAGGTGGTCATTTTGAGAACTCATTATAATTCATTACTGGCGTACAAACATGACTATAGCTCGGAAACAAAGTCAAATGGGACACATATTTATATTAACTTTTTTCCTTGTTTTTGTGTCTCTTGTCTACCAATGAAGTGAGTCCCACCTGTTACGGTACACCCTGTTGTTATATAAAATGATGTTTGAATATAAGCGTTCTAAAATGTATTATTAATTCAACACCTTGTGATTTTATGTCATTAGTAGATTTTATTTTGGGAATTTTTACACCCCTAGGCTACCATTATATATTCAGCCAGCATCTTGGCATTTTTTAAAACGCATACACTTTTCCTCTTAAAGAAACATGATATATTTTTATCACCACGTTCTATTACCCATACGGATTATACGCTTATATACTAGTAATTCCAATGGGCTAAGGATGAGTTAGGTTTATTTTATAGGAAGTGTTCCCGAATTTACGTATAGTGAGAGTGGAAAACAATTTTGGTAAAACCACCCTCAGTACACCCGACAGGGATTCGAAACCCTATCTCCCCGTCATCGGCAGTCTAATATTTTGTGAGGCTGACGCCTTATACCATGCAGCCCCCGAATCGTATGATTTGTTGTTAAATTGAATTTGGCATTTTAATATTCTCGAATTGTCGCTATGTAGCGATATTATTCCTGTATCGTGAAAAATAAACGTTTTATCACGTATGTTCCAACGCGTACTATAATCTTTAAGGGCCAGTTTCATAGTCAGATTTAGTACGCCTAAAGTGCGAGTCGATACTAAATACAAGACGACACCTACCTAGACCAAAATGGAATGGGCCAGTTTCACATATGAAACTGGCCCATTCCATTCAATTTCAGGTAGGTGACGTCTTGTATTTAGTATAGCGCCGCACTTGAGGCGTACTAAATCTGACTATGAAACTGGCCCTAAGAGTCCATCTCACACAGAAAAACCAGGAAATAAAATCAAGTTTACTCTTGAACCTTAAATAAGTGAGGTTTACTGCATTTTTTATTTGACATCAGAGAAGTTAGGATCGGATTTTTTTTTAATTCTTTAAAATATTTATTTGTTTCAATTTGATTGTGTTTTTTAAAAAAAAAATATTTTAAAACTTCTTCAGTTTCTAAATTCCACTGTTTTTTAAAATTAGGGTACAAAAAAAAACACGACAATGCAACCTCTGGTTTGAGTTGTATTACTTATCTACGTTAGGTATATCCATGGGGTAGAGACGGGCTCTTATATTGTATGTCTATTTTGTAATTGGATGGTTTTAAATATATAATTACCCGCCTCGGTGGCGTAGTTGGCTAACGCGTCAGTCGTGTTGAGTCAGACCACTGAGGACGGGGAGATCGAGGTTCGAATCTCGGTTGGGTGAACTGGGGGTGGTTTTTCCTAAATGGTTTTCCACTCTCCCTCCACGCAAATGCGGGTTCACTTCCTCTAAATTAAACCTTCCCATTTCCTAATCCATTAGTGTAATTAGTACTTAGGCGTATAACCCGAACGGGTAGTAAGACGCGGTGCTAAAAAAAAAATATATATATATATAATTTATTTGATGTTTTAAATGTTGATGTGTACTTTCTGAACCGGTTGATTATTTAAGCCCGCGAGAATTTCTATGAGCGAGTGCGAAAGAGCCTACCAATTTTTACGGGAAAGGTATTTACACATACGTTACAGGGTTCATTTACATGCCACAATCGACATGACACCGACGGCTTTACTTCCGCTCCGAAGGAAGTTGTGCTACGGATTGTTATCGAACAATAAAAATCCGTCAACCCTGACTAGATTTGAACCCACGAACATTAGAATCTGAGGCAAGCACTTTACACCAAGACCACCTGGGTTAAATATAAATGTATTATTTATATATGGTGACCTGGTGGTCTAGGGGTAAGGTGTCAGACTTCTGTGCTGGGGGTCCGGGGTTCAATCCTCGGTCCCGGCACAGTTTTATCTGATTACCAAACCCTTCCTTCACCTCTGACAAGACGTGTATTAATCACAACTTGTGAATGTGAGGAATGCCAGGCCTCCACCGTGGTTCGGATTCCACGTTAAACTGTAGGTCCTCCATTTCATCTCACAATCACCCTACCATTACACATTAGCGTAAGTTCGTATAACCCGAACGGGTAGTAAGACGCGGTGCTAATAATAATAATAATAATAATAATAATAATAATAATAATAATAATAATAATAATAATAATAATAATAATAATAATAATAATATTTATACATCACAACCATATGATGATTAAATTAAATCATTTTGTAAATAAGAGAACACAATATAAAATAAAACAATCCATCTTGCTTCTAACAATATTGTGGACGAATAGAAGGAACTTTACAACTTGAAAGGTAGTTTTCACTCAATTTACATGGTCCCATTACCTCGTAGAGAAATCGACGATTTCACCCCCCACCCCCTCACCCCACCTCTCTCATCTCTGCGAGAGTCTCATTTGTCTAGCATAACCAGAGAATTTCTAAATCGGTTTTGTTCCGTCGAGAGGTTGGAGGACGAGAAGAAGGAAAGGCACTAGTACCGCGCGCCGATGGAATTACTGGCTGAAAGGACTTCAATCAGCACCTTGAAAGGAGACGAAAATTTGTCAAAACACTTTTGCTTTTCTCGGGATGGGGGTGTGGAGGGTAGAGAGAATGTGAACCTCGCAAATGTCAACCCGGGCTTTCAAGGGAGCTTTATAGTTAGTCTCCGAAAGAGAAATTATTCCAATGTATTTGACTGTAAGGTTTAACTTTAATTGAGCTTTTATTTGCATTCGCACTTTAAGAGAGTCGTCATGTCGAAGAGAAGGATGGCGAGAGAAAGGGTTGTGAAGGGAGAGGGTGGGAGAGTGGTAGAGAGACAGAAGGAACGGTTGAGAGGGGGGGGGGGTGAAAACGAAGAAGATGAAGGAAGAGAAGGTCGAATGAATGTGATTTATTAGTCGAGAAGGTTGCTTTTGTGAGTTCCTGCCGCGAGCTTTCGTCTTGCTCTTCTTTTGTCGGTGATTGGAAGGTGTGAGTGAATACGTCATTATAGGAGGTATGTGTGGTGGTTTTAACTCGAGCAATGTGCCTAGGCACGCGTCTCAGTCCTTATATGATTGCACTTATGTGATGTCAAGGGTCGAACCGCTGTGGGCGTGAAGTTGATTTATTTTTATAATTCTACAACAATGTATTTCCTGTCTCGGATATTAAGTCTGTAGTCTACTGAATGGTTACGCCTTTTCAGCCATTAGTACATTCTTGTGTTTATTTTTTTTACTGTCTGGTTAGTAAAAATTAATTTAAATTTGTAATCGAAGTTTTATGGCTTAAATAACAGTTCATATTAAAGCAATGACTTAATAATGTTTTCAAAAGAGTTGTACTACAGTAAAGGATTTAGAGTCCTATTTTCAAGGAAGAACCTTATTTAATTTCAAGTATTCATACGTCAAGTCAAATAGTGTACAACTGTCACTTTTAATAGATATTATCAATCCCTCTAGATTAATTTTAATAATATAGTAAAATGTTATCGGTGTTGATAAAAAAATTTATTTATATTTTATGAAAGGTTTTTTACCAAAAAACATTGTATTTATATCAGAGTAGAAATACTTTTTGCAAAATCTGAGTTAAATTGTGGATGATCGTCTGGAAATGGTATTTGGTAGATGTTGTTGAGGTGAGAGTCCGGAGGTTGAAGATGGTTCAGAAAATGGTTTGTAGTTTGGATGATCGTCTGGAACTGGTATTTGTAGATGTTGATGAGGTGAGAGTCTGGAGGTTGAAGATGGTTCAGAAAATTGTTTGTAAGGTGAACTGTAATTGTAATTTGGTGGATGTTGATAAAATTGAAGATTGGATGTCAAAGACGGCTCACTGCAATACAATTACAATGCATTACAATGGTTCAGAGTTTTAAAAATGTTATCCTTAAACTAGTTACGTAATATAATGTTGAATGTATATAATTACAGGAATATGCTGAGCTATTGAGTACAACTGATGTTTTCCATTGTATAGAAAAATGTTCTACGCCAGAATCACTTGAGTTTTTCTTCCTGGTAATTATATTTCTTGCTTGTGAACAGGTGAAATTAAAGCAGGATAAAAAATTAAATTCTTTATATTGTGTACAAATAGTTTCTAGCGGTAGCGTATGAAACTATTATTTAAAACTAGAGAGTTAGTATAGAGTTTATGTTTAGCCAATACGACTTCTTGTAATTTTATAAACACAACTACCGACCATCTCAATATTACCATTATGTATTTGTATGCCTTATTTCTATTAAGTAATACTGTATTAATGATATGGTAAAGAAAATTGAGGTGGCTACTCTAATCTATTTTCAAAATATATTTGTCTAACATATATTTTTTTTTAAATGTCAAAATAATGTGTAGATCAAATGTGAATTGGTGTTATACCGATAAAGGTCTATTTGAAATTTGACTATCCCTAGATTCATTTCTATTTCTATACGGATTTTAAATATATTAATTTTTATTTTAATACTTATGATAGCATGATCTAAATCAGGGTTCTTCAACCTTTAAAGGTCCAAGGGCCAGAGTTTCTGTATCTTTTTAGGTCATGGGCCGCAATACTGTACCAATAACAATAGGATTGAACACTTAATATTTATGTTGGCGTTACGAGTGTCTCAGCGGTAATGAGCGAGCGTGAACGAACCCGACTATGTTTTAATACACCTGGAATAATACTCTCCCTTTTCTGCTAGAGTAGTCATTTGCCGGTTCAAGGTAAATTCGTATAAAAACGTTATATTTTTCTTCGCGTATCGTATAAAGCTAAAATAATTCATAAAAAACTTAAAATATATATTTATTTTATTATTTAATTATGTAACATATAAATATGTATTTGTCATTTTTCTTTTGAAATAATTTTATATTTTTCATGAGCCATCGGGCCACAAAATAAATATTACTGCGGGCAGCGAGTCGAAGATCCCTGATCTAAAGCATAGCTCTAGTCTTAAGATGGGGTGCTAGTGAGCACCAGTTTAGTGCATTAATTTTGCAGTTTTTATAGCATAAACATTTTTTGGCAAAAATAGATCAAATATTTCTCCTATAGAAACATAAGTTTAGCTTTCTGCACCTGCTTATCTCAATAGTTCTTAAATATCTCTCATAAGCATAGCGGCATTTGGTGGCAAACTTTTTAAATGCAGAGAAAAAGTTGTCACTAAATTCCAGGACACCCTTGACAGATATTAAAGAACTGTTGAGATTAGCACGTGCAGAAAGCTAAACTCTATGTTTCTATAGAAGAAATATTTGACCTATTTTTGCCAAATAAATGTTTATGCTATAAAAACTGCAAAATTAATGCACTAAACTGGTGCTCACTAGCACCCCATCTTAAGACTGGATTGCCAGTGTTTGGGATATAGCGGTTCGAATATTGGTAGGGTACACTGAGGGTAGTTTTCATAAATGATTTACCAATCTTCTTTTGTGCAAATGCGGGTGTATTTCCTCTAAAATTGAACCTTAATTATCCCTTTCCTTAAAACATTTCATACAAAATATTCAAACAGTAAGTTGTCAGCTAAATCTTTCGAGTTGAATATATATTGCGATATTCTCCCCCTTCAAAATATTTTAGATTCCACCCCTAATTCAAATAATGACCAACCCTCATCGTGGTACAAGTTGGGTGTATAAATCCACAGATAGTTTACACATCACTGAGGACACTCGACAATGTTGACACAAAGAATGTAGCTACCATTATATTTCCTCTGATTGGAACACCTCTCCTTCCCCTCTGACACCCCCGCTACACCCACTCCGCTCTATCTGCCGGGATTCAAGTGAAACCTCTTCTCACAGCTGAAAGAAGTAGTTCACATGGAGGGAGGGAAGTAATACTCACTATGAATGCTGTGGCTTCTACTCTAAGGGTTGTTAGCAAGGATAAGGCCGCTACGATTATACATCAGATGTATGCAAAAGTGAGAGATGCAACTTTATGTTAAAATACAACGAGGATAGTTACTCTTTATGGCACTATACCCTATCCCTATCTTGAGCTAGTTATATCCGGTCCACCTCATTACACGCTATCCCTATCTGAAGCTAGTTCTATCCAGTCCCCCTCATTACACTCTATCTTGAATTAGCTATATCCAGTCCACCTCATTATACCCTATCCCTATCTTGAGCTAGTTTTATCCAGTCCACCTTATTACACCCTATCCCTATCTTGAGCTAGTTCTATTCAATCCACCTCATGACACTATCCCTATCTTGAGCTAGTTTTATCCAGTCCACCCTTATTACACCCTATCCCTATCTTGAGCTAGTTTTATCCAGTCCACCTCATTACACCCTATCCCTATCTTGAGCTAGTTCTATTCAATCCACATCATGACACTCTATCCCTATCTTGAGCTAGTTTTATCCAGTCCACCTCATTACACCCTATCCCTATCTTGAGCTAGTTCTATTCAATCCACATCATGACACTCTATCCCTATCTTGAGCTAGTTTTATCCAGTCCACCTCATGACACTATCCCTATCTTGAGTTAGTTCTATCCAGTCCACCTCATTACACCCTATCTCTTTCAGATCCATTCTAGTGTTATCCTCCTATCTGTGCCTAGGTCTTCCTACTGGTCTCTTCACATTAGTTTTGCCATTCGGTACCCTGAACAAGGTTCTAGATTCTTCGATTTTCGTCGTATGTACTGCCTACCGTAATCTGTGAGATATAATTTCAACAATTTATTGTGATGAGTCCAGGGTCTGTAACTCATCATTTTGAAGTCTCCTCCACTTCCCAATATTCATCTCTGTTTGAACCAAATACAGTAGCTTACTGAACACCTTGTTTTTTTAACAACCTAATTTTATTTTATATACGAAAGTAAGGAAAAAAAACTAGGCTAAGGGTGGGTTTTTTTCAAAGCGAGATTGCAGTGTTCGATATGTTTGAATGAATTTTCCATTTAAAATAAAATCAAGAAAATCTACTATACCAAAAGTATGTGACGTATCTAAAAGAAAACAATTTAAATATCAAACAAACTGTTTCAGTTCAAAGAAAGCAGACTCAATATAAACAAATATTAAATACGTTAGTGGGATTGGGATGAGTGACGTAGAAATTTAGAGGATGTATACCCGTATTTGGTGGAGGTGGAGTGGGAAAGATTCTCTCAGTCATCCTCCTTTAAAATATTTAACAGCATGTATATACATATATACCCTTTCAGCACACACACACACACACACACATAATACATACATACATATATATATACATATATATATATGTATATATATATATATATACCCACGTTGATGGGCAACTGGAATAAGGGTCAGGTTCATTCACTATTGTTTTCGTTGATGGGAAGGTTGTAGTTTAAATCCTGGTTAGGTGAACTTAGGTTGATTTTGTAAAATGGTTTCTAGCTTTTCCTACCTCTATGAATATTCGGGCTCATTTTTTCAAAATCCCGTATTAATCTTTACTACTCCATTAGCGTAATTAATATAAGTACAGCCCAAGAATTTATTAAAACGTCATGGAAAATGTTTATATATTCACTGAGATATGAACGGTATAAGTGAATTAATTAGGTGAAAAGTCAAATTACTCACATTTTTCAGGACAAGAACTTAAATTTCTCCAACCCCATAAGAACCCCAGTAAATTCTTATTTTACTTAATTTAAATGTGTCCGAGTGCTCTTTAACCATAATCTAAAGCGTATTAAATAGGTATCATTATTGTCTAATAGATGGCAGCATACGCTTAGTATGAGTTAAAATTGGAATTTTCCCCTTACTACTCTGTACCCGTCGTGTGTTGTAGAAGTAGAACTAAAATAATTATTTATCTATTGAAAGTTAATATAATGTGTCAGATCACTTGAAACATCTTATCATTTGAAAGCTACCTATACCCTGATTTTTTTGATTTTTTTTTTGTAGAACAGTAAAGAAAATTCAAATATATTTCTTTGCGGCCAAAGTTGATAACATTTTATATATATATATATATGGGAAGTGTGAGAACTAATATATATATATATATATATTATATATATATATATATATAATATATATTATATATATTATATATATATATATATATATATATATATATATATATATTAGTTCTCACACTTCCCACGAAGATAGAGGGTTGAAATTTGGCACAGGTGTTCCTTATAAGCTAATTAGGAAAAGTAAATATGTTTCATTCCGATGTTTTGTGATTAAGGGGCGGGGGAATCAGGGAAACTATCCTAATTAACAATATTGCTTTATAAACTCGAGGGTAATAATCTGAAAATTTTGTTCTAATAATGCCTTCGAAAAAGTATAGCAATTATTTTTTAACCCCGTAGATGTTTCCAAGGGGTGGAAAAAAATGAATACATACAATTAATTAAAATATGTAATTACGTTTTAGTATGCAACTCCAAGAGTCAGTAGAAATTTGTAGTTTGTATTTTGCTGAATTTTGTGGAAGTTTGTGTGTGGTGGTGGGGAGTGCCTCCAGTAACTAACTTCTACTGTTCTTCCTACCAAAATCATACTATACCATTGAGGTGCCAGAATACCCATTGATAAAAAACAATAATGAGTACTACTGTCTACAACCATACATTGTTATTGCAACCTTCTACAATTGAACCCTAGCTTCTTGGATCAGAAGAATTTTCTCAAAATTCAAATAGAGCTTTTTATTTTCTACTAAGTTTATAATATACACTCTGTTTACCATGAGAGGTAGCAATATTACCTTGATGAGTTGCACTATGACTCTATCTTATAATACATACAGTAGCTCCATGGCTTCTTTGGTGCTGACTGACATCTGACAGCTCTGAAAAGCTACCAGACCAAATTATGTATCTCTACGCCGAACCATATGATCTGCAAAAACATGTGTTTAGCAGCTGTCACTTCTGACAGTCAAAATTTAGGTATTTACCTAAATTTTGACTGTCAGAAGTCAGCTGTGAGCTGTCAGTCAGCACCAAAGAAGCCATGGCGATACTTTACTATAGTGGACTTATGTAAGGTAAGTATGTTACCTTGTAAACGATGGGTACATTTATGTACTTCCTTGCTCCTGATCCACTTATTAGGATAAAGATATTGTCAACACGTCTGCCAACGTTACATTCATGACCTTTCGCTAAAACTCTCAGCTAGGAAATAGCTGCTTTAGGTAATATATTTCTGTGAATTGAAAAATGACACCTGGATACGGGAATCGAACTCGGGACCTTTGGATTAGCACGCCAATGCTTTAGACCCTGAGTTATCCAAGAATCTTCCCGTGCCCAGGGTAATTCTTCACTCATATTTTAAGGCTGTCTGTGATGGACCGCAACAATTTTCTTGCTTTCAAAAAGACAAAAAAAAACTCTTCATTTTATTACTTCCAGCCCAGTTTTTAATAAATTTAAAAATCCAACCCAAAATTTAAAATTCCAGATTCGATATGCACAGGGGCTACTAATTTTAAAATTTCAGCCCTCTGCGTGCGTTAGGTAATGAGTAATACTAATGACATACAAACTCTTCATTTTATTAATATAGAAGGTAATGTTTTTGTTAGTGTCTTAATGTAAAAAAAAAATATTTTTCTAAACGTGACATAAAGCGTTCCAAGCCCGATTTGAAAAACGACAGCATCGTTATCGAGGTGTAGATGTATTTTCGTAAGATAGTTCCATGTTTCCCCAAGGCTCACTGTCGAAGTAAGGATAAGCGAAAGAGGGGGGTTAGGGGAGGGTGGTAAGACTTCACTGATGAATGGCAATGATTGAAGAGAAACACATACAAGCCAAGGCGTCTCCAGGGTCGGTGGAGTTGGGGGGATGGGGATGGCAGGGGGCACCCACCACCTTCTATGGAACGCAATTTCGAAACAAAGTTTACATCGGTGGTGGCATTCCTATTCTCGAGATAGTTGTCAGAGTTCCACGTTGTGAATGGAAGCCGAGGTATTCAGCAAACCAAACTCCCACCACTTTTTCCTCACCTAGTGTCGTTAATAATACAAACTGTATCTTCGCCTGGATTCACTCAACAAAAGAGTTGAAAATTGAGGAAGATATTTTCTACGTTCACCCCAAATTGATCCTCTCGAATTATTAAATGAAAAGTTTATAAATCAGTTTTACCAGAAGTTATAAAAAAAATTGTAATAATAGTAATAATAATAATACTTTGTGGTTGCGTAGTCAACATTAATCCCATATATCAAATGTGACACCTGCAGCTCACAAGGCTTGTCGTTTGAATAAATGAAGATCTAGTACAGTAGCCCCATGGCTTCTTTGGTGCTGACTGACAGCTCAGAGCTGACTTCTGACAGTCCACATTTAGGTATATACCTAAATTTTGACTGACAGAAGTGACGGCTGCTAAACACATGTTTTTTGCAGATCATATGGTTCGGCGTAGGGCTACATAATTTGGTCCGGTAGCTTTTCAAAGCCGTCATCTGTCAGCTGTGAGCTGTCAGTCAGCACCAAAGAAGCCATGGGGCTACTGTAGCTTCATTACAAACTAATTAAAGACCTGTTCTTTAATCGATAGCGGGTGGAAGGGGATGAGTGGGGCATGGGAGAGGGGGACCCATGGACTTGTTTGGTCATAACCACGGCCCGGATTTGGATCACCTAAAAATGATCAACAAATGACCTAAGAATGACATATAGATTCTAAAAAAATGACTTCGAATTTTCATAAAAAACGATCTAAAAATAAGAACAAAAACTCGTAATAAATGCACACGACTAAATCAAACACGCGCTTGACAAACGTAAAATGCAATGAAAATTCTTTAGTAACTAAACTTTGGCATTCTGCTAAATATAACATTGATTTACAAATATGTGCTTCAGAAATAATAGCTACCCTCTCCCAAAGCAACCCTTTCAAACTTATTTGCAGTCTCACCAGAAATATGTATTTTACAACCAGACAAGGAAATAATATACAAAGTTCATTGCCTACATTATTTTATAATTCTGGCAACTGTGGGTTGAAAACATTTATATTTTTAGTGTTTATGCAGATACATCAATAGTAATTTAAAATATATTTTTTCAATATGTTTGCCTTAAAATAACTCAAAAATGCCTAAAAAATAAAAATGCAAACCAAGAAAATATGATTTTAAATTCCAAAATGACAAAAAAATTACAAAAAAAACCTATAAAATAGACATTTTTACAAAAATTGGATCATGAACAGAGTTTTTGTACTTATGAAAAATGTATGTGGTGAACCAGAAAAAAAGTATTGCATGTCTTCAAAATCCGTCCCCTGTCGCAATAGAAGTGGTCTTCTGAGAAGTTTGATTAGGCTGGAACCAAATGGTACTATTATCTGAAAATTTGATATTATTGAGACTTACACGTACGTTTATTTTAGGGTTGGGCATCTATGGTCGATTAATCGATTATTTTGCTGTGATTAACCGACTATTTCTACCAATTCAGCAGCTTACGATGCAAAGGGTGAGTACATTCTCTCTTCAATTTTATTTTTTTAGCACCATATCTTACTACCTGTTCGGGTTATACACTTGTGTACTATTTGCTCTGATGGTTTTCGGGATTAGGAAAGTTATATTTATACTAATTGTACACACATTTGCGTGGAGGGAGAGTGAAAAACCAGCCTCAATATACAGGACCGAAATTCGAACCTAGATATCACCTACAGTGTCAGTATAATCTACTGCGAAACTAGTGCGTTAGATCACGTAGCCCTTTAGATCATTAAATAATCGATTTAATAGACCTTATTTCTTTATTTCTCAAAAATATGTATTTTTAAAATTAAGTTTCCACATCTTTTTTAAAAAGTTAAATCAATTCAATTTCTGGCAAAGTGTTCAGGCCATAGTAGTTTTGTCTTCAGAATATTTTCTATTTTACCAGAGACTGGTGGAGGAATCGCGCACTTTCAGAGGCAGGAAAGAGCCGGTATCGCTGGTTCAGTTGGATTTAAGAAACAAGACGTATGCACTGTACATTAGTGCCATCTCCAATAATCCTCTTACACTTTTATCTACCCTAATACTTTCTTTAGATGAAAATATATATATTTACAGTTGAACTACTCAATATCTAACTTAAGATTTTGAATTAATTAAGATTGGTAAGTTTGACTATGAGATAAGTAAATGTACCCAATTGTAATTATTAACACAGCTTTATTTTCCTTTTGCGATTAATTACGTATTATTATTTTTTAATATATACATTTAATTTCTCATCAAAATTGTCATTGTGGTCTGTGTTTGAGGACTATATTTTTTATTTTACAATTATTAATACAATATTATTAAATAAGAAATACAATTATAGATTTTAAAAATTACTAAGGCTATGTCTACCTAAAGGTTTTCATACCACTGACAACCAGCTGGAAACAATAATGGAGGTAAAGGAAAGGTTTTCACATCCCCAATCTACGCTAATATGGGAATATTTTATTCCAAATACCCTCCTTATCCTTAAAACCGAGCCTTTCAATAACCTACGTGTTTTAAAGTATAATCCAAAAGTAACGAAATAACTAGCACTGTCACTTAAGGTTGGGGTCTAAGAGACACGAGAAAACGATAAGTATTTTGCAGTTTTTATATCAAAACATTTTTTGGTCAAAATAAATATAATATTGATACAGAAAAAAACATAAAGAGTTTAATTTTCTTCACATGGTGATATCAACAGTTGTTGAATATCTGTCAAGAGTGTCCTGTAATTTAATGACAACCTTTTTCTTCATTAAAAAGTTTATCATCTAGTGCTGCTATACTCGTGACAGATATTCAACAATTGTTGGTATCACCATGTGAAGAAAATTAAGGATCTATGTTTCTACTGGAGCAATATTTTATTTATTTTGACCAAAAAAAAGTTTTGCTTTAAAAACTGCAAAAACACTGGCCTTTTATCGCGTTACTTTCACTACCATCTTAAACGCACTAGGCATTTTAATACTTAAGCTAAACGTAACAAAACTAACTTGCTTCTTTATAAAATTAAGTTTATAAAAGCCATTGTGTCAGCTAACACCATTTAGCTACATTGTAGACGGTAGAGCAGAAAATTTTCTCGATTAAGAAAGAGGTAATCCTCGCTGCATATTTAAAGCCGGATTAAACTTATCACCCTGACAACGTCGCTGAGTGCTATATAATTCACAAGAGCTTCACTTCAAAACTTTGTATTAAGATTTTCTCCGCTTCTGGGAAAGAAATGTACTCTAATGTTTTACTTTATAAAATAAGTAATAGCAGTAGTAGCAGTATTAGTATTAGCAGTAAGCTTGAAACTGTTTTTTATATATTTTTTTTGGGATATAATTGTGGGGAGAGGCCAGTTTTTCCTTGAGGGTAGTGAATTTGTCACGTGTCTGTCTGATCGTTTACTCATGAACGTAAGTCGATTCTAGATCCTTTGTTCATTATTTTATGTACACCAACTCCTACTACCTGTTCGGGATACTATCCGCATGAATTAAGGATGTAGGAGGTAGAATGTAGAGGAAATACACTCGCATTTTCCGGAAGAGAGTGGGGAAACAATTTAGGGAAAACTACATTAATACACTCAGGCCATATTTTAACACAGATCCCCCCGCCCCTTATTCCCTCCATTACAGCTAAAGTAGCCTTTACAATTATTCACTTGATACATTAAAATGATACTAATAATAAAGTTAAAATATTATCAATATTGAGCGTAAAAATGATATGTTTGTATCTTATAAAAGTTCTTCCTGAAAGATTCTTCTATAGAACACACGTTCTATGACTAGTGGAAAAATGGGAGGGAGAGGGAGGTAAACACTTATGAAAACATACGACATGTTCCAATTCTCTTCTATATGGGGCACAAGCTTTAGAACCAAGAAAGGCATAAGCCGGTAACTTTCACTCAGTATGACCACCTTAATTGAGAGTTAGACCTCCACACAATAAGAAACTGAAAAGGAAAAAAAAAACATGTGGGGGAAGAGTAAGTGTTGACCTAGAATAATATGACTATGTTAAAAAAAAAAGGACTGTCTAGGATAAAATACTTTAAAATATCCGTCAACCTCCGTGGTTTTGAAGTAAGTGCTTGCCTAAGGATCCGATGTTCATGCGTTCAAACCCAGCCCAAGTCTACGGATTTTTCTTGAGTGATAAAAATCCGTAGCACAACTTCCTTCGGAGAGAGAGTAAGGCCGTCGGTCCCGATGTTGATTGTGGCATGTAAAAGAACCCTGGAAGGTATGTGAAAATACCTTTTCCGGCAAAATTGGTAGTCCCTTTTCAGTAAGTGAACGTTAGATACCCCCAAATAAATTTAAAAACATATTATTGCTTATGCATTTGATACAACCACTCTGTGGTCTAGTGGTCAAACTTCCTGGCTAAAGATACAAAGATCCTGGGTTCGATTCCTAGCGCTTTTAGATTCTCTGTGAAGCAGTGGGGTCCGGTATGGGCTTAACTCAGCCTCGTGAGGACAAAATGAAGAACTACTCGAGTGAAAAAATTGAATCTCTGGTCTAGAAAACAGAAATAACGGCTGAAGGATTTGTTGGGGTGACACACTATCCGCAAAAGTTATCAATATCTTCACCGAGAGACAGTGGACATTTGGTCGGTATGGCTTGATGTTTTTTGACACAACTGGATGTCAGTAAGACTACCGAAAGCTGTTTATACCCCAATTAGAGTAGAAGTCTAAGTGACAGCAATAAAAGTTTCCAGAAATACTTTCATGTATCTATTCGCAAACCATGTAAGATGCCAGACCACAATATGTTGAGTCCTTGTCGATTTGGAAACAGTTATTTATGAAGATGAAGGTTTAAATTAGAGGTAAAACCTCATTTTCATGGAGGAAGAGATAGAATCATTCAGGAAAAAAGAAAACACCCTCAATAAACCAAACTGGGATTCGAGCGCAGATCTCTCAATCATCGTGATCTATTTTATTGTGAGAGTGATGCGTTAGACCATGTGACTACCAAAAACTCGTGGCTTTAAATGTTAAAAAATATATTTCCTCAAATATGCTTGTATAAAACCATCTTTTTGACTTTTATAATTTTTTCTCTGCGTATTTGGTGACATCTGGAAAAACTTTGTTCTGATATGAGGAACGTTTAGAATATTGAATTTTTAAATTTTTTTCCCTCCTTGCTAATTGCTATCAAAATATGTATTTAAAGACTTCTTAAAGGCGAACAAGTGTGTGTTTTATTTAATTTCCGGGTGGCTGGATAGTCTATTACGCCGTAATAATTATGACATTTGAAAATTGCTGGCGTGAGATAACCTTTCGGGGTAATATACTCGTATATACCAGTCAACCTAAAGATAGCAGTCGTACCTTGACGTATTACATTATGGCCCTTTTCTTATGAGCTATACCAGTGATTTCAAAATGGGGTACGCGGAACACATTTTGGGGGTACATGATGAATCGGCGGAATTATTGTACAAGTAGTATCCAGATTGTACAGTTATCAAGTACACACATCTCACTGAGTACCCACAGTATGATATTGATAATTTCTGTTAAATTTGTTCAATCACTCATGTAATTTTTTGTGTTTATTAATACATGTAATTGTGTAAAGTAAACCGTAAGTAGACACAAATAAATATAGATGTTTATTGTATTGTACCCATTATTACACTAAAATACTTTATATATGTACAAGGGGTACGCCAGTTATATAAATATTCTCAGAGGGTAAGTGAAGCATACAAGTTTGAAAACCACTGAGCTATACCATAGTGGAACCATAAAAGGTAAGCTTGCTTACCTTCCAAAATAAACGAAGGATACGTTCAAAAAAAAAATTGAGAGTAAACTATAAATTTGTCAAGTATAATATAAACTTTGGATGTCACGTGATTTATGAAGTCACTTTCACAATAGACTGAATTTCCGATGACGGGGGTATTGAGTTTTGAATCCCGGTCGAATGTATTGAGGATAGTTATCCTCCTTATGCGCAAATGTGGGTACATTTCTTATAAATTAAACCTTCATTATCTTTAGCCCTGTAGTGTAGATATGGAAATGACTTGAACGGGTGAAACAAAAGAAAAAATCACATACAAACTCCTTGAAACTAATGTACACACAATAGATTATATTTTAGCGGTTTTTTTACGATACTTTTTAACTATTACATAAAATTTGGTGTTGGCATAAATTTATGAATATGGAATTACTTTTTTTTGTATTTATAATTTAAAAGTGAGTCATTAAATATATTTGAAAAGTTATTACATTCATAAAATCATTATTATTTTGTTACACTATTGTATTTCTAGTAAAAAGTGTTTCAAAAATATCAGACACAATACATTAAATGTGTTTTGATTTTCCATAAACCTAAATAATTAATACCAGTCACAAGGTTTCCAAGTAAATTGGATCAAATCTACAAACTTGAATTCTGACTTAAGTTCAAGGGTTGGTAAATGGTTTATAGTCAAACGAAATTAAGTAATAAATCTAACTAGAGATTAAGATTGTTCAAGGAAATTATTTTATTTTTAAATTAAATAGGCCTATAGGGGTTTATGTTGAGTTGCCTTTGTTAATTTTATTTTTCACTTTAGTGACTTAAACCCCTTTTAAACGGTGATACCAACACATTCATACAATCTCATCAGGAGCTAATCCGTTGGGATTAGTACTAAGTGTATTCAGCAACTGCTTCTAAGTATCTACCGCAAAACCACGCACTGTAATATGACCTTGATAATAATGTTCTCCAATTGTCTAGTTAGACTAAGTGGATATCATTTTACTTTAGAACTTCTAGAAGGAACCTCATACTTCCATCGCCGGTTTAACTTCATAGAAACACAAGGTAAAGTAGTGATATTTACACTGTAAATAAATAGTAAATCATGTGCAAAGTTAAATCAGACTTTCATAGGAAGCCTATTATTTTAAAACCGAAATCTTATGTTGCCACAACATTGGTAAAAAAAATTTCAATTTTATTTATATTCTTAGTCATTTTGATTAATTATATAAAGAGAAATTATTCAGGAATGTAAAACTCAGAACACACAAAATAAAAATTTTACCTGTTCTCTATAGGTGTAAAACGTGGTATCTTACCTTACATGACGAAAATTAATTTAAGAGGTTTGAAAACAAGGTGCTTAGGAATATATTTGGTTTAAAAAGGGATGAGACTACTGGTGAATGGAGGAAGTTGTATAATGATGAGTTACAAACCTTGTCCTCATCACGAGACATTGTTAGGATAGTCAAATCTCGTAGATTACGGTGGGCAGGACATGCAGCGTGAATGGGGGATTCTAGCTGGTCCAGGTTACTGACTGGCAAACCAAATGGAAAGATACCATTGGTAAGACCTAGACAGAGATGAGAGGATAGCATTAGAATGGACCTGAAAGAGATAGGATGTAGATCAAGATAGGGATAGGTTGTAATGAGGGGGACTGGATAGAACTAGATCAAGATATGTATAGGTTGTAATGAGGTGGACTTTATAGAACCAGCTCAATATAGGGATAGCTTGTAATAAGGTGGACTGTATAGAACTAGCTCAAGATAGGGATGGGTTGTAATGAGGTGGAGTAAATATAACCAGTTTAATATAGGGATAGGTTATAATGTCAAGATAAGAATAGGGTGTGATGAGATTGACTGTATAAAACCAGCTCAAGATATGGATAAGTTGTAATGAGGTGGACTGAATAGAACTAGCTCAAGCTATGTACAGGCTGTAATGAGGTGGACTGGATAGAACTAGCTCAAGATAGGCATAGGTTGTAATGAGGTGGTCTGGATAGAACTAGCTCAAGATAGGCATAGGTTGTAATGAGGTGGTCTGGATGGAACTAGCTCAAGATAGGCATAGGTTGTAATGAGGTGGACTGGATAGAACTAGCTCAAGAGAGGGATTCAACCCTTTGTGTGTGGGGGTTGCAAGACAAAGAATAAAAAAAGGCAGATCACCAGGGATCTTTATTTGACCTACACTCAAATATGCTAAGCCCAAATATCCAGACCTAGCTATCTTAACTTTCAATAAAATAGTGTATTCAACTATTGACGTTGAGGGAGTTAGGATTTTGCTTAGTGTAAATGCATAACGAATGACATGAGATTAACATTGGATTGAAGGCCGTTAATTATCAGAGTATAGAATAAGACTCAAAAGGTAAATAATATAATATTTAGATATTGCTGACAATGCGCAATTCATTCATATTTATCAGGAAGCAATATATGCACTAAAGTAAACAAATCAATACTAAATGAAAGCGTTCAAAGCGCATCTAACTAAATTAGAGAATATTCATCGTTAGGAAACATTACCAGTTAAAATGTAAACAAAGTTGATTATTGCGAACAGTATGCAAGTTATATTGAGAGAGGATACAACCTGTAATCTTCATATTGTGGCTAAGCCGTTCAAGAGATAACTATAACTACATTATATTAAGCTTGTCTTGAAAGTCTAAACATATCACATTTCCGTATTCATGAAACATACTTTTATAAAACAACTAGTAGAGTTTTGCTCGTAACTTTACACCTGGATCTAATGTTTATAAGAAACATCATTATTCTCATCTAATAGCCCGTGAGGCGGGGGTAACTTAGACACAAAAATACTTATTTCTTTTCTACCCTATCTGCTAAGTTTACAATTAACTCCTAACATGCTATAAATATATAATGTAGTTCCCGTTAGCATTAAACTTTAAAATATGATACCAAACATTATTAGTTATGCTTGGACTCTCTACAACTGTAAGTATATGGCAAAAGAAATAAAGTGCAAGAGAGCGCACGAAGATTAAATTATATAATTTTAACTTGTGAATAAATCATCCGAACTCGGATCAAAAAGGTTTAAGACCATAATATGTCAGTATCCAAAACAAATCCTAATTAAAAATAATAATTAATAAAAAAAGTCGAAACATAATAAAATTAAAGCCCTAAATAATTTGGACTGAGTTTAGTAGTTGCGAAGTTTTCAACTAAAAACAATATATAAAAAAGCCTTTTCCAAAATAACGATCACTTACATGTTGGTAAGTCCATAATTCCTATTAGCATCAAAGAGTAAAGCTCCATTCTGGGCACTAGCTTATATTTCAATTTGAACAGTGGGGGAGAATGGTAGGGAGATATCACATGACCAATGAAGTCATCAACAGCTAGTCAGAAATGGCCCTCTCATCGACGCCTGCGCACAGCGTCGTGAGGATGATTATGAGGAGGTAGGGAGACACACGTGAAAGCACTTCTCCCTCCTTTCCCCAAGCTTTAGCGCCTGCGCAGCGTCTTGAACTCGGGGATAAGCGAACAGGGGTCACATACCACTTCGTGACTTCATTCTTGTTTTCTTGCCAAACTCGAACGATAAGCTAAGAGTGTCCATGATTAGGCGCTGACTTCCTCGTAAAATGAGGTAAGTGTGTATACACTCTTTTAAGGTGGTGGATATTGGTGGCGATGTTATTTTGTAGCCACGGTATAGGATAGGGTGTAATGATATGGACTGTATAGAACTAGCTCAGGATAGGGATAGGCCGTAATGAGGTGGACCGTATAGAACTAGCTCAAGATATGTATATGGTGTAATGAGATGGACTGGATCAAACTATCTCAATATAGGGATAGGGTGTAATGAGGTGGACTGTATAGATCTATCTCAAGGTAGGGATAGGTGTAATGAGGTAAACTGAATAGAACTAGTTCAATATAGGAATAAGTTAGGTAATTTTGTAGGTGCTGTAGTAAACTTTCAAGTTTCTAATGTTCTATAGTAAATAAATAAATTCACAAGGAAGTCATTACTAGAAATTATATAACTTTATAGATGAACTTTACAGTTAACAAATCCAATTAAATATATTTCTAGAATGCCAAATTCTTGATTCTTACAATCAATGATGCTGGTTGACAGTGGGATTCCTGTGAAAATCAGGGTCTAGCTTAGTTAAAGCGTACTCGTTCATCGTTGAATTATAATTATTTGATAATAATATTCAAGGTTATAAAAAACATAACTCATAATTCTTTATAATTCCAAATTTAATACTGTGCCGTGTTAACAGACGAGATTTTTTACACATGAGTTAAATCATCAAACAAAGAGTAAACAAATTAGTTAACTGACCTTTGTGAACCGTGAATGTGAATACCTGGAGTGAGGAGACGATGGCTGGGGCACCCCAATTTTGTTTCTTGAAGAGTCATTTTATTATTTCTCATGAGAGAGTTCCATTGATTTGTACATCGAGGTTAGAGACGCTTAAACCCACACGTGATGAGAAAGCGTGGGACGAGCGAGCCTAGAGCCATTAGGTATGAGAGCAGGAATCAAAGCAAATGACAAGAAATCTGTGCTGTGCTGACACCTAACGATAGTTAATATAACTAATCAAAAACAAAGAATAGAGCACATCTGGCTCACTGGATATATTCATACTAAACAGATACACACTTTAAGATTTCAGAAATCAATACAATTAAGATGTGTTGCTATATTCAAGGAAGTATAGGAAGGGTATTAAATATTAACCATAACCATAACATTTATAGTTGTTGTGATATAGCACATTTTTTCCTGAAGTCCTTCATTATATAGTCGCATCACTGGGCACAGAAACTGGACGTCAGTCTCGTCCAACTGTTTCATCAATGGCGGAGAGGTCGGGAGTCGAATCTTGATCAGATGAGTTGAAGGAGTTATTTTCCCTCAAATGTTTCCCTCACTTCCTTCCAGACCAGTGGTTCCCAAACTGTGGTACGTGTACCACCTGTGGTATGTAAAATTATTCCCTGTGGTACGCCGTGAGAAGCCAAACAAAACAAGCCAATTAAAGTCGTAAAAAGATAGGGCCACATCAAAATCTTATAAATATAGTACAAGCAATTCCAACCAAAAGTAAAACAGATTTCAAACAGTGATTGTAGGGGGGGGGGGGGGAACACTGATTCATGCTCAGACACTGGTGCAGCCGCCAGTCTGTGTTGTTATATCCTTGGGCACCATTAAAAATGTACCGAAATAGAAAATATGTAGCATTATCGTGGTGGTACTCCTAATTACGGAAATTGTTGGGGTGGTACACATTAAAAAAGTTTGGGAACCACTGCTACAGACAAATGCGAGTATATGTTCTTTAAATCCTACCTTGCTAATCTTTAGTTCATTAGTGTTATTTAAATTGGGATATATTGTTCAAGTGGTATGACGCATTAAAAAAGCATAATTGTAGTGCTACCTTAAGATTACAGTTCCCTCACAGGCTGTAACCGAGTATAGACTATAGTGACCGAATTTAGATATAAAATAAAGGTACACTTCATTTATCCTGAAAGGTATCAAGCTTACCTTACGTGTTTACACTATGGTGTAGTTTGTAAGATAGGGCATAGTGTAACCATTAAGGACAGACCGGTACCTTTAAGGGAAAACGGAGTGTATATGTTTGTAAAACATCAAATGTAATATTTTTAATGTAATTATTTTTTCACAGATAAAAGTGCTGCCTACTAAATAAAACCATACAAACTTATTAATCTAAAAAAAAATGAATAGTGCATATCTATATGTGCTAGTTACACTTATGATAATTTGTATGGACATTTCATCAGCCGTCCAACAATGTATTTCAGAACGTAAGGAGTTTGTAAAATTTTCCATCACGAGTCGACGTAATCATACTGGACATTGGAATGCTCAGGTTAGTTTCTGCAATGCTATTTTCTATAAACCAAGCTCCTTTAACACGGGGCTCGTGATATTTTAATCCAATGAATTTTATAAGATTTAAATAGTTACGTTTTGTGCTACTTTCAGAACTTTTCCCCTTCGTTCCCTTTACATTAGGTTTTAAATTAATATTTTACCTCAGACAGACTAAATCACTAGACATATACGAGGCTTTAAAATTTTAAGATCAAATATCCTTCGTTCCAACTATGACACCCACAGTAAACTTTATGTCTTCGAACGAAAATTCCGTAAGAAGGAGAAAACTTCGAAATATTATTAAGAAATTTGAAAAATCTCACTAAATATGACATATTTCATTATATAACAGCTACTAAACGATATTTTAACACCAACTAGTTATTTATGACCGATAATTTTAATGACAACAGTGCACGATAATCTGTACGCATCTAAGAACTGTTGTCATTCGAATGAGCTTTATAGTCTCTGCTCTAAATTATATCGTAAGTCTGCGCTGTGGGTCCGGGATTAAATCCTCGGTCCCGGCACAGATTTATCTGATTGCCAAACCCTTCCTTCACCTCTGACAAGACTTGTATTAATCACAACTTGTTAATGTGTGGAATGCCAGGCCTCCACCGTGGTTCGGATCCCACGTTAAAATGTAGGTCCTCCATTTCATCTCACAATCACCCTACCATTACACATTAGCCTAAGTGCGCACAACCCGAACGGGTAGTAAGACGCGGTGCTAATAATAATAATAATAATAATATAATAATAATAATAGTAATAGTAATAATAACAATAATAATAATACATCGCAAGCACGGATAAAGAAGCAGGTAAGGAAAAGAACAATGTTATATTAAATTCAATATCAGCAGCACTAATTTGTTCAAAAGAAAAATTCCTGCCAGATTTAAAAACCATGAACTGAACAGAGATATGAAGCAAATAAAACATTTATATAAACAATTTTTTTTTAGTTGTGGTTTATTTCTCGTTTTGTTTTCCAATTTATAACACACGTATCCAATATAATTAAACTTTGATATTATACCTTGTTGAGATTTTTTATGACAAAATTACAAGTTTAATTTTGTTACAAAAGAAAAATTAATATAAATAAAGATAGATAAACACAGAAATTTAAACAAAAAAGAAAACAAAATCCTTTGGTTTTTACTTTCTCTCGACTTAGAGAGAGAATTATTGTGATCTTCAAAAAAAATCTATCTCTATATTTTGATAAATGTTGACGTTTCGTGATCTCTGAAACAAATAAAGTTGTTTTTGCGATGCCATCTGTCTGTCCATCTGTCTGTATCTCGGACTAGAGCCGAAATCATTTTACAAATTAGGATAAAATATTTGGTACCTAGGGCTTTCATAAGATCCTTAACAGGGATTTTTTTTGAATTAAACATTCAACCCTAAATATAAGTGTAGTTTACTGAAGGACGAAAGATATAAATTCGATTTTTTCAAAATCCACTATAACGATTTTGATTAAATTTTGCTTTTAGTCACTATTTAACATAAAAAACCAAATGGCAATTTTCATTCTTCCATGAAAATATTTTTGAGGGTAATACACATGTGCATACATTTCCAATTTTGATTATATCTCTTTAACTATTTAAGATATGAAATAACTTATCATTGTAAATATGTAGTAATATTAAATATAAAACTATTTGTTTGAAATATATTTTTTATAAAATCAATAGTTTCTTAGTCATAAGCTAATAAAAATTTGTCAAGTATGAAAATGGATTGATTAGTATGCTTTTGTGGACAGAGATTCTCCACTTATTCATATTTCTGTAACATTCTATGTTATTATTTATGCTTTTTGATAGAGTGTTTATGTAACAGTGTATACTATTTTGTTGGACAAATTTTACGCGATTTTATAAGTTTCTATTTAAGATTAAAGAGAAATCTGTGCGGTGCAGCGTACTATTTATTTCTGTTGGCCTCTAAACCTTTCTGTTTACCTAGATGATCTTAATGGATAGTTTAAAAATTAAAGGTAAAGTTATGTGGAAATAACAGAAAACCCTATCTTATAATTCGGCTTCAACTTTGCTTCGCAAGTTTCAAGCTTAGCTTCGACTTCGGATCACATTTAAAAAAAGAGTGATCTATAAATCAATATTATTCGTGACGTGAATGTTTTATTTATTTATTTTATTTATTTAGCACCAGTTTACTACCAGTTCGGGTTATACGATTAATTACTAATCACGCTAATGGGTTAGGAATTGGGAAGGTTTAATTTAAGGAAGTGAACCCGCATTTGCGTGTGAGGAGAGTGGAAAACCATTTAGAAAACCACCCCAGTTCACCGACTGAGATTAGAACCTTGATCTTCCCTCATCGGCAGTCTAGTCCAACAGAAAGTAGCGCGTTAGACCAGGCGGCCACCTATGTAACAAAAATGCTAAGGTAGGCTTGTGTCAATGTAAGCCGCAATAATAAGTGTATTTTCTAAACGTTCCTGCCAAAACCTTAATGTATATTACACTAGCAGAAGTACTCGGCTCAATGTATTGCGTTGTTACCCCGGGCAACGCTTTCCTTTGCTTCAAACAGACAGAAAAAAAATCTTAATTTTATTTATCCCGACCCAAATTTTAAATAATTTGAGAAATTCTAATAAAAAATCCGGCTTCGAGGTGCACATGTTTGTACACAGGGGCTATTAATTTTTAAAATTTCCGCCCTATACTCGCGGTGGATATCGCACAACGCTCATTACGGACAGACAAAAACACTCATTTTATTGATATAAATTCAAAAGGGATAGTGTTACATATGTGGTAATACTATTATACCAGTTTCGTGGTGGTAGATATTTCTAAATTATGGTAGGATTTATTACACTAGCTAGTTATTTAATTTTCAAACATATTATGTTTGTTTGAGTTTAAAAATGTATTATTTATGTTTTTAATTTCTAGTCCTTTAGAATTGTAATTAAATTTAACAGTAGTGTTTGTATCGTAATCAATAATGAAGTACTTTTTTTTTCAAATTTCCATCATTCAGAAGTTGAGTTGGTTCAACTATTCTGTGCATCACATTAGTATAATATTTCATAGACAAGTGCGGGTTTGGTATTTACTTTTAAAGCAGTAAAACCTTCCATATACGGACCTCTAATATCCTAAACTCATCATATTCGAAACGGCTAACGCATTATTTTTTTTTTGTTCAGTAGCTAAAATGCATAATAAAAGTTTTGCGTCGGTAAAAACTTTTTTAAGATATATAAATCAAAAAAAAAATCAAAAGAAGATTCAGACTTTTTTTTAAGAAGAAATGATAATTTTAGTTTTGTTGTGTATTTAACTTTACTATATTGAATAGTACCTATTTATTTAAACACTGTATGTACAGTTCACACATATATAAAACATATTTTTCTGTAACGTATGTTATGTAATATATGATTTTTTTTTTAAACTTTTAGCTCTTCAAAGTGTATTAATCTTATATCTGAAAGTTTGCTTATCCAAAACGAGTTCAGCCCCTGTTATTTCAGTTATCAGAGGTTTTTCTATTCACACCTGCCATTTTATATAAATAACAAATCACAGTGACGTGTCATGTAGTATTGTTGGGGTAAGCTGGATTTGTTAAGACTCTACCTGCGATATGTAGGCCTAATCACTCACTTCATAATTGATTAGTTCTCCCATACATAGACTCTGCTCTGCATACCTCGCATCGGAATGTATTCTTGTTGATACTGGCTATTGAATGTTCTACTGAGTAATTAGAACAATTCACAGGTGGAAGTTCAAGACCCCGTCTAAACACACGGATAGCACGTAACTTACGGTCCAATTTTCATAGGTAGGGCCTTATTCGACAAATAGAAAAGTTACTAGATCTACTTTCACGTATGCATACGTAAGGTCTTGTGATTTGCCGCTGTCACTTATGATAGATAATATCCATTTTTATAACATGGTATTAATAATAAAGTAAAATTTGTATCAATTTTGTCCACAAAAATTGTGTTTGTATTTTTTAAATGTCCCTTTTTGTGAAGATTTTATGTATCTAGAAAAAAAAAGTTGGTCCGACACCTTAGCTCAGTCGGTAGCGTGTCTGCCTACTGAACTAAGGGTCCCGGTTTCGATTTCCGTTATGGCTGAAAATGTATCATTGATTAAAATATGGGTAAACCCTTTCACAGTGATAAATTAACGGCTGGGGACTGGATGTTGTGCCTGTCGTAGTCTTAAGTTAGATTATAAGGCATATGAAGCTACGACAGGCCTAAAGAAACAGACGTCGTATCTTAGTGCAGAGTCCTGTGTTATTCATTATAAAACAGTGAAAATGAAACCAGTGAAACAATTTTTTCATATTTAAAATACAAAATTTTTTTTTTAAATGTATATTTTAAAAGAAAAAGAAACTATTTTATTGATCCCAATCTTGTAGTGGAGAATGCATGAAACCAAATTTGTATGCGATTCTTGGTTCGGACATAATCGTGTATCTAAAATCACGGTTAATCGGAAGTGAGATGATATGAAAAAAATGTTAGCACTATGTTTGTGCTATACGCTTTAGTACTAACCACTCTAATGTGTTAGGGACGAGGAAGGTTGAATATTAGAGGTAGTCTACCCGGATCAGCTTGGAGAAAGACTAGAAAATCACTTAGGGTGGGAAATAACCTCAGTGCAGCTAACCGGTATTCGAACCCCAATCTACCCCTCATTGGCAGTCTAGTCTATTGTAAGAGTGACGCTTATGACTAATGGTATTCAACCTTTTTAGTCCGCGTACCCCCAGATATGATTTTTCTTCAGCATTGTTCCCCCAAAGTTTTTGGTGAATAATGAAAGTTAGACATATTCTATGATCTACATCTAGTAATAAATTGAATTAATTACATCCAAATTATAGTATTAAGTAATAAGTTTCAAAGGAGAGAATGTATATATACTTTTTTTTAGTTTTAAACATATACCTCCTAGAATGTATTCACGTACCCCCGGGGGTTCATGTACCCCAAGTTGAATCCCACTGATTTAGTCCATGCGACCACTGAACCTGGAGAGAGAGAGGCTCTTGAATAAGTTCTGCTTTTCCTGGCACCACTCCACGACACGCCATTGAATATATATGTCTGTTAACATAATTACGTCCATGTAATTTATATTAATGACTCACTACGTGGAATCGATTTGCACGCAGATTAATTTGGAGCATGCCTCAGGAGAAGCCAACAATGCAGACCAAGATAGAGGTCCTTGGGAGGTCGATTTAGAGCAAACCTCCAAGCTCTGTAAAGGAACGGAGATTGTGCTTTTGGCAGCTTCGGTAGCGGGTAAGTTGATTTATAAACAGTTTTTACTGTGGGTTTTTAAAGATAAATAATAAACATATACCCCTCATAGGTAGGAACGTGGAGTACATTTACTGCTCATCTAGTCTGGTCTGATTTGCCGATGACGGTGAGGTTGGGGTGAGAATCCAGGATGGGTGTTCTGAAGATGTGTTGATATTTTCTAAAGAGGTTTTACATTCTGCCTTCACGTAAATAGTGGTACATTTCTTCTAAACTATATATTTCTCATCCCAAAACCATAAGTGTAAAAATATGTGGACCAGAATGGCTATATTAGGAGGAATAATATAAAATAAAGGTATTATGATGCTTTAAAGCCTTTTTGTCCATAAGAATTTTTTATATTTGATTTTTTCATAATTTTTTCATAACCTATACGTAAATATTGATTACCTACCAGTTCTAAAAAAAAATAGTCGAACTTAGTGGTTTTGGGGTAAAGTGATAGCATCAAGACCCGATGTACAGTACTTGGGTTTAAACCCAGTCATGGTTGATGGATTTTTCTTGAACGATAAAAATCCTCAGCACAACTTTCTTGTGAGGGAAATTAAAGTTGGTTCCATGTCGATTGTGGCATGTAAACGAACTATGAAAGGTACGTGAGAATACCTTTCAAAGCAAAATTGGTAGTCTCTTTCGCTCTCGCTCATAGAAATTATCGTGTGTTAATGTAATCAGTCGATTAAGAAAGTGCACATTAAATACCTCGAATAAATTAAAAATAATTTACAATATTATAAATTCTTACTTTTAATGTTATTTTCATTTCCAAGCTATGTCATTACTGGAAATAAGTTGTAAATTTAAACTAATTTTGAGTAAAATATTAAACAATACTTTTCTTATCTGAACAATGAACTTGTTGCATAAGAATTATTTGCTTGTCAGCTAGTTTCAAGACTTTTTAGTGACTTTCATGACCAAAATCTTATTTCATGACTTTCGTGACTAGTAACACCCTGATAAAAGGTTTTTATTCAAATATTCTGTGTTCTTTTATCTTTCGGTTATTTCCTTTAAAATCTAACAAAAATTGCCTTTGACAAAATTGTGAAAGCTAGATTGTTTTAAGGTTAAACTAAAAGGAAGCTATAGTTTTAAATTGCTTTTTTATTAATTCTATTTTTTTATTTTCAGTTATGAATCTTTACTTCGTCTTGACTTTTTTATATTAATAAATTGTTTCAACCTAAAATCAATGACACATTACAAAACACTACTTTAGTTGAAACAAGTTTAAAAAAATAGTTTGGTATGTTTATAAGAAAATTACTTTATTGTGGGTACCTATTATAAAATATATTTTTATAAAACCATACGTTTAGTTCAATTCATACCAAACAAATACATTTTTCAGCCGGTTGGATTACAAGCTCTCCTATGACTTCAGCAAAGTTATGTTTGAAGTTTTTTCACTGCATACCTGAAGTAGTTTTATTAATAGTTTTCTATGAATGCTATAAATCAAAATAAATGAAATCGTGCACCATACAATCTTTCTTCCAATTTTATCTTAAAATAGACTTTTACTAAAAACTCGTAAGATTTGTGAAAGGAAATGACAGGTCTATAAACTTTGTAGAAACACTACACCAAAGATCATAAATGAAATAACATACACTGCTACTTACCTACTCTATGGAATCAGGAACCATGAACACTGTTACAGAAAAAAAATTCCCCCAAAAAGCACAAGAATCAAATTCATTTTCAGACCTGAATTAAAATATATATATATATATATATATATATATATATATATATATATATAATATATATAGACTTATAGCTCAGAAACTATTGAATTTATAAAAAGTATTTCAAATAAAAGATGTATATCTTTAATAGTATTACACCTTATCAATGATAAGTTATTTAGTATATCAAATAGATGCGGAAAAATGTTGAAAATGGGAACATTTCCACAATGTAAAGTACCCCCAAAGTCATTTTCATGAGAAAATGAAAGTTTCCAACTTGTTTATAATGATAAACAGTGTCCAAATATAAGTTAATCAAAATCGTTGAAGTGAATTTCTATAAAATCGATTCTATCTCTTTTTGCCCTTCAGTATACTACCCTTAAATTTAGGGTTTAGTACCTCATGAAAATCACAGATACCAAGCTAAAACCCAATTGGAAAATTATTTTCGGCTCAAGCCCGAGGTATAGACAAACGCATTGCGTAAACCACTTTTTTGGTTTCATGGGATCATGAAAGGTCAACATTTATCAAATCTCAAGTTCGATTTTTTTGACTACCACAATACTTTCTCTCTGAGGTGTCGAGAGAAAGTAAAAGTATTTGTACACCATAAAGAGATAAACGACTTTTTCTACTGATGCTGCAATGCAAGATTGAGCCAAAGCAAACCTGCTTCGGTGGTCGCATGGTCTAAGGCACTACTCTCACAGTAGACTAAACTGCCGATGATGGAACTATTGAGGTTCGATCTCGGTTAGGTGTGCAGAGAGTGTTTTTTTTTTCAAAATTGTTTTTCACTCTCCCTTCAGGATATGCGGATACACTTCCTCTAAATAAAGCCTTCTAATCCCTAAAACCACGTTATTAGTACATAAGCGTATAACCCTCACGGGTAGTAAGACGCGGGGCTAAAAACGACCAAAGTAACTGAATACATCGCACAACTCCGTCAAGACTGTATGTACGAAAGTCATGAAATGAGATTTTGGTCATTAAAGTCATTAAAAAAGTCTTTAAACTATCTGCCAAACAAAGAATTTTTAGGCAACAAGTTCATTGTTCAGATAAGAATAGTATTGTTTAACACTTTACTCAAAATTATCTTAAATTTACAACTTATTTCCAGTAATAACATAGCTTGGAAATGAAAATAATATTAGAAGTAAGAATTTATAAGATTGTAAATTATTTTTAAATTTACTCGAGGTATTTAATGTGCATTTTCTGAATCAACTTATTATATCAACACATGATAATTTCTATGAGCGAGAGTGAAAGGGACTACATACAGTCTGTGACTGACCTCACATAACGTCACTGACATCATCTGTTGGACATGAGATTGCGCTGTCGAGAATTGTTGGCAACATTTTAGATCGTGTATTCATCCTATTTAAATCATAGTCTGAATTTAGATTTCCAAGAGCATGTTAAGTTCCTCATTTGTTTATTTCTTCCCTTTACAAGCCATGCACAGATTATTTAACGATTTAAGGTGGGGATGTAGGGATCGCGTACTAAGGGCACTGCTTTTTGCAGTTTTTAAAGTAAACACTTTTTTAAACAAAATAAATCAAATATTTCTTCAGTCGAAACTTAGAGTTTAATTTTCTTCACATGTTGATATCAACGGTTCTTGAATATCGATCAGGGGTGTCCTGGAATGTAATGAACACAATTGATACTAAACGCTTACACAAAACTCTGGCTATATCGACATAAAAACCAAACGGTGGGTGAGCTCCATCTATAACAATGAAAAACAAAATAAGGTTTGATGCCAACTGCCTGCTCTACACAAACGGCAGAGTGCACAATACAGCAAGAGGGGAGGGTGTGGGGGGGGGGGGGGAAGGGTTCCATGAAGCCGGTGGTCGCGAAGGTTCCATTCAGCTAAATATCATCTCAGTGAAACTTCCAATAAACTAGAACCTCCCAACAAAAATTAGTAAAGGGTGGAGGTGAAATATCCACTCACAACTTCCATTTGATCAAAGGTATTTCTAAGTTAGCCTTTTAATATATCGGGTGTTCCGGTTAGGTTAGGTTAGGTTAGGTTTAGGTTAGGTTTAGGTTAGGTTTAAGGTTAGGCTTAGCCCTTGGGCGTGGTAAGAAACTCCATAGTGCACCCTACAAAAGTCACAGTAGAATTGAAATGAAATAAATAGTTGGTGGCGAAGGAGTGAGTTTGGAATTTGGGGGCATTGCTCTCAGAGGTGAGTCATACGTAGGTGCGCTACTTGACTGTGGTCTTCAAGGTATTTGGGAAAGCCGAGCTGGTTGAGCCCAAATTTTCACAACATTCCATTTGAGCGGAAATTTCACTGAGTCCACTTTTCATGCATTCATGAAGCCACACTCACTATCAACAACAACCACCTCCAGTGGCATCCAACACAAACCAAATAAGATGGCCAAAGCTATTTTATTTTTATGTTACATTAGTTATTTGAAAAATATCAAATCATCACTATTGCCTTGGGCCAGGTCTATTAGTTTTGTTTTAGCCTCGCGTCTTACTACCTGCTCAGGTTATATGCATATGTACTAACTACGCTAATGAGTTAGGGAAGAAGAAGGTTCAATTTGGAGGAAGTGTACCTAGATTTGCCTGGAGAAAGTGGGGAAAACTATTCAGGGAAAACCACCCTCAGAACACTCGACCGACTCGAACCCCGATCTCCCTGTCATCGACAGTCTAGTTTATTGCGAGAGTGACGTCTTATACCATGCGGCCACTGAAACAGGTGTCTGTTAATTAAACAACATTTAAAATATTTTATACTATGTTGTTTTTATTATATATGGTGAGACTCGATTATGCTTAAAAATGTTCAAGGCCCTCCAACCCCTAATTCCTCAATTAAAATAAAAGGGAACAAGGACTTCCCAGCTCACCCTCCCCCCCTCCCCAGGTTCCAAAACACCCGTCTACATATCACAACATTGACAGGATTGTATTTATAATCATTGTAACTAATTTATATTTGTTTTATTTTTATCACTTAGCTCCTCCTTCTAAAGCTGGCCCAAACTATGAATTTATCCCTGGCATGGGATACTACAAGCTCCACACCACCACAAAAACTTGGTTAGAAGCTAGAAACACCTGCGCTGAAGAAGGTGCCCACCTGGCGATTATCAACTCGGAGAAAGAGCTCAAGGCACTACAAGGGATATTCCAACTATATCCGAAGATTAGAGATGGCTGGGAGAACAATGTGGCATACATTGGGTTCCATGACCTTTTTACTGAAGGCCAATATGTGACCATTTTCGGTAAGTGGGGGAATCGATTTGTTTGGTATTTTCTTGCGAAGATATTTGTAATCGTAGAAACAATAATTATTGTTGCAAAATTTAAGCGAAGCTTTTATTTAGTTATTTAGTCTAAAGGCAGGTTCTTGTCGTGGAAGATTTCCATGATAATCAAAGTTAATCTAAAGTTTAAACTGTAACTGTGGACTATTGTTCTTATCACAAAATAGAACAATCATTGATTAGGTATCAACGAACATATATTCCATTGTGGGGTATGTAGTTCAGAGCTTATGTGTGATTGTTCAAATAGGAATTAAGTAGATGAGAACTTATCACAGGTACATTACAGCTTTTATAAATACAAGCTCTTTGGTGCCTACTCGTCGTGAAACAACTCAATAAGATGTCGTCACTTTTATGTAAGGTGAGTGGGATGTTTAAGAATTAATTTTTTTCAGGTAAATTCTGTATTATCTTTCAGCGTCTTAACCTTGTTATGAACCAATGTGCGTGGCGCGTCATGTGAAAAGGACAAGTTGTAATCCACTCAGGTGGAGGTATCCCATACTTACAGTTTTTTTAATCTGTTAACTTTAATAGATAAATTGGCCGACAGTTAATGCCTTTGCTGGGTTTCTGATACTTATTGTTTGAATGTTTACACAATTTTGGGGTCGTTTCGGTTATGGTTGTTGACATATATTTTCATTATATCTTTCAAATAATTTTTCCTGTTTTTTCCGATCTATATTAATTTTTTTTATGTAAGCATATGGGGTTTTAAGTCCTCGATTAGTCACATTTATAGCTATGTTGATAACGCAGTTTGATATGTTTAATTTTGCTATGTTATTTTTGTATGGAAATATGTAAGACATGGTGTTTGTACAGTAGCCCCATGGCTTCTTTGGTGCTGACTGACAGCTCACAGCTACCTGAAAAGTTACTAGACCAAATTGTGTATCCCTACGCCGAACCATATAATCTGCAAAAACATGTGTTAGCAGCTGTCATTCTGACAGTCAAAATTTAGGTATATACCTATTATTTTAATAACAAAAATTATTTTAACTAGTATTGAACATTTTTAAAAAATTATATTTATTTTTATACTTTTTACATATTTTACTTTTTTTCAAGTTTAAGTTCCATCTTATTATTATTTAAATGCCTGTTTGGTGAACCAAATAGGAACATGTTTTCGATGTTTATATATGTTTTAAATGAATATCTTTTGTTTGTGCGGATGGGCTCTTTTATTTGATATGCCTTTGAGTCTAAAAGGTGGGGCTTAGAACTAAATTATCACTCTCAACTTCATCTTCGGAACTATTAAGGATATGAATTAGGTCTTTGTTTTTAATTTTGTAAGTATAAAACTCTTAAATTTAAAAAAAAAAAAACTCTTAAAATTAGTTGTTGTCATCAAAGTTATATATCCAAAAGGTTCTAATTCCGCACTCCTTGGGCGTTTTCAATCAGGAAAAATGTAATGGTGGTAATATTTTGCATTAAGATATTTTGGAAGTCGTGACAAACCTTCTGTGTATATTATTTTAGGAGATCCTCTAGCGAGTACAGGCTACAGTACGTTTGCCAGTGGTCAACCCTCGGACAAGAATGGAAGTACAGGCGAAGACTGTGGTTGTATGGACAGATTAACAGGCCTACATGACGTGGGCTGTAACCAGCTGATGCCATTCTTCTGTGAACAGGAGATTTTCTGAACTGTACACACAGTCTTCAGTAGCTTTTAACATTCTAATAAACTTGTATTCTTCCATCATTAGTTAAATAGAGAATATGTGTTTCTTGCCGAAGCTGACACTCAATTAATTATGTATTTAATATAACCATATTTTAAATCATTAATTTATACTAAAATGAAAGTGCAGAGGACACTCAATAGTCACCAAGCTAAATAGCTAAAAAAAAAAAAGATATATCTGTTTAATTATTTATTTCATCGCTTACCATTGTCGTTTGGCTGTACGTACAGTTATACAAGTAAAGTGTATTCTTACAACAGTTGAACATTGTAGAAAATATTCTAAAATAATATAGTTAGAAAGTAGAGTAACTAAAGTTTGAGAAAATATATGATAAGGTTGTAGCTTTAAAACATTTTAAATATTTATTAACAGTTCAATTTCATAGGCAGAAACTTATTTAATAGCTATAAAAACTATTAGAATAAATTTAGCTTATTTATACGTCAGGTCATTTTATATTAACTGTATTTTTGTATCAATACCTACAAAATACCACAAACAAAATAGTAAGACACGCGCGCGCGCGTATGTGTGATGTGTGTGTGTATGTGTGTGTGTGTGTGTGTGTGTGTGTGGTGTGGTGGTGTGTGTGTGTGTGAACCAACCACGCTTACCACTCATTCGGACTATACACATACTTATACCATTTAAGATATATTCCTAGCATGTTTGTCTACTTGTTAGGAGTCCCGGTTCAACTCCCGGCATGTCCGAAAAATCTATAATTGGTTAAAATGTATGTTTTCCTTTATGAATGATGAATATAATGAGCAAAGGATGATGTTTTGAAGTCTTTGCTGATAATCAGTCGATTAAGAAAGTGAAAGTTAAATACCTAAAATAAAAAATAGCGAAGGGATTAATAAGGTAGAGTTTAGAGGAAACATACTGATAATTGCATGAAGAGAGGGTTGAAAACAATTTGTGATAAACCCCCTCAATAGGGCTCTTGTTGTAGTCTTTGACATAATGTGCTGTAATAATAAATGGTAGTAAGGGTGGTATGAGATATACAACTTTTTTCTGGCAATGTTAGTTCTGCAATTAGTTTAGCTAACGCACTTGTCGTTTGTGTCGATGCTGTGGACGAAGATCGAGATTCAATCTGGTCGGGTGAACTGGAGGGTAATTTTTCCTAAATGTTTTACTCTTCTCCACGCAAATGCGGTTCACTTCCTCTACATTCACTATTCGAATCCTAACCTTATTCGTAATTGTACTTAAGCGTATACCCAACGGTAGTAAGACACGGTGCTAATTGATTAAATATTAGATGCTTTATTTTTACCTTTTTCAGGGGAAATTTATTTTATCAATGTTGATACTATATATCAAAACTATCAGCTGAAGAGTACATGATTTGACGTATGAATATATTAAAGTAGTTTAAGTATCTTCTATAACTATCAGATACGATTCTTTCTATCAGAGTTCTACTATAGAACCATTTCTCTTTATTGTCATTGCGTCCCCCTACCCCTTCGGTTTTTATACGTATATGTTTTTGTTTTGCTAACGTGTTAGGGATGATGAAGTTTGAATTTAAAGGAAATGTATCCGCATTTGCATGGAGGGAACTTATAAACCCCTTTAGAAAAAAAAACACCCCTAGAACATCCGACCGGGATTCTAACCCCGATATCCTATCTTTGGTAGTTTCCGTCTATTGCGAGAGTCACGCCCTAGACCATAGAACCGCCGAAGCGGATATCAACATTTATATTTATTACCTACAGTATCTCATTTGACAGAGTTAATGAGTTTAAATATTTAGGAACAATTTTAACAAGAGATAACAATATTAGAGTGAAAATTAGGAAAATAATACAGTACTCGATCAAAAAGTTGTTGACATCTCGCCTGCTTTCAAGAAATGTAAAATTCAGAATATACAAAACAATCATTTTACCGATTGTTCTCTGTGGATGTGAAACTTGGTCTCTTACCTTACATAACGAAAACAAATTTAGGGTGTTAGAACACAAGGGGCTTGGGAAAATATTTGGTTCAAAAAGTGATTAGGCTATTGGGGAGTGGAGGAGTTTAGATAATTATGAGTTACACAACCTGTACTCATCCCACGACATTGTTAGGATAGTCAAGTCTCGTAGTTTATGATGATCAAGACATGCAGCGTGAATGTGAGAATCTAGAACCGTGTTCAGGGCAGTGACTAGAAAACCCCAATGGAAGGAGACCATTGGGAAGATATAGACACAGATGGAAGGATAACATTAGAATGGACATTAAATAGAAAAGATGTAGTGAGGTGGACTGGATAAAACTAGCTCAGGATAGGGATAGAGTGTGATGGGGTGGACTGGATAGAACTAGCTCAAGATAGGGATAGGGTGTAATGAGGTGGTCTGGATAGAACTAGCTCAAGATAGGGATAGGGTATAATGAGGTGGACTGGATATAACTAGCACAAGATAGGGATATGGTGTAATGAGGGGGAATAAAACTATCTCAAATACGGGATAAGATTCTATTGGGTGACTAGGATGAATCACGCCCAGAATGGGAAGGATAGATGAGTGGGAATGGATAACTAACTACCCAAAAGGATAGGGTGTAATGAGTGGACTGCATTGACTATCTCCAAGATAGGGATATGGTGTAATGAGGGGACTGGATAAACTACTCAAATAGGGATATGGTGTAAAGAGTGGACTGGATAAGCTACCTCAAGATAAGGATAGGGTGCAATGAGGGGACTGGATAGAACTACCTCAAGATAGGGATAGGTGGCGTACTTTTGTAAGTGCGGCAATGAACTTTCATAGTTCCTAATGCAATAGAGTGGTAAGTGCCTATATTATTTACTTCACTTAGCACCGCGTCTTACTACCCCTTCAGGTTATACACTTGAGTACTAATTACGATAATGGGCTAGAAATTGGAGGTTGAATATAGAGGAAGTGAGCCCGCACTTACATGGAGGGAGAGTGGAAAACCATTTAGGAAAAAGCACTCCCAGTTCACCCGATCGAGATTCTAACCTCAATCTCTCCGTCCTCGGCAGTCAAGCTCAACACGAAACTAACGCGTTAGCCAACTACGCCGCCGAAGCTGGTGCCTATATTGTTGTATGGATGTATAAATATACCACAAGGATTTTGCTTCTTCTTGATATTGTGATTTTATTTCTTTCTCATGGGGGTAAAAAATTACATATATGCTGTGTTAAGTTGAAGATCCGTATCTTTTCTTCCTCTCACGGTCAAAGAATGGCGTGCGTGATACCTTCAAGTACCACACATAATGAAACCACAAGAAGACTTTAATATAGTGAACTTCATTGAGATTGTTTTTTTCCCCTATATATAATATTCACCCTTCTTTCTCTCATTTCTCACTTGTCTGGAAGGGTACAAAAACACGCCCCTCAACTGTTCCATATTAAAATGTGTGACAGTTGTAAATGAAAGGTTTTCCAGAACTGTCACGACAGAACGAACTAGAAGAAAAGAAAAAAACCACGAGACAATTCTTCTTTTCAGTAGATGTTTATACTCAAAAGGAAGGCGATATTTCGTCATTTTTTATGTTTCATATCCACCCATGATCATTAGCTACGACGTCAATCGATCGCATGACTCAAGATTCTGTGAAGCAGAGGGTGAAACTGTCCTAGAATAGTAAATAAATGTTACGACATAATCGTACGTACTTTCTCATAGTCTATAATAATCGTCCCTTTGGTATTGTGGTCAGCGCAATGGCTACTAGTCTAGGGCTATCGGGTTTGATTCCAGGTTGTTACCATGGGTATTTTTCCTGAAAAGCTTAACTATCCTAACAATCTACAGGGTTTAAGGGTTTCCACTGGTTCCACACGCTTATATTCAATATCACTAATCTCATCAGGATAGAGAAAGAGCCTCCATGATTAGTATTTTCGGGCGTCCGCTGGTCAATGGTACATGTGTACTGGCTAATATTCCCACAAACTGGGCTACGAGTGATTTGTGTATGTGTGTATGTATATATATAATAATAATACTTTGTGATTGAAAAACATCAACTATTTCTTAACAAATTTTCCTCCTAAAAACAAACATCATTTTGATAAGAATATGAAATATTCTTCAGGTATAAACTATTAACAAAATTACTTGGGCAAATTTTTTTAGATTTACATTTCTCCAAAACTCACTAACCAGTAAACCACCCTCAAATATTTGTTTTAAATTAAAAAAATTATGATACTTTATTAGCCTATTTATCATCTAAAACACTCACCAGTTAAAGCTATTTTTGAAAAACTACATGTTTTCATAAATTACTCTTTAGTAAACTATCTTTATGCGATTTTTTCCTCAAAA